>WUAM01000047.1:2845673-2938178 GCA_024336885.1 Actenoides hombroni
CCCCCCCTCCCCCCCCCCCGGCAAGGCTGGGGCCAGCTCTGGAGTCCTCAGCACGGGAGGGACAGGGACCTGTTGGAACAGAGCCAGAGGAGCCCCAGCAATGGTGGGAGGAACCCCTCTGCTGGGAGGCCAGGCTGAGAGAGTTGGGGGGGTTCAGCCTGGAAAAGAGAAGGCTCCGGACAGACCTTCTTGTGGCCTTTCAGTACTTAAAGGGGCCTGTCAGAAAGATGGGGACAATCTTTTTAGCAGGGCCTGTTGCGACAGGACAAGGGGTGATGGTTTTAAAATGAAAGAGGGGAGATTTAGATGAGCTGTAAGGAAGAAATTTTTGTTATGCTGAGGGTGGTGAGACCCTGACTTGGGTAGCCCAGTGAGATGGGAGATGCCTTATCCCTGGAACCGTTCCAGGTCAGATTGCATGGGACTTTGAGCAACCTGCTGTAGTTGCAGGTGTTGCTGCTCACTGCAGGGGGGTTGGACTAGATGATCTTTAAAGGTCCCTTCCAACTCAAACTGCTCTGTGATTCTCTAACACCAGCTGTTCACCATCATGGCTGCAGAATATTCCAAAACAGGTCCTCTTACTCCCATTTTAAACAACAGTAAAAACACTCTAATCTCAGCAATGGAACAGGCTTCTTCTACATGGCCAAGAGCTACATTTATTTAAGCAAAATTAAGGGTTGATATTAAATATTTATATATCTCATTTATCTGAAACTGCTGCCCCATAAAGAACAGTGCTTTTGGGTTGTTATTAACTGGTCAGATTTTTCTGACCTGGGTCTAATTCTCAGACTACTGTACTTGAAATTGTCACCATGTATGAGACATTCCAAGAAAATGACAACACTTTTTGAAGCATCAGTGAAGAACACATGCTTCTCCTGTTCACTGACCTCAGAATATCCTTTAGGTACTTGCACTTCTGTTGTCCTCACTAGTTCAGTTCAGGAATTCAGTTCTTCTGCAAGGGTTATTAATTTCTTCACCGTTTAGGAATTTTCTTGATTTTTCAGATACTCAGTTATTACTTTTTTATGCATGGCAAACTTCTGCTTCCAAGTAACTCCATGCTTGTCTGCTGTAAATATGATGTTCATCTACTTACAGTAGCTACTTTATTGCCCGGAGAGACACAATATGGAAAATGTTACTTAAGGAAAACTTATGTCCAACATGCTGCAAAAGAAAGTCCATAGTTTCATAGCAGGCAGGACCAGAAACACAGACCACTCTTAATGAAAGATTTGGTTATGAAAGTCTAGATAATATTTTTTGATGTTACTTGTAATTCAGTTTTCTGATTTCTGCTTCACTGTGGAAAAGGTTTTGCATTTTGGTAAGGTTTTGCTGCATTGCAGAGCATACCATTATGTTTTATTTATCGATCATAATTTTGAATCTATGTATATTTTTCTTGTACTTCCATTTTCAAAATTAGCTCTTGCACTGTGGAAGCACTAAAATATTTGAAATACAGGCAGTAAAATATGAAATTCATGAATGCATCTATGGAAGTCGGTTGTCTGAAAAAGTCAGAGGTATTGATACATACTTGCATGTTTTCTTTCAGAACAGATTAATGGGTTATTTTACAATAGCATTACGGTCTCATCTTACTTGTATGTAGTAGTTTATTTTTGGTTGGGTCTGCTTCGTAGCATATTTCAATTTCTATTTTATTTACCCGCCTAATTTTTCTGAAACCTGTAGAATCTTATGGGTTCAATTCAGAGCAGAACTTGGGCCCTTGCCTGTAATTCAAGTTAGTCTCTTTGTTAATTTTGGTAAAGTTTACAGCGTATTTTCAGCCCACTCTTGAAGATACTGGTTCAAATGGTAAGTATAATTGTATCAGTATCTATTAATTCAGTATTACCTTTTGCAAAAGCTGATTTCACGTCTGGGAATAAAAATTTACAAAATCAAACTTGGTTTGAAAACAAAAATATTGCCAAGACAACAATTAACACATTGATTAAACTGGGATTGTGACATGAGCTACAAATCTTGTCAAGGGTTTAAACTCTGTTTAAGTTGTAAGGTCAGAACTAATGATGCACAGTCCTTGAATGTTGTCATTATTTATAACACACAGAAGCTCAGCGTTCCACCTGCAATTTCATCTGGGCTGTTTATTTAGGTTATAAAGATAATCTGATCGTTATGGAAGCTTGGAATGTTTTGAGAAGATTATTTTGAAACTCACAGGAAATTATAAACTCTACTGTGACTAGCTGTAGATATGACAAATATAGAAAAAGAATGTATTTCATATTAAGTCCATCACTTTTGACTCATGAGCACTGAAATGTACTCCTTTTTAAACTTTTCAGTCTGTTTTGAAAGTAAGATTTTATTTTTATCTAATTTGCTTTTCTTGTCTCTAATGAGACTAAGTTGTAACTATTTGAATTGTAGCTGGTGTTTCTATTTGATCCATTAGTTTAAATATGCCATGTCACATCAAGGAACCCTTGATTCATTTCCAGATCTCTTGTAGGTGGGTTTGCCAAGCAAACAGTTTGCTTAGAATTATTTAGATTATTTTTGGCATTTTGTATTTAGTGAGAAAAGTGCAATAGATCACCTTTTTATTACCGTCTCTAAATGTGTGTATGTTATACTGTATGCATCTACACACCAAATCAATATTCATTTAGTCTTGTTAAAGTGACTGACAGGCTGGTTATTGCTCCTGCCCCCATGTATACTCCCAGCCATTCACAAACACTGCCTGATTTTGGTTTAAAAGGGAACTGCGTGGAGACTGACCCATAGGTCTTTAGACTGTGCTCCCTTCCCTTATATCTGTGTATAGATTATTCTACTATCAAAAAATTACCTGTTTTATAATTGAGACAGAGATGATAAGAGGATAGAGCTTTGTTTACTTAACATATACCCAGAAAAAGATACGTCGTTATTAGCAGTTCTGACGAGTAGAAGTGTAAAATAGAAATACTTGAAATCTCTCAAAGAATTTCTTAAATCAACGTATTGGAGTGAAACAAGAAAATTTATTTTAAAATTTTAAAAGCTGTTTGAAATAATCCATATAATAGATTACAAAGTAAATATAATTTCTGTTAATCTTGCTACTGTTTGCCAAGTCTTCAATGGGGGAAGTAGCAAAATATGAAAATCAGATTACAAAAATAACTGGCAAATTGAACAATTATTTTTTTTGCCTCTTGGAAAGGGCAGATCTGACAATAAGGTTATTTACATACCTAGAGCAAAATCAATGAAGTAATTTTACTTTCTGTTTTGCTCCTCTGCTATATGCAGGTGTAATAAGTCATCTTGACTGGCTGAGCAAGGAGTGATCCTGGAGGCCATGGGTCTTTCCCTTTATTTCCCAAGCTGTACATATAACAGCTCACTAACTGACTTTTTCTATATTCATTTTCTGTAATCCTTTTTAGCTTTATGCTGAATGGTCCATTAAAAGAAAATAAAATTCATTGTACCTTTACTGAGATGCCCTTTTTCACAACAGATTTCTGCATTTCTCTCTATTGGAATCAGCAGAGAGTACTGACTTTGGCATCTCACCTTCTGATCACTGCTTAACTTTGCTAATGATGCTGACAAGCAGAAGATACTTAAAATGCCAAAGGCTGTGGCTGATTCTTTTTATGTGCATTTAGAAGTGTTCTTAGATCTAAAGAAAAGACCGACTGTCTTGTATTCAGGTGTCAGAGGACTGTCCATCAAATAAGCAAGTGGGAGGTCAGATCTCTTTTAGCAAGTATTGCTTTTGTTAATCGGTGAGGTTTGTAAGATGTTAGATTGCTTATTGGCGAGTGAATATTCTTAAATCTTATCCTGAAATTAGAAAAGAATTCGTGAATAAGTGTTTTTCTGAGCTTCTTGCTGTCCTCAAATAATCAGAAACACCAAGAAGAGTCCATTAAATGACCACCTAACACTCTGATGGACTCACTTTTCCTTTAATTTATAGCACTCTAGGATAATATTTCCTGCTTTGCTGACTTCTGTGAATAATTTTAGAGTTTTCATTTCTAATGGACATCTTCCACACATCAAACAGCATTTGAATTCTACCTGTGGAGCTGGAAATGTGCATGTTTTTAATAAAGACATCTTGCCGTTTTGTTAAGCTTTTTAGGTTTAGAAGCATAGTGGTGGCAAAGGACGGTAAGTTCCAATCAGTCCTCAGTACTTGGAATTCAGAAACAAATCTTCTCAATTAAAACCTGGCAAATGCACAGCTTAGAATAGACTTTGCCTTTTTAAAATTGTCTGGACAAGGGCCATACAAAACCTGTAGTTGCCTAAGATAAACTGCAGGCTGTGGTGTTCCTTTTGATGCGCTATTTGACTCACAGTTTTTCCCCTCTTTGATCTCATCTGATCTGGTACAGGAATTTATATGAGGAAGTCCAGCGTCTTTATAAAAAGTGGACACACATCCAAATCACAGAAGCTGTCATTATGTTTAACTTCTAATTTTCACCCTGCAAAACCACAGTTTTTACACTTTCACTGCCATTAGTCTGAGTGGAAGAAATGTTTCTTGCTGAATTGCAGTGGAAAGTGGTTCTCTCAGAATAAAAATGAACTACATCTTTTGTGTTGGTTTCCAGGGTCTTTGTGAATGATCTTGCATATTAAATCATTCTGGGTTTGTTTGTTTGTTTGTTTTATGTTCCTTCATCATTTGTGGCTTTGTAACTTTGCTGAGTATCAAGCAGGAAGAGAAGGGAGTTCCGAAGGAAAACTTGTATTCATAATAAAGGAAAACTTATTATTAATAAAATGCTTAATAATGTTATTAATAATTTTATTTTTATTTCAGTTATATTCACATTTTATTCATTTTATTAATAAATTTATTCATAATAAAGGAAAACCTTTATTCAAAACAAACATTCAACAAATACAAAATAAGTACAGAATACTAGCTGACCTAAATTTCACTTCACAGAAATGTTCTTTTCTAAACTCTGTGAAAGTTGTTTTTTAATGTAAATATATGCACGAATACAGCACTGAATATCACTCAGATATGTGGAAAATAGTCAACCTAGGATCTCAATCAAATCATGACTAAAAGACAGGAAGGATGTAAAAATTTCAGGTGAGTTTGTGAAACAGATTGTGGCATATTTCCCAGTTAGCCAATTGCACAAAATTGAGTATTTACATTATTGTTAAGTTCTGAACAGAAAGGCTATTTTTAGATCCATCTTTCAATTCTTGACTGAAACTGGACATAAAGACATTCAGGAAACAGGTAGTATTCCTTTTAATACCAACATCTAATGCCACATAAGATTTCTTCCTACTGTTTTTAAAGAACATTAATGTTAAATGGAAAGTAGGCCAGGGGGATAGATACTGAACCTGCTTTTGCATAAGTTTACAGGAATAAATTGGAAAGAAATTCTGTTCCTTGGGAAGGTAAATTATATGCAATGGATCAGTGCTCTGCTATTGTTTTTTCAAAGCAGGCAGGAGAACTTGTTCAACTGTCTCTGTGATGTTGAATTGAGATCATGCAGTTTTCCCATCTGTATTCATCATGTGACAATTCAGTACAGGTCTGAGTTATTTCAGAGAGCTGTAGAGCCGTTGCCATTAAGGCAAGAAATTTGATGAAGTCACAGGAAATAAAAGACTTCTCTTTTCCACCTGAAATGCTGTATATGCTACAGAATACTTGAGTATCATACCAACACACGGTTATGTGCTCCCTTCTTTTGTGTCAGTGTTAAAAGAGCAGATTTTGGTCCTGCTTTTTTTTATTTTTATTTTTTTTAAATGGTTGGTGGCGTTGGCAGTTTAATTGGTTTTCCTGACTGTTGCAAACCACAACAGATAGACGTCGAGCACTATTCTTTTGCTACAGAGAACCATACCTACATCTTTGTACCTGCTCAGAATTATTTCCTTGGATCAGTTGTAATAATTGTCATCTTGTGCACTTCTTGGTGCACCAAATGTGGCTTGTGTCAGGGTTTTGTCTGTAGTATTCATTTCAATTTTAACTGTGTTTTGAACCTTAACTTCTTGCACGGAAATGATTCGAGTGCAGCCAGCATATAGGCTGAGATCAGTAGCACTTCCATAAGTACCATTGCTTTGTGAGGAATCCAAATTTGCATCTAGCCCGTGTCTGTTATGGACTGGACACAAAATCCTGGTCCTGAAAGGTAAACTTATTCCTGAATTTTGAGTCTAAATCTGGCTTCTGGCTAGCAGGACAGACAATAATAGGCCTTTATTTGTAATAATGACAATCTTTTCTGCTTCAGATGCAGAACGCCCAGATTCATTTTCTCTATCCTCTCAGTATGATGATCTTTTTAACTTGGCATATGTCTAAAGGGACCATATTAATTCAGTGCTAATTGATCTTCTTTAGGCTTTTCAAAAAATGAGCACTGTTGATAAAATCTGAAAATGAAAAGTCACATTTTCACAAGTGGTATGAATGGTTTTTGAATAGTCCTTCCCAGGCACATATATGTCATTAATGATCTAGATCTTTCAGTGTCTGAAAAGTGGTAAGCTTGTAAGTGCCAAAGATAGGAGTGGACACATTTAACATATAAAAACACAGACACAAACAGGTTGTTTAACAAGTTCTTTTTATGCTAATTACTTAAAACCAGTGCCCATATAACCTTGAAGTATTGGGCCACATCTAAAATTAATTATAATTCAAGCTCAAATGATAATCCTGGTTCTTCATGGGAAGTATTTCTTCATGGGAATCAAGGTGTATATGGGTAGAGATGTAAATACTACTGTGCTGAATAAACATTACATTTCTGTGGGTGTTGAAATATTCTGGTTTTCATACTAGCTTGTGCCCTGTCCATCCAGTGGGTTAGGTGAAGATAGGATGTCAGGTAGGAAGGGTTTAAACTTCAGCAGTAATTTCTGCCACTGGAATTTTTTATTTTTTTTTTTACTTAGCATTATCTCAGATCTACTGCATCTTAGAGATGTCTTTTGGAGACAATGACTTGAAACCAAACATGACCTTTTAAAATCCAATTGGTATCTTTTATTTTTGAACTATTATGACTTTGGACTGCCCAGGGTAATACTACCTTTTTTTTTTTTTTTTTTTTTTTTAAGAGTGACCAGAGGATCTGAGTCAGACAGCAAATGAGCGAGAGCCAGCTGAAATCTTCCAGGAGACAGAGACACTAAGTATATGACCAAGAACAAAAGGACTCCACGTTGTAAAGGATATTCTGAAACAGAGTTTCTATCATTTGTCTCAGCTGAGTTGGACAGAACACGTATCCTACAGAGGTGACAGAAGGAGAAATTAGTATCTTCTAGGTGTTTACTTGTTGCTTTCTAAGTTATTCACCCACCCTTTCCACTGAGCAAACTGTATCAGTGGTCTGTATTTCCAAATAATATTACAGTAGAATTTTGACGTATACTTTCTATGAGGTGTAAAACACATAGCTGATGCATAGTTACTCTTGCTAATGCTAACACAAGTGTTGTAGATGGATGTAGGAAAAGTTTGATTTTGCCGTAAAATTTCTCATAAAATTATGGAAAGCTCTTGATGATGCAACTGTCCTTTTTTTCCTCAAGAATGACAAAACATTTGTGGAATATAGATAATCTAAAAATTGTTCATTTTGATTTTTTTTTTTTAAGCCAGTTGCCTAAAATCTGGCACTCTTGTGACCTGATCCTTGGCATGTACCTCCTTAATAATATTTGAACTTGTTGACCGATTTTAAACAAATTTGGCACAGGGTAGAAGTCTCAGAGTTTAGGTACCTTCATAGTTCATGAAAATGAGTGCTGGGGAGAGATAGAGATCTGTCTTGTATTCTTGGGGAAGACCATAAAACTAATCTTTTACTAGACATCAGAGACTCTATGTAGACTCACCCTTGAGATATAAATCTCAACTTTGATGGTTTTGAGGCTCAGAAAATAATAAGACTGGAGTTTGGGAAGGTTTTTTTATTCCCCTCAATTGAAAAGAATATCCATATACTTTGAACTGAAATAACTTCAGACATTAAAAAAAACCCCAAAATTTAAAATTGCAATTAGACCTTTGATGAGAGTATGCAGGTCTAATTTGTAACAACCTGAACTGAACATGAAATGGCTCTAAAAATAGCACGCACTTGAAAAACTGGAAGGGAAGCATACAGAAAATACAGATTTACATAGTTCAAAAGACTGAACAGGTAAAGATGGGGATTTGCTGCTGCTATTTCTTTTGCCATTTCATCACCTAGAGAAGAAAGGGACGAGGACTTTTTATATAGTTTGGAGTTTAAGGAACACTGAGTGTGTGATTTGTCATCCCTGAGTTTCCATAGTTTCTGGTTTCCCTGGTTACCAGTGACCAAGGAAGGGATATTAGGGAAGGTGGAGGCTTGGTTGTTGGGTTTGGTTTGTTTGTTTGGTTTGTTTGTTTGGTTTTGTTTGGGTTTTTTTTGTTTGTTTTGTCTTTTCTTGTTTGGGGTTGAGGGGGCTGTTTGGGTTTGGCTTTTTTAAGAGAAAGAGAAGATTTTGTGTGTGTGAGAACAGAATGTGAGAATAGAGCTGGAGGGTAACAGTCAGCAACAGATTTTGGCTGAAATGGAATTTATAGATTTCAGTGCAAGGCACTAAAGTAGTTGAAAGTAAAAGATTGGTTGTGCGAAACAGAAATTCTGATAAAAAACGAGGAGAAGAAGAGCTGTAAAGCTGTCTTCCTGAGAGACTGGAAATAAGAAATCAGTTTTGTCAATACGGGTGATACAAGGTGTCACCTGGCCAGGTTTTTTCTTACATTACTGCAGTAGCACTTAGGGGCTGTGGTTCTGAACTGGTCCTTTCTGTATCGGGGACTTTACAGAGAACCAATTTACCTCTGTCATAAAGAGCATGTCCTAATGTCTTGCTAATCCAGAGGTAATCTTTGGTAATTCTTTTGGCTGGGGCTTCTGAGTGGTTCCCAAAAGGAAATTTAAGGAGAACCTTTTAGTGTTTCCTTATGACCTGCTGCTGAACTGCAAACAGAACCCCAAATATGGCAGATAAGCAGGGTTTTTGGTGAGGGCTCTGTTGTTTGTTTGTTGGTGTTTTGTTTTTTTCTTAAAATCAAAATATTGTTGAGTTTCCCTTTTGTTTTCAAACATATATTTCATGTCTAAAAAGCCTTTTGAAATACTCAGCACTGTAAAAGAGACTCAAACAACAAACATTCCTATGCAGCTTCTGTTTTGATATTTAGTGGAAAGCAAAGGCAGGCAGTAATTGTTTATTTCTTTAGACTTGTTGACAATCAAAACGAAGGGGAGGAATTATTCAGGCTTAGGGAATTTTTGACACCTTTACATTAGTAAAATATTTTTTTTGACTTTTTAATATTCTTATTCCTCAAAGACCTACTCATGCCAGAGAAACTCAGCAGCAAATTCACACAAATGCAAGAGTGGCTTTCTTGCACCAGTCCCAGTGTCAGAGGCAGTTGAAATGGAAATATTTTTCAGGTTTGTTTTAAGTGATACGTGTGTGTTTGATTCCTTCATTCCTATGGCAAATTTGGACCACCAGCATGAACTGATCAAAGGAAAGAATCTTTTGGTCACATGCACAGTCTTATTATTCCCCAACTGCATTTTGTGTGCAGGAATAACTTTGCTCCCTTGTAGAAACTTTTATCTTCAGTAGTATTTGTGCTTCTAGCATGAGCCAGGTTTTCCAGACGATGCATCTCTCTGCAAATTCTGCATTTTAATGTCCCTAATCAGAGCTCAGTTCAGTGTTGCCCAGCTTTGGGGGCTCAGAGGAGCCGAATAGTTTCTGCAAACCTCAAAAGTACCTTTGACAAAGAGAGCTATGGCAGCTGCTTCAGCTATCAGGACCACTCCTAGGGTGACCCGAGGTTCATGAAGTAGCCCAGGGATCTGCTTTCATGGCAGTACAAATGCTTGTGTCAGCCATTGATGATCAAACTAGATCTCACTAGCTTTGAATAAGAGAGGTAAGCCACTCCTCTCGCCTCATCCCTACAGTAACATGCATAAAGTCCTCAGTTACTGAATAATGGGAACTTCTAGTGATTTTCCTGTGACAGAGGCTGATTCTTTAAAAGTGTCATCTTTAATATGCAGGTGGGATCTAATCTGACCAGATATAGGAAGGTTTTCAGAAAAGAGAATTCTTCACCAACCCTGACTTTTAAGGTAAAATCTCCCTTTCCTCAAGGAGAAGCACTTGTGTGTCTGATTCTGTTGATAGACACCAGCTAGCTGTCAGTTAATATATTATCTATATGCTCTAAATACCTCTTTTTTAAACATATATCAACATTTTCTCATAGCTAGTCTTTCTGTGATACAACTCTCTTGGTAAATATTATTCCTTTCATGCTGCTAAAAAATACTCTATTCAAAATGTATTTAACAGCTGATACATCCAGATTATATCTTTCTTGGTAGAAAGTGTTTTCCTTTATTTTTCTTTCAATGCCCCAATGCAAGTAAAAAAAAAAAAAAAATCATAATTACTTAACTCTGAGCCAAACACAATATACAATTTTGTAGAAAAAATTGCCATGAAGAAAATAGAGTATGTACTGGAAAGGACAGTCTTTTAGAATTCAGATAAAAGGTTGTCAGTGTACATATTTTGCTACTTGTGCATAAATAGTAATTTAATTTTCTGTTCTGTTTTGCTGACACATTCCAAAAACCTCTATTGGAAGAATGTGCTATGTTGACCTTACTCTTACTAAGTTTTACAAGCAGATTGCTAGTCAACTTCCTTGAAAAAGATTCTGATGCCAGTAACCACTGTTAAGTGTAACCCCAACTATCCCATACATAATTTGGCAATAAAATTTACCTCTTTGAAAACAAAGGAAAAAAAAAAGGGGGGGGGGGAAGAAGAGAGTCTGATGTTCTGAATCCCATTGTTTAGGAAACTTAGACAATGTTAATATCAACCCAACTCCCCCTATTCCCCCAAACCCAACCTGCAGCTTGTTAAGTAAATGCCTGATGAACACATTCAAGCCACCAGAAAGATCCAGTATTGTGCCAGGGCATGTGCATTTGTTCTTACAATTTGTGAGTGAAGCCCATCAGCAAGATGAATCAGCAGTTTAAAACTGAGGTCTTTGAAGAAGCTTGGAAGGAAGCATGCTAGTTATCTTCTACTAATATAATACCTTCACCTAGAAGCTCTCTAATTGCTATACAGAAATTTTCCAGAGATTTAGAAGGTGTTAGTAATTGGTAGAAAGACATTAATTTATTTTCTGATATGTGGTGTCTTCTGGGGTGAGAGATACTTTTCTCATTTCTGAGTGGTAAGAAGTGAAAATTAACTAAAAACTGGGAGGACAGAGAACAGAGGATTCCAGGTAAGCGTGATGTAATAACACACAGTTTTCTCTACAAATGGGCAAGAAACCTGTATTAATGTTTTGTTAGAAATGTTTTAATGTCTCATGCTGTCCACAGTCATCTTGTGAAGTAGGTTGGTTGTGTCCTAGGAGGCTGCAGAAGGGGTGCATGCCTCCACCATCTTATATCCATGGCTAGTGCTGCATAGAAAATTGAAGAGATCTTACAGATTTTTCAGAGATGTCCTGAATGCTTTCATAGTATAGTTTGAAAATGATTATGATTCAGGAAAAGGATTTATAGTGTGGAGAATGGGAACACTGTGCAAGTGGAAAAAGTTGTTTGGGGTTTTTTTATTATTTATTTATTTAATTTTTTAATACATGAGATTTCCCAAACCTGATTTAGGCACTCTTTCAAGGGTGATGAAGATCTGCAAATAGCTTATTGGTATTTAATGTGCTAGCCTCATGTATTTAACACATAAGCTATATGTTTTTATTCAGTTCTTGGGGGTGGTGGGAAGATTCCATATTAACTGTGCAGTATTTCATGTAAGGTATTTATCTTCTAATGACTTGTGGCCTAAAGATGCTAGTTGCATTAAAAGTGTTAGTAATTGCTGTCGAATTAAACCATTTTTTGGCACGTTTCTGTACTCCTAAAAGATGAATTCTTTTCCAAAGTGAAGCAAAGATATTGTTAAATGAAGGTGACAAGTCAGCACAACTCTGTTGTATTGAGTATCTTCAGAGCTGCTTTGTTTTACGCTTTCTTTCCTGAGGAGATCAATAATGGATGGCTGACATCATTCTTTCACCACTCAGAAATGAGAAAGCCTAAATGCATTTCTTTAGGGCAGGCATGTTTTTCATCCTGAGCTGAAAAGCCTGTAATTGAGTGAGGTTTATAAGTGTGATTGCTATTGGTGTGTGTTCCAGTCTGCCGTGCCTGTGAAAGGTTCCACTGGCATTTACCTGACTCTTAGGGACGTTGACCTCATCTCCCAAACCGGCCAGCATGTGAAATGTCCCTGCTGGGAGGCACATATACAGAATTAACCTAATATCCAGGAGTATTGAGGTTCAACTTATGATCACACTGGTAACTTTCTTAAAGTTTGCTGGTTTTATATAATTTGCATATACTTTATTTTTAATTAAAAATTAAACCAGGGCAAAGAACAGATGTCCATTCCCTTGCAATGATGACTTACACTTCCTGGTGAAGTGACTGGAAGGACTTTATCAAGTTTGCCATCAGTAATTACGTGGGAAAATTGGACAGCTTATTTGATAGAACAGTTCTGCTGCTATTCAGAGGTCTAAAAAGTCAGCAGAAATGTGTACCTCTGAATTGACATGTCAGTAGAGGCATGTTTATAGCACAAGACTCTAATTAAAGAACAGTTGCTATTACTTGTCAATACCAGTAGCATCTAGGTCTCCAATCATTAATAGGAACGGAAATGTACCCAAATGAAAGTGGCAGGGACAAACCAGCAGAAATAAAGAATGACAGGCTTATGTGAATCCAAAGTCATCTCTGTGGCTCAAAGCCCTCTCCCGTGTAAGTTGTCCCTCTCCACTCTCAATGCTGTCCTGAGTTCTGGAAGCCAGCTGTGGCACAGCAGGCCCGGGATGGTGCCAGGACGCTGACTGCATTGCTACCAAATGGGCCCTGGAAATGGCAAGAGCATGTTCCAGAAGCAGGCAGCCCGTCTGCTCTGCTGCTCTTGGCTGAGGTGATTTTATTTTACCTTTGGAAGGCTTTCTAGAATATATTTGCAATATATTCTCTGGAATGTTTCAGATATATGGGGGTGTGTGTGTCACAGTGAGGGTCAGGCAGACTGTCGCTATTGAAGATTTTGTCCTGTCTGCTTATTTCACTCATCTTTTTAATCTGGCTAGTTTGCTTTCCATAATGCACATCCCAGAAGTTTCTTGGAAAAAAACCCAGCAAAATTATCTAATGTAATGTATTACCCTTTTCATCTGTTAATTTGGAAGGAAGTAGGTAAGACAAATTGGTTTATAGTGCGTGTGAAGTGTTGCTGGAATACAGAACACCAGGGTAAAATAATTCTTTCCAGAATTAATTAATGGTGCTGAGAAATAGATAAATGCAGCTTCGATTTGCATTTTTAGTGGGATGTTTTGTTTTGAGTTGTTTGTTGTTTGTTTTGGTTTTTTTTTGAAAGGAAGTGGTGATTCTGCAGGGCGCCTTGGGAATCCAGGTTGCCGTGAGGGTGAGGGGTGGGTGTCGCTGTGAGGCGAGAGCAGCTAAACGCGCCACCTGTGCTGCCGGGCCGGGCCCGCCTGGCGCTGCCCAGGTGTTGCCTGTGAGCAGCGGCGGGAGCCGCCCTGTGCCGGACACAGCCGGTTCCAGACGGTTCCACAGGGCCCCGCCTCAGAGCACAGCTGAACCCATTAGCAAAGACGGGGGCGCCTCAGTGGAAACGGATTTAAGAGAGGGCAGAAAATGCTGGATGGGCACAGGAGGAAGACCGAGTGAGAAATAGCAGAGGGAACGGTGGCTGAGGCAGAGGTGCTCTGTGGTGGAGCAGACACCCGGTGAAGGCTGCCGAGGACGCTGCCCCCGAGCAGCTGGGGTTTTCCTGGGGGGACCCCCTGTCCGTGGGGAGGGCCCCGCTGGAGCGAGGGGCTGGTTCGGGCGGGAGAAGCCGCTGCGAGCTGCCCACGGCGGAGATGGGGCAGAGGAGGCAGCCTGGAGGAGCGAAGGTGAGCTTGGGAGACGCTGTAGGAAAGGCCATGTATGCATGTTTGTCTTGGCTTAATGCACCTGAATCTGTTTTAGCGGGTTCTTTTAATTAGTAATTTTTGTTAACTTCAGTTATTTTATTTTCTCCCCTTCCTCTGCTCCGCTGAGGGGAGAGTGCGAGCGGCTGAGTGGAGCTTGGCCCTCAGCTGAGAGGAGCCCGCGCAGAGCGGGAGATGTGCCAGGGTTGGGATGGGCACGGTCTGGGATTGAAGAGTATGTGCTGCCATTAGTTGCCCATATAATATTTTATCTCCAGAAGCAAAACAAACCTTTAAGTGCTGTAAATTGGCATCGTTTTTGAAACCCAGTGTATGTCTTGTCTTCCCGTATGAATTTGGTTCTATCAGGAGCAGTATTCCTGTGTGTGTGTCAATACACAGTGGAAATAAGTACTAGTTCTCCTACACCTAAATATGCTGTCTACTTGTGAATTGAGTTTCAGACTCTTTTATCAACACTGATTGCAGCCTGGGGAAATGATTCCAATATATCAAAGCCTGAGAGAAAAGAAGCCCAAGAGTGGTTGGATATTTCAAAGCAGAATGAAAAATGAGCATTAGAATTCATGACAAATAAAAGCAATTTGTAGTACAGAGGTAGGTGTTGTATTAAATAAATGCTCTTAAAATACTGCACGTAAATGAAATAGGTGTCTGAATTTAAAAAGGAGGAACAGGTGCTCTGTATCGGTGTTTGACAGGGTATTTGTAGGTAGTAAGAGGCTTAATTTGAAAATAAAATTACCTATAATTCACTCTGGATACTTAAAAATTATTTTTTTCTTAATCGAATCATTCACACTTACTCTTATTGAATAATGTTTTAAAGTAGGCTTCCTTTGCTCTACATATAACATAAAATGGTATTCAGTGCTAGAAACAGGGGGAAAACATTCCGAGCACCAAGATCTTTAAATAGACAGAAAAAGGGTTATCTTTCACTTTCTTCATTATGGTGTGACAAGCATGGTCTACTAGAAAAGCTGAAAAATATTTTGGGTGCCAAATTGGATGACACTCACCATTTAATTTTTTTTTCCTCAAGCATTTATTTTCATCTCATGAGTAAATCTATTGTATATTTTCCAGTTTTCCAATGGAGATGTAGCAAGGTCATGGAAAAAACCTTTCTAAACAAAATAACCTTATTTCTTAGTGACAATTAGGTAATTTTGGAAGCACATGTTTTTGTCTTTATATAATGGCATAACAGCTGCTAATGAAGCAAAATACAGAAAAGCTATCTTTTATGAAAAGAAATTAAATTACTACTGCTTGAACAAATTTAGGGTGTGAATATATTACGTTGCTGTTTTGTTTTAAATAAACATTTTGGGCCTATAGAGGGGCAAGAGCTACTATGAATTTTTTTTTAACATGTTGCATAATAGGCTCACTTACTAGAAGAGAAAACATTTTCTTTGTGTCTTTAAGATGTTTTTCATTTTGGAGACTAATTATTTTAAGAGAGAGAAACCCTTTCCACCATTATTTGGAATACGTTCACCATTTTTATTAAATCCCAGTGGTTGATTTATCTGAGAATCCTGAGGTTGATATAGTGACATAGAGAGTGTGTACATGTCCGTGACATTTGAATGAGCAGTACCTTTCACCTTTTTTTTTTTTTTTCCCCAAAGAATGTGTGTACGAGAACTGTGAAGCGTTGCATACAGTCCCTGTTTCCGAGGCTCAAACCACTGTACCTGGTTGGCCCACACTTGAGAAACTGACAGTGTGATACTGAAACTTTCAGTTTCATAGTTTTGTAAACTGTCTTCAGATTGCTCAACACATAGATGGCAACTCTGGATATGCCCATCTATTCTGTGATGAATTGCTTCTGTGCTACCTCATTGTTACAAGTCTGTTTTTTAAACAAGATGGTTCCATGATCACAATAGCCCAACACTGGTTAATAAGCTTTCCCTGTTTTTCCATGATTGAACTCTCTTGTCATTTTGTCTTGCTTTTATCTAACCTATTTTTCCCCCTTTTTGTCATGCTCTTATAACTTCTGATATAGTTGTTGGAGATCTGAGTCCTATTCTGTGCCAGGTACTGAGAGTTTTGATTTAAAAACAATTACTACTATTAAAAGAAGAGAAAGTTTCCAGAATGATTGGACATGGGGTCCCTGTTCTACCAAGAAATTGGTTTGTGACTCTTAACTGAATCTGGCCTTGCTCTGGTAGAAAGACAGGCATGCAGGCAACATGATCTTTTCTCCCTCTCTTTAATAATAGAATCAATTTCTCAATAGTTGTACTTCTGGTGCACTGAGAAGCAGTAGAGGCTGACAAGATTCTTTCAACTTCTGTTGAATTTTCATTTCAAAATTTCTTGTATTTTTGACAACAAAATTTTTGAAGCAGAAAAACCTTTGTGGTTTGGGTGCTTCCCCAGCTTAACAGCCAAACAACCTAATCTGAAGAATGCCAGCACCAGAACAGCTCACAAGTTGATTTCTATCAGCTTTAATTGTAGCCTGTACATCACACTTTTTAAATACATACTCTGTTTCTGTTTAATAGGATCTGTTCTGGAAGTTTTTACTTTTAAGTGCCTGAAAGGACTGGCAGCTTAACTGCCTTGAAAGTAAGACTGAAGTAAGGCAGACTCGGGTCCTGTTTCAGCCAATGTGACAGTTATCCTGTGGACTTCAATGTCACTGTGTTAATGCGTAATAATACAAATAAACTTTAGTGACACTTTTTTTTTTGAATTAGCAACATAAGCATGAAACAGAGCTGTTAAAGAATGTACTGTGATGCTGTTAGGCCATGGTGGCTATGCAGTGGTTCATAGAAGTCTGTTGTGCCTGTCCTGTGTGCTTTAATGCTTGAGTTGTAAACCTGACAACATTCAGCGTCTTATTTCAATCATCATTTGATCCTTAAGAAACTCTTAGCAACATAGTTAGCTCATCAGTTACCTGGACTTTATAATTTTAACTTGTCTCAATTTATTGCACTATTACATGACATGTGGCACTCATTTGTGAATATTCTTTTTCAGCTGAACAGCAAGCTGATAGCAAGTCTGTGGTGAAATTTACGATACAGCAGATTGTGTGTCCTTTAAATGTGCTTTTCAAAACCCCCAAACAGGTAAGATACAATCAAATTTTATACTAGATTATGTTTTGCCAGTCAAGCACCGTTATAATTTGACAGGCTTGATGTGGTACAATGAAGTCTGAGTGACATAACCCACTGTGACATAACTGATAGGTCCACAGAGAAATTTAATAAACATTTCCAGTAAGTTTGCTGTACTCAGCCTGTCGTGTCCCCGACCATGCCCTGGTGTTATGTCAATATTTGGGTCAGGTGTTTGGTCTTAGAAGTGACAAAATGTAAGCTTGCTTATTCATGAGAAGTGTGGTAGCTGTTTGCATGTACCCTTTCTGGGTATGAATAATGTTGCAACTATATAATTATTCCAGTGTAGGTACCTGGAAATCATCTTGTTTTTAAGTGGTCGGTAGAGAAGCTACTGAATATATGGAATCACTTAGCCTACTTACAGGGAACAGGGATATCCTGTGCTGTGGATAGCTATGACCGAATTGGCTTCTTTCTGAAGTCCTTAGGTTTTTAAAAAAACCTGGAGAACCTTTAAAAGGTGTGGTGGTGTTGTGTTTTTGTTTGGTTCTTTTGATGCGTTTTGTTTTGTTTTTTTTCTGTAAGGTATCGCAACAGTGGCTTAGTCAAAGACTGACAAGAAAGGTGTTTCCTCATCTACTTTTTCCAATTTGCATTCCTGCTACCATGACTTCTAACTCAATAAAAACAAGTTGGTACAGCTAAACTCCCAAACCTTCTAGAATGGTATTTAATGCTTGAAATTAACAGAACATTAAAAAAAATAAGTAAGTTTCTTCACACTATCCCTTCAGCTGGATATCATTTATGCCTTGGCCCTTTTCTAGCTAAAGTTAATGATTTGAAATCAAGAGTCTTTATGTTTCTGCAGTTATCTAATTCTTCTGTTTTCAGTGGGAATTGGCAGCCTCACAACTGTATCTTACAGTGTGTGTTTCCATATTTGCATTACCTGCTTGTTATACAGAAAATCTATTAATACTGCACACCAGAAAGAATGTATTTGTAAATATTATTTCTAGGAACTTCATCTAAAAGGCTTGTAAACAATTTCAGCTCTTTTAAACAACAGTGTAATTTACAGCGCTTATGAAAGAATTGCTTTTACAACCTGAGTCAAAACTGCTATATGGTTTATTCCAGATTAGCCCAGGTAAGTGATTTCTGAAAATGGTTTGGTTTATGGAAACTAGAGAGCAATTGTCATGCATTACTTTACTTTCACAGTTGAGATATTGACTGAGGAATCAGTGTAAACTAATTTAATATACTCTTACCACTTTTTTTAAAAAGCCCTACATGTAGACCACTTTCAAAAATTCCACAGCAGTGTTTGGAGAGTAAGAATAACATTAATAGATTTATTTATTGCAGCACTAAAGTGAAAAATATTGATTTAAAATTCCAGGAGCAGAGAGAGTACCAGATTTTTTTTGTTGGTTTTAGTTTTGTTTGGTTTTTATTTTTTACTTTGGAGCTTTAAGACCTGTCTGTAGGACTCTGCTATGGGGGTGCATGGCAACTCCTAAGGCAAAATATTCTTATATTAAGGAGTGAAGTTATGGATACATATAAATACACCAATACTTATCCCTAGTGTAATCTAATTCCAATTTCGTTGTGGACAAAAGTGATAACGCTTGCAAGTTCAGTTCTTTACATTGTTTTATGCTGAAATCTGATATAATAGATCTTATTTCCAGAAGAATTTTCCCACTGTTCATTCAACAGAAAGAAAGCAAGGAATTTTCTTTGCAAATACTTGAAAGGTTTTATTGTGTTTTATTTTAAAGGACAGTGAATTATTTGAATTAATGCAGACCTTAATGAGAAGCGAGGGGGTCAGTGAAAGACACACTGGATGGTTGATTGTAGCTTACTACATGGAATTGGGAGCGGTGAGGTGGGAGGGGAGAGTTTCAAGAAGCATCACAACACAGCTCAAGGTCATTTTTTGACTGCTTCTTACCTACAAATGGCTATTTTATTGAAAGCTGCATCATTATAAACATCAAGTCTTTCAGTGTCCTACTATTGCACAACAAATGACGGAAAGTACATGAAGTCTATCTAAATACTGCTGTCTGTATGCCTGGACTTGGTTGGTGTTGGCATGTGGTAACAAGAAAGCTTGTTTTACTGCTAGAATTGTAAACCTCTAAAGAAGGCCTTCAGAAGGTGGCTGAGAAGCATAGCCAGTTTTCTTTACTATGTTTTAAATATTCATGTTAGTTTTGGCAGCGAGCAGCAAGGTGCCTAGCTAATCCTTCAGACAGGCATTAGTTTGACTCAGTATTTCCTTCCCTTTCTGGCCAAAATGGGAATGGATTAAAGCTCATTGTACTCCCTGACCCACTTTCCTCCATGTACTACCCATGGGCTGTCTGTAGGTTGGCATGGATTATATATCTGCCCTGATGATGGACACTATTAAAGCTGCTGCAGGAGTGATCCAGGGCTACTTCTCCAACGTCAAATGTGATGTTGCAGAAAGAATATCAAATAGAGGTGGTGATGGTGACAGTCCGAGGGGTAGTACGCTCGTGCACCTACGCTGCAGACTGTGTATGGTTGTCTGTGGTAAGGGGGCATACTCTTACCCCAGCTCCCTAGAGTTGTCTGAAGCTTGCCACAATGCAAACATAGAGGTGAATTTGGCATAAATATACCCAGTTATTCTGTAAAAATAAGAAACTCTCACCTCCATATGACTCCCAACTTTGAAAGTGCCTTGTGTCTGCAAAATAACAGTGTCTGCAAAGTCACTCTGAATACATATTTCACTTGACATTAATGCCCTCCTTTATTATGAAATAACTTAATTGATGAAGGGCATTCAAGTAACTCAAGTCCTGAAATGTACTGGTTAAAGACAGGAAAAAACTGTCCCCTGCCTATGTCTAGTAGAGAGCCTGCCACTGTTCAGCCCCGCAAGCCTGACATATCTGGAATATCAAACCTCCACGCTCTTCCCTGCGAAGGCTGGGGGCAACAGAGGTGATGACTGTAACCTTTCTGCAAGTAGCCAGATGGTCTTGTTATTTCAGTCATCTGAATAGATAATAGGTAGCTCAGGAAAGAAGTGCTTATTGTCAGCTGAGATGTAACTGTTCCTGGACACTGAATATCACCATTTAATTCTGTTCTTATTGTCGTAGTTGCTTTCTGGAATGATTTTCTTAGGCAGCCTACGTTATACAAGCTAAATGTAAATAAAAATATTAAATGGTACTGAGTTGTGGGAATACTAATAGTCTATATAGTTTGGGGTTTTTTTAGGAAATAAATCTCAGGTACAAATGTTGTGATCTGGTGTTATATTTAACGTAGTTCTTTGTTATCATAACGCATTTCTGGGGTGTTTTCATTGAAAAGCAAGGTATACAATAAGCTTCAGTGAATTTGACACACAAACTCCAAGGGGAAAAAGTAGTGAAAGATAGAATGCAGGTAACAGTAGGCTCCAAAATAATTTTGAGGATGCTGTGTTGCTAATGCATACACATCTTTGCAATTCATATTGAATGGTTGTATTCAGCAAGTCCGAAAATGTTTTTTTTCTGAAGTCTTTGACTGTATTAATCTGTTTCAAGAGTCTCTAGCTGTGTTTTTTGTCCATTGTCTATCTATCTCTCGTCTCTCTATGCCTTAGACTCATGAGGACATCCAGAGGTAGGAGCAAGGCAAGTAGCATTGCAGGTAGCATTGCAGACATCCAGCCATCTCTACCAGCTCATCGAGGAACACTTGTTTTAATTTCCTCTCTCTGTTCTTCCTCCTCCCCTTTCAAAGGTCATATTGTTCAACAAACAGTCCAGCGATGCCATGCTAATTATTGTGTAGTAAATGTGCTTGCTGACTACCATCAAAACCAAAAAGTGGTTTTCACCAAAGATAAAAAGGATTTAGAGAGACACATTAGGATTTAATCAATCCGTAAGGGGCCGGAGTCATCCTTAAAGAAACTTCTCCAAGTTTGCCTGCATCTGAACTGCATAGTTCAGAACTCCTCCTTTACCCATAGAAAGAGACAATTTCAAACCCCAGTGTTATTTAAATTAATGGAGAAGTTCTTGGCAACACAATCAAGGTGAAGTATTGCTACAGGAGGATTTTTAATTTTGTGCATATAGTGATGCAATACTTAAGAGTTAAATTGTTTTTTGTAAGTGCTCAGCCTGTGTGAAAGGAGAGGCTGTGTAAGCGATACCCATTGACGGAGATGATGGGCGAATTGTGCCATGCGGGAGGATTTGCTGTGGTTCAGAGACAAATCCATTATTAATTGCCACTGGCAAGACAGTCAGGCAAGGTGAGAGAAGAATGTCAAGTTTCACACCATTGCAGACATAGGTTTGTGCTTCTACAGCTGAAATGCCCTCCTGTATGTTTCCTCTCCTTTTTTTTCCCCCCAGGAGGAAAGTTCCTGTAATGCTACTCCATGCTTTGCATGCATTGCCTTTGCTGAGGAAAGCATTTCTAGCTTCTTGCTTTCCTTCCCTTCTGTAGAAAATTCAGCAAATTGGCAATAGAATAAACTATTCTTGGTAGCTAATGAATCACTTAGGTATTTTTTTTTTTTCCCCAGATTTGCTAAGGGTTTGTCAGTGCTCCACACTGATTTTTATTTGTATTTCATCCTGGAGGAAAAGGTATTATCCTTTAAAGGTGCTGTACACTTATACAAAATTCATCATACCTTGGAAATACACACTTTGATTACTCAGCAGGGTTTATGCAGGTTTATGTTGAAAGCCTCATCTTCAAGTGCCTGCTTTTATGCTGTGTTTGCCACAGTAACTGCTTTGGTCTAACTGTTAATGAGGACTTGGCACATTCCCCCACCCGGCCTCAATATAGACAAGGTTTAAGTTACGAATGTGATAATTAACTATATAGTACAATTCATTAAATATTCTTTATTCTGATGGAACAAATGAAATTCATCATTAGCAATTGAGTTTTGGAGTGAATGTGTGTGGGTGCATGGGAAAATGTATGCTAGAAAAAATTTATGCAGATTAAATCCATTAGCAATTTTCTGCACACCTCATTAAGCAAAATATAAAATCCCACTTAGCTCTTCTGCTCTCATTAGACAATTTAAACTATACTATTCCATGCCATGGAAATAAATAAAATCCCTGGTGTTATGTCCCACAAGTGTATTCTCAAAATCTACATCTGTCATACTAACACCTTGGACTAATCGTGTGGCCTCACTGTACTGTGTCAGTTTTCAGTCTGCCAAGAGACAGCCAGCTTGGCAACTACAGAGGGCCTGTCTGGAAAACCTACTTGTCACAGGGCAATCCAGGCTCCTTGGCACCCTAAGTGGCCTAAAGTGCAGACACTGAAAATGCTTCACAGTGGTGAGTGGTGAAAAAAGTGCTCTATCCCTCTTTTTGTCAGAAAATACAGATTTATCAAAAATTGAAGTTTTGTGAGTGAGGATGTCACCCGTGCTAGAATTTACAGTGGGAATTTCTTGGGTTAGTGGTGGAATATCTGATGTGGCTACAGCTGTGTCAGGGGCCATTGTTTTAAGCCAACTCCACTGCTTAAGTGTTTCCAACCTGCCCTGACCTCAGCAGCTCATTCTTGTCCTCCCTTATGTGCTTATGCTGGCACAAGAATGGACAATAAAGGGGGCACATTGGCTTAAAATTAACCCGGCAAAATAAAACTGAATGAGTTTTGCTATAGTTAGGTTTGCTGATCTGGGCCACCACCTAGCCTTGCAAACACTTACTCCAGCACAGAAGAAAGGAAGAAAGTATGGGTTGAGGCTAGAGAGAGGAAGGACCAGAAATGCTGCTTTTAGTGGTAATAGTGTCTTGTGGCAGGTTGAAGTTTTCATGATACTGTAGGAAATGTGATCAGTAGTTCAAAGGAAGCTCTGTCATCCAAAGTGAAACAAAAGTAGGTGGAAAACTTCAAAGGGAGTTTGATTGCAAGAATTGTCATTTATTTTCACAGGGAAGGAGAAGAAATGGGGTTTTCCCTTCTCTGTCCACTTATGCACAACAGGGAAAGATATGAAAGCAAGTACAAGCTGATGTTATCAGAACTTGGACTATACTGAGTGAAAATCTGAAAAGTATGGAGAAACTTTCATTATTCCTTTCTCTTCCTGTTAGTTTACTGCTCTGACTTAAATATCAAATAGCTTTCATTTCAATGTCCTAACCATTTTGTCCTATTTAAGCTCTCACACTCTAGAAGCAGTGATCTCTTAACCAGAGAATGGCAATGGGAGAGGAATGATTCTCAGCTGAGCACTCAAGGCTGAGGTTCAGTTAACTTTTTCTTTCTTGTTGGAGTGAAAGCAGACCCGAGTCAGAAAACACTAACAAAGGCACTTAGTTCCTCTCCATGGTACAGTATTAGGCCAGTATTGTACTTTTAAACTAGGTTAACCATATTTTTAGCTTCTGTTCTCTCCTTCCTTCTCGCAGATGCCAGAGCAGGTTGAATTTCTGGTTTTTGCCTTGCACTGGAAGCAGCAGTGTATAAGAGAACAGATGAATTCTTGCTGTACCACATGTAGTGTCCTTTGCTGCCTTTGATCTCTTCCCATTTTGATCATTGCAGTTTGAACAGAGTAGCTAATCAATCCCTTCTCATCGTGTCCTTCACATCCTGCTTGCTGTCAGCTTTGCTCATTTCCTTTGTATTCAAAACTGTACAGTAAATAGTACTGTAGATCTTCTCAGTGCTAGTGGGTGGGCCTGTCATTCTGCTGTGACAGAAGGGGTGTTCCTATCACCAGCTGGTACCTCAGTCAATCAGGAATGCTTTTCAGCCTCACTGGGGTATGTGACGCCCCGGGGGAAATATTTTGTACCTCATTATGCTTTCTGTAGCCGATAGGTGCACCCCACATGCTGAGAAGCAGGGCCATAAGAAGGAATTTGCAGGCAGGAAGATTTCTGGAGCACCAACAAAGACTCCTGAACCCTATTTTCTCCTCTGTTCAGTCACACAAGAGCAAATCCATGTGACATATATGAAAGTAGCCAAGTAGAAGCTTAATAGCTTGTGCTTTTATTGGCTTTGTGTAGACTTACAAGAGTTACGGTTCCCAGATATCCTCGTGAAACTGGGACACTCCTAAGTGTAAGCAGTTCCAGCTCTTTCTGAGTCATCTGTCAGTCTGAACCTCAGCCTCTGCTGACCCCACCCTGCATGAGGGAAAGGGGTTGCTGTCTGCTTCTGACAGTGTGGGTCACCGGGGCGCAGACTGGGGCTCTGAAAGCCATGGACTTTCTGAAATGATCTAATGAACTGAGTTTAGTCCTCTAAAAGAGAAAAATACTAATTTTCTTATTTTTTTCTGTTGTCAGTTGGCAACCCAGTTAGGGTCAGATCCTCCCGCAGCTGTTGTGTGCCCTCTAGTTTCCTTGGCCTTGCCAAGGGAAGGCAGTTCCATTAGATGTTGGCTTATGAGCAAGTGCTTGTCGCTGTGGGTGAGCTCATGGGCCCTTGGTTGCATTTGAATCAAAGGAGGATGAAAAAAGATATAGGGAGAAGTAATCTCCTTTTTTGTGTCAGGATTGCCTTTTCTCTTGGACCATAACCCATTCCAGATCCCTTTGTTAGACCATGACTACATTGTGTGCTAACCAAATGACTTCTCCTATTATACTTTACATGCAATAAAATTCTTCAGATTCAAAGGTCACCAGCCAGACATGTAAAATGACTTAATGAACGACTTCAGCTCATTAATCATGCCTCAGTGTAGCAGTGGCTCTCCTCTGTTCATTAGAATAACATTTCTTTGCACTTTATGGCAAACTATCATTATAATACAGGGAACAAGGACAAGTGTGAGAGAGACTTCTTTTTTTTTTTTAATGAGACTTCATAGCTGCTCATAGTGGGACTCCCCATCCTCTTTGCTCTTGAAAGAGCTGTCTGGCAAAGGTTCAGAAGGATTTTACCTGATGAAGAGAGCCAAGAAGAGGCTTTCACAGGGAAAACTGTCAATGAGCTTACAGAAAGCTATGTAAACCTGACTGCCCTGTTAGCTGAGCTGTCAGTCTTCAAACAGATACAGTGGGAAAATCTTTAATTGTACTTGCTGCACATGTGACATTTTATGCTGTACCATTGTCATTTGCAGCAGTTCTTAAGTGACAGAGAAAAAGCAGCAGTTCAGGATCCCCAGGGTCTTGAGTGGATTCTGCACTTAAGGAGAAACTCTGTAGTTTAATAATTATCAGTTATTGAGGAAAATAAACTCTCTTCATCAGAACCTCTAAAACTCAATTGCATTATCAATGCTCTTGCTATTATTTTTGTATTATTTTAGCCTTTACCTCAGATATACTGAAGAAACGGGATCATTTCAATAGTGCTGGACTGAGACACCTAATTTAAATCTTCCTTAATAAATATTTTAAGGGATGTTAATAATATTTTAGTAACTTTCTTTAGCTGGAATAATGAAATTGCAAAAATGCCTTAAAGTTTTGTGGATGTTCATTTTTAATTAAAATATTCTTCTCTGTTTTCCCTCAGGACTGTAGCAACTTTAAGTGCTAGAAAAGATAGCAAGGTTCCTCACAAAAAACACCACCAGTCTGACTACTGACCTCATGATTTTATAACTTTTTTTCCTTTCTGTGAGTCTTCCACAGGTTCCCCCCCCCCCCAAAATAAATACTTGAAAATCCAGGCCCTAATCTTGTCCTCCTGCCCAATTTTCAACTACCTTTGAAGGCAAATGCAGTTTGAATTCATAGGGGAGGCAGCATCAGAACAGTTCTGCAATATGCAGATATGATGAGGCATACTTACAGTTTTGCCAGCCTCAAGAGGTAAAATTGAACTTCATAATGGAATCATAAGGTATATGAAAATGATCATCATGTTCTTTTGGCCTGCCATCTGTTTTGTCTTTATTGCCTGTCTCCATTGTTTGTGACAGTGACTGCTGTATTTTTCTTGCTCATCTCATCATCTCCTTTCTATTAATTAATTTTGACATCTAATCTAATCAATTATTTTCTTCATCCCCGAGTTAGTTCTAAACCTGTAAACTCTGTATGTGCCTTTAGTCACTGCATCCTGAACTAGACTCCACCCTGGGCTTCAGCCACTGGCTCCCCAGCTTTGTTGCCGCTTCTCCTTGCAACTCCTCTGAAGTTCTGCACATCTATCTTTTAGTTCCTTACTGGCCACGTGGGTACTGCATGGGCCAAGGACAGAAAATTGATGTCTTTCAAGCCTGGAGTTAGGAAGAGAGACTGTCTTCTCCATGGCCCCAACTATTTCTGTCTACATTGGGTGAAACAACATAGGTTTTTGAAGTAAAAGTAGCTGTTCAAAGTATAAAATGTGGTTACTGAAATGTTCATGAGCTCCTTTCTTCAGCTGCTCTCTTCCTCATATCATCAGGATACTTTTTTGCAGCATCTCTTAGTCTATTTTCCATCTTTCTCTCTGATAGGCCAAGAAAAGACCCTTTTTTTTCTTGTAATCTCTAGTCCTCTTTCTCTTGTGTTGCTCTGATCTGCTTTGTCAAGTGATCAAAGTCCCTGTACAGGTGAGCTGTTGCTTAGTTACCACCTGCTTGGAATTCACTCTTGAAAAATTGCTTTGTCTTGAGAAGTAGCCATATCTTTGTTCCTTGGTGCTCCATTTAAATGGATGATCAAAGTTTGTCAGCCTGCTCTATTAGCACTGTGTTCTGTGCAAAACTTTTTCTTGTCACCTTCTATGGATTTTAGGTCAATTTGGAGAAAAGAGATGTGAGAGAAGGCAAGAATGCCTTGCAGTTAGTGTTTGTTGAAAGGTATCTGATGGGAAAACAAGGTCCATAATATGTGGCAACAACCAGGCTGTCTATAAGCCAGACATCCCATATAGTTTCAGCAGGCCTCTAACAGATGCTCTGTTAACCCCTCGCCCTCCCCAAAGGAGAAGAGAAAGGGGATAAGGGAGAGAGACTTGGCGATTAGAGAAGGAAACTACAACAGCTTCAGTGAAAATAATAATAAAAAGGAAAATATACAAATACATACAGAACCAGTATGAAACCCAACCCCCCTGATGATAATTCCATCCCCATCACCACTGATGCTGTGGAGCAGGTACCGGGACAGTCCTAGACTGGGCCCCGCAGCAGACGGGAGCTGTGTTCAGGGGCTGGATTCTGGTACTGGATTCAGGAACACACAAATCAGGATCAAAGGCAGAATGGACAGAGTCCCCCTTGGATGCTCTGAGGAAGGAACTGGAAGAAGACATGAGCCAAGCAAAATTGGCAAAGTGGCCCAAGAGGGGAGAAGAGCCACAGATGCTCCAAATCCCTCAGCATTATACCAGATACACTGTATATGGGATGGAATCCTTTGTTGGTCAGTTTGGGGTCACCTGTCCTGTCTGCTTCTCCCTGCAGGTGCAGCCTTTCACTTTTTCTGCACCCCTCAATGTGGTGCACAAGACCCAGCAGTGGCCTTGGTCTGCACAGCAACCCATGGTACTAACTCTAACCATGGGGTGTTCTCACTGCTAGAAGCAGACACTGCCTGTGAGAACAGGCTGCTGTCTTCAGACAGTGCAGTTAGTTATAAAAGACTTGAGCTGAAAAGTAAAATCACTGAACAGAATTGGTTCTGTTCTCACTCAAACCAGGACAGGCCCATTAACGTGTAGAACAGTTTTTAGACCAGGCAGGAGATCAGAAGCAAACACCTGCAACAGCAGCATCAAAAGCAAAGGAGACTTTAGGTGAGAGAAAAAAGGTCTTAAAACTGTACCCAGAAGAGCATTTAGCAGCATCAGCAAACACGCAGGACTGATTGTCACCAGGACCCCTTGGTGTACCCAGGCCATTATTGATGTGTGTGTGCTCTATGCTCTATGTGCAGGAAGGAGTTGACCGTCTATTAATTCTAGCCGAAGAGATTCTATCAAAGTTGACAGTGACAGAAATAGAAACTTCTGTTAACTTTGTTCCTAGTCAAGAATTCATGTCCCTGTTGTGAGTGACTAATGTATTACTGAAATTTCTTTGATTTTCAGTGGACTTGAATGGAAAGGAAAATTAGATTTAATGTTGGTGCAGATTTTTCTATCAAATAATGAAAAAACCAAAACACACACCTTGCCCCCAAACCCCCCCCAAACCAAACCTGATAATTCATTGAGTGGTGGAATTTGGATTATATAAGCATCTAAAAATTTCATTCAGCTTTGGGTATAGTTCAAACTAGACATAGGTTTCTAATACCATTAGATTTTCTTCAGTGAGGCTGAAAAACTGTGGCCTTGTTATATAAGAACCCTCCTTCTCCATCCTTCATGGATAAATACTGGTACTGGGAAAAAAAATAGATGAGTTAGTTACCTCTCTCATCTGTTTTTCAGCATCTACTGCATGAAATTTGAGCACTGTTCCTTGAGTTCACTCATCCTATCTGTACATTGGCATATTTGAATTGGTTGGATGAATATCAGACATACCAAAGAGGTAGACTGGGTATCTCAGGCCTTTTGAAAGGCAGAATGGAAGTTATTTCAGCAAAAATGTAAAAATATTGAAGGTTTGAGCAAAGTCCATAACCTGTGTTCCCACATATCTTAGTTTTCAGTGCCTCTCAATATGAAACTTATTGAAATACTTTGTGTACACATAGAAGCTGTTAATGATTTTTTTGGCTTGACACGGTTAAGTTGATTAAACTGACAAGTTTCTTATATTAATAACTGCTCTTGTCCTGATTTGATTTATTGCATTCAGACACACCTGAGTCAAAAGATGCTGAGATTAGCTGTAATTAAAGTACTCATTACTCTGGAGTACTCGGGATGGGACACCAAATCAGCTTCAAATTTCATTCTTGCCACCAATATCAGTGAAGATACTGTTGCTACTCCAGATTCTTACTGCTGTAGGGGGAAGCTTGGTCCTAGCACTCCAGATTGACTTCTATCCAGATGTACCAATGAGGGAGCCAAGCATTGACAGCTTCTACCTGGTAATTCAATGGCAATGACAAGTTCCTGATATTGTACTGTGATTACAAATAACGGCTTAAGACCATGAAAAATAACTAAGTTTCACTCAGTCATGACAACGTTTAAAGTTCACAGATTTTGGCAGTGATCTTGTCCTAAGAATGGCTGTTAGTATGTGTGATCTTCACAATCAGAATCCAACCACCTCAGTAAAACAGAGTAATTGGTACTTTTATAACAGGATTATGTTTTCATCATATTGGAATATGTGGGAACAGTCAGTCTTGGGATATTTTTTCTTTCTTGGAGGCTCAAAGTGTGTACTCTGTGCATTGAGGTGATGTTAAGTAATTTACAGAATGCATAGCATCAGCTTTTTTGGGGTCTGTTTAAACCTATTAACAGAAAGAACAAGGAGCAGAAAAAACCAAATGGTTAACTCCTTGATTATTTTTTAACTCCAAAATGTATTTCTTATCCTTTTGCCATTGTGTCAGTAGAGTGCCTAATTTTAATGTAGTAGTCTACCTGTATGGCATCTTCTACATAGGAATAAGCTTCAGCGTATCCAACGTTTCAGGATCAGTTTGGTTTTGACTGGTTCTTTTTCCTAGCTAACATGTTTTACTTTATTGAGTTACATTACATAACACTGTGATGAGCTGGGTATGCTGAGCTGTAGGATCAAATCGTCCATAATTAATTTGGATTAGAATAAATTTATAATTAATCTTAAAGGCTTTGTACAAAACGTATTAATGGCATTGTATGTAGATGCCTTTTTGGAAAAGTTAATCTTTGAGGGGGATTCTACAGCACAATAATCCATGGTCAAAAACAGGATGGGCGCCGAAGAGCGGCACTGGAAAAGCATGGGAGCCAAAGAGAGAGAAAAAGGAAGAGAGAAACTTGCTAGGCTATTTAGTGTTTGTGTATGTTTCTGTCCTCCTCTGCTTTGACCCCAGCCTTACCACCCTTGGAAGCCATTTGTCCAAGAGGCAAGGTTGAGAATTCAGTATACTTTCCGTGATCTGAAACTCGCCAGCTGATGTACCATTTCACACTGTGTGTATTTTATGTGTATATACATATAAATGTTATGCAATGTTCCCTTTGTCCTACTTTTTTCCGTGGGTCTGGTAGAGATAGTCAATAAGTCAAGAGTAAGTCTTCCGTGTTTTCTATATTTATATTCTGAAATTTGAGGAAAAAGACATAACTGAGTATAACAAACTATTCCAACAGACCTGTATGCTCTACCCTTCTTTCCCAAAAGGGTCTCCTAGACTGGATAGTCCCTTCCCTTCCTCCCGCCCTGCTTTGTGTATTACTTTGTGATGAACATTGGTTTAAATTTTTTGCATCTTCCTGCCACCCCCCTTCTTTTATTCTAACTTGCCTGTGAATTCATCCCTTTATTCTGGCAGTATTGTATGTACAGAAGCAGATGGGTGGCTGCTGACTGACTCCTGGGAGGTGAAGAGCAGTGACTCTGCCCGTGTATGGGGATTTCTTCTGGGAAGTGCAGGAGCCTGGGAGAGTGAAGGAGATGGGTCTAATAGTCTGGCACGTGCCGCATATTTTCAAGATGCCAGGTCTGTGGCTTATGTCTGCTACGATGGTGCTTAAATATTAGCTTCAGCTCACACTCATTGTAATGACAAGTGAGTTCTTTTAATATGCCTTCTGTATTCTCTAAGGCTGTTCTTATATTAGTTAACAAGTTCTTGCTATGCTGCAATTGCTGTAATTACTTATTCCTAAAATTACAGAATCACAACACAGTAGAATCATAACGTGGGTGAAGGTGGAAGGGGCTTCTGGAGATCCAACCCCCCCTGCTCCAAGCAGGGTCTGGTAGAGCAGTTTGTTCAGTGATGTATCCAGTTGAGTTTTGAATAGCTCCAGTAACAGACTCCACAACCAGTCTGGACAATTTGTTCCAGTTTTTGTCCGCCTTCACAGTGGGGAAAAAAAGGTGTTATTCTTAAGTGGAATTTCCTGTTTCAGTTTGTGTCTGGTGCCTCTCATCTGTCATTGTGCTCTGGCTCCATCCTCTTTTCTTCTTTCCATCAGTAATTTATAGACACTGCTAAAATGTTCATAAATTAAAGAATATGCAAATTGAGGTGATGAATCTGAGGGACAACAAAACGTGCTATAGGTGTAGTAATATCCAGTTTCTACATGAAACAGCTTGCACTAAAACCAGATAAAAGATAGGAAAAAACCCAGCCCTGGTTAAGTCTCAGTGCAGCTGATTCAGGTGCAGCTGAGTAAGGTTCTTTCTTTTTGTTGTTGTCTAGCTAAATTTTATTGGAGAAGGGGATTGCAAAGCTATCACTACAGTATTGTTATTCAGCTTCTGTTGTTCAATATCAGTTACCATTCATTTATTCTTTTACAGTGTTAAATTCCGCTAACAATGAGATAGTATTAAGTATTTTTGTTGTTAATTCTTTTGCATATGTACAATGTCAGCATAAAAGCAGCTGCTGGGGAGATCAAAGCTGGGAAGGATCAAAAATTGGAATATACTTTGACAATTTGTCAAAAATTACTAGGGTTTGTTTCATATAAGGGTATTACAGATTTGTGAAGAACAAACGGTTTTGAAGAGTATCAAGAGATTCAAGTTGGAAGCAAGAGTATTGATGTGTGATGCAAGATTAGTTAGATACAGAGTTATAAAGCAGGTGGAAAAAGATGAATAAAACAAAGAGCAGTCTATGAAATCAAGTTATATAGCAATTCAGAAAGAGGATCTGGGCCCAATCCTGTATCAAAGTCAAAGAGTGTTGATACTACCAATTAAAAAAATACACTGAGGGATCAGGGACTATTTTGTTGACAATAGCATTTCAAACTATTTTCCTCCTTAGTCCCATTTTTCTTTCTGTCTCTATTCCAAGCTTGTCCAGGGTGTCTAAGAATTAAGTGTTAAAGCAGGCTTTCACGTTGTGAAATTTTTCAAGATAAAATTCAATTTTCATGAAGGAGGTAAATTCTGTTTAGGTTTCTCATCTCATAATATTGAAAAGTTTTTGTTAATTGCTAGGCTGTAAATCCTCTAACCAACCCAAATACTTTCATTTTTCACTTGACAGTACTAGAAAGACAATTTTTGGCTCCTGTTATTTTTGTTCCTAATAGCTGAAAGCGTTGCAGAGTTTAAAAATACCAAGTCTTGAACAGCTTTGCTCTGTCCAAGCTCTAAGGCATGCAATTTCCTTGCCAGCTGATGTTTACTAGATTTAAAAACAACAACGAAAGTTCCAACCCTGAAGTTAATTACAAATTTGGCAAACACTTTTATAATCCTGATGTTACTGTGATATTTTGCATGTTATAATGCAAGATGTCTATAATAGAACTGTGAATTTAACTAAAGAAAATCTTTTCCACTTCTAACAGGAAATGCAAACTCTCCTTTCAGAAATCTGCCATGTGACAGAGGAGTAGGGCCTTGGCATTCTATGCAGGCAGTGTGCATGCAAGTGAACAGCTTCTTGAGTAGGATTTCTTGTTTGGGGAAGGGGGCATTGCATGGGCATCCTGCTTTCAGTTAGTTGGTAGCCTACTGAGAGGATCGTCCAGGGTGAGCTTTTGCTTCCCAGTCTGCCCATTCCAGTTAGCTGTCCATCTACTAGAGCTACATAGTATTCTAATTCTCCCTGGTCAGAGGGCTTTGTAACTAGAAACAAGGCAAGGAAGTGAAGTGCCCAAACAGATAAAGAATGGGAATTTTTATTTAGTGTGGACACACTTTCTCTTATTTTCTATAGATTAAGGACTGATTATTTTTCACTTTTCCCCTCTTGTCCCTCTGGCTTGAAAGCACAGGGGGACAACATCCATGTGTATCTAAACGTGTGTAATCTAAGACTGACAGCCTTTCAGAATGGAAGTAGGCTAAACAGAGCAAAAAGTCTGATGATTAACTGAAACTGCCTTTAGTCATTTGCACCCGATGACAAGTGGGGGAGCAGTTTGGTTTACTGTGCTTCTACAAGGTAATGACATCCCCAAAGAAGGTAGTCAAGGTCCAGGATCTAGTTTCCACTAGCTTCCTGCTGGGTTCTGAAAAACCTGCTCTTTGAAAATCATAGTTGGGTACTAGGTTCCAGTGCTTACAGATGTATATACCGATCTGCAGAAGCAAAGGTAGTTCTTGTGCTCAAAGACCAGGTGACAGTGCAAAACTATTGGAATGAAGTTAGAGAGGCTTTAAACTAGAGCTACAGGAACTCATTAAGCATGCCTTCTAGCATCTGGCTTGTCCGTGCACAGGGTAGCAGTGTGAGAAAACTTAGTGAATTGAATCTATTCAGTAATTACTAGAAGATTTTTCATTTTGATTATAAAATTGAAGTTGGGGGGTCATTTAATATCTTGCCTGCTTCAGTTTTTTTTAAAGACTGATGTGTACATTGCTATCTTCAGTATGTCTTCAGCAAAACTGATTTTATTAGACATTATTTCAATATCATTAATCATTTGCATCAGAAGAATTAAGAAGCAGAAGAATTAATCCAATTAGAATGACAATTTATAAGTAATATTTTGTAGGCAGCTAATTCTTATAGCAGGCTATGCACCTTTGATATTTTTACAATATTAAGCCAAATAACAAACTTCAAATAGAAAGGTATTTTAATTTGGACTATATCTCTAAGTACTAGAAGAATTATTTCACAAAACTTCACAGTCCAATATGCCAAATAAGAGAAAAAGACTCTGCAAATAATGCATATGTTGTACTCATGCTGAAGCTATAGTTTTAAGTATAGGATTCTGCATAGAAATCTTGTCTGTGTTGAAGCATTCAGGCATCAGATCTGTCATTTCCATCCTCTCCCAGAAACACTGCATAGACTCGTGACTTCTGTCGTGCAAAACCAGGGCTGAGTGTTTTACATTAAGCTACACTTAAAGCAGTGATTTGCAGAGGCAGAGTCATAAATACAGATCCTCAGTTTCTGAGCTAAGTTCTTGAACGAAGATCACAAACCAGGGGTGAGAATTTCTCTTGAAGAAACAACTTTGTTCTGAAGCTCTGGTTGCTCTGGTCTCAGTGCAAGTTAGAGAAGTCCCAGTCAGGCTGAGAACTGATACAGGAGAGTGAAACATTTTTCTGCTGCACCAGCTACCACCTCTCCTTGACTGCCTCTGCAGTTTGTGGCGGTGTGAGATCTTCCCTTTTTAGACCAAATGAAAGCTTCCCTATGCCCAGGCTGTGGAGGAAATCCATAAGCCTTATGCCCTTGAGCAGAGTCAAAATATAATTTCAAATACAAACAAATGCCACTTTTATTAGGACTAGTAAAAAAGTCTGATTTTTTTTTGTCCTTGCAAGTGTTGAAATTTTGATGTAAGACGAAGAAAAGGTTTCTAGTACTTTTGCATTCTGATCCCTCTCTGTAAGTTATACTGGGGCAGATAATATGAATGTATTTATTTGGCATATTGGACTGTGAAGTTTTCTGAAATAATTCTTATAGTACTTAGAGACATAGTCCAAATGAATGTACAGATCAATAACCTAGTTTTCAGGAAGCCTGTTAATAGGGAAAATTGAAGTGTTGATATTGCCCGATGGAGAATGTCAGTGTATTGAGGTTGATGAATTCCTGGGGGTGATCTGGGGTTTGCTTTTTGGTGTTGGCTTTTTTTGTTGGGTTTTTTTTCTGAAGAAGTCTCATAAGTATGATCTCTTAGTTCCTATATCCTGCACACAAAGACAGTTATCAAGCATAGAATAGTTGTGTGGCCTGTTACTATGCTGACCTTCAATTCTGAAACTGAACATATTTGTATACAGTTGATTGAGAAAACTACAAGACCACCTTTTGCTCTGTTGAAACATAGAAACAGGAGAAGTCAGGACAGTGCAAACTTTCCTCTTCCATCTTCAAGGTTTTCCATTCTGAGTGTGGAGGAGAATACAAAGTGAGACAGGACAGTTCAGTTTCTGGACCTGCTGCTGTCCTCTCTGGGGCTGGTAGAATGGATTCCAATTAATGTCAGTTCTGAGCATGACTTTTAAGACGTGGGTTCTTTTCCAGCTGAAACTGAGTTTAATATAATATTATATTCTTTCATATAGGTCATCTAAACAGCTGTTGAATTGTAGAAGCTTCCAGCCACTGCTGATCTGAGTCAGATTTGAACTGATGACCTCCGATGAAAAGTTTGAGTCAGATTTCAGTCCCCTGAGTCATTTAGACTGCCTGCAGATGCATAATTAACATTTAAGATGCAAGTCTTTTTTTAGTAGCAGGAGGATGAGGGAAGAAGGTAGTCAGTGTTTAATAATCTAAACTGTCCTGATACAACACTGTAAGGAAAACGTCTGTGCAGCTGAAAAGTGCAAAATTTGCTGTTAAAGAGGAAATACATTGAGTTACAAGGCAATCAGTATTTCACTGAAATAAATGGCAGCACTTCGTTTTCATTGATGGGTCAAGGACTGGGAGGGAAGCACCAGAGGGGTGGCTAGGACACTCATCTGAAGTATTGGAAGTATGTTCAATTCATCTACCTAAATAAAGTCCATCATACCAGGAAAGGCCACGTAAACACTGATACATTCTGTGTAGGAGAATGGTGTCTGCTACCCTTTCTTCTCCATAAATGTCTCTTTTCAAAAGGTTCTGAGTTCATCCTGGTGCAGAATGGTGCTTCCAGTTATAATTCTGTGTTTTTTGCAGCACAACTAGCCTTAGTTTGTTGAGGAGGAAAGATGTACTGTAGTGAGTTTGGCACTATAGTAATTAAGCACTTGCACTAACCAAAACTTAGTTTCAGATTTTCAGTGTTAGTCTGCCTTTGGCAGCAAACACAGTAGCTATATCTTCTCTTAATATTATCTAATGGCTTCTAATTATATACATGCAACTCTTTGCTGTATTTTTCTCTTTGAGTTTACAGACTTCTGTATCTGCAGATTTTGATTGCAGGCCAGCAACCATTATGGCCATCAACAGAGACAGAAAGGAGGAAGATAGTGATAATCTAGTTTTACACAGAAAGGAATGTATAGAAACATATCAGGATAAAGGAGAAGCAGTTTTCCATAAATGAGAGTAGATTTTCGTGGTAATATTGAAATAATAAATGAAAGACTTAGTGTTACACTGCCCCAAACTCCCAGAATCCAAAAAGAACTCCCCTATTTTTTAGCTTCTTTCAGACAGAATTTTTCAGGTTCATTAAACTGGAACATTCCTCTATCAGAGCTATGACAATGAATGTTCTTGAGTGAAGAGAAGGCTGTAAAGGTATGGTTGTCAGATGCCAAGGTGGGGAGGTACAGTGTGGAGACTATGCAAATAAGCTCTGCTTGCTCCTACCTGACTTTATAACGATGCAGGTTTGCTCTGTCTCTGCACTGTTGGTGAATTTAGAGTGCTGGCATGTGCATTGTAAAGACATTTGAATGCTTCTGGATGGAGCCAGATGAGATTATTATACATGTTGTATATGTCAACTGGCAGTAGAACTGTTGTTAGTGAGTGGGAATTTCTGCTCCCCAGGAAAGAAGAATAAGAACTCTAGGATGGGTTAGTAAGGAAAAGTTGAATCCAGTGAAACACTGGCACTGGCTGAAAGTTTAGGAGTTGGTCTATGTAAGATGTCTTGAAAGTGAACCCTTCAACTTAGCTTGTATCATTTGTGCAGGGCCTTGCCTAACTGACAGACTAATTCCCAATTACATGTGGGGAATAGAATCGAAAGCATGAACAGGGCATCATCAGATGTGGCTTCTTCACAGCTTTGGTAACTGAAAAGCTCTTTTTTAATTTTGGGCTTGAATTTATTCCTCTTCTGTTTGCTTGTATTTGGTCTTACAGCGCCATTGTTCATTAGCTTAAAGAATGCTCTTCCCTCAGTGATGTTTATCTCCCTTCATATTTAGAGAGAGCCATCAAATTCACTTCAGCCTTCGTTTTGCTAGACTGAATGAGACAAGTTCTTTTATTTTCCTCTTTCAAGCTCTCCATGCACCTTCTCAGTCTAATGCCCTTTTTGACTCTTTTCCAGCTGGAGTTCAACTTTTTACACAAAGGTCACAATCAGCATTATAGATAATATTGCAGGTAAGATTTTATTTTCCTTCCTCTCACAAAAAGATTATTCACTTTATAGTCTGACAGTAGTATCACTGAGAATGTCAGGATTTTGCACAGGTCAGAGGAGAATCTCCCTCTTTATTAGAGCTGCAGATCTTCCCTCTTTTGCTTTGTCTCATTATTTCAGTTACTTTTGATAATATGCAGAAACCATTTTCTCATCTACAGGAACAAAGCGCAAAATAGAAATACCATCTTATTTGTTTATGAAGGATCTTTCTTTCCCATCTCTTAGCCTAAATGTGATGCAAGATTAAAAAGACTTGATCTTAGAGGTCTTTTCCAACCTTAATGATTCTGTGACACACGCTGATGTTCTTTTTGTAATGAAAGTTTAAGTAGCCATCAGTGATAAATAGGGAAGTGAACAGAAACTTGATAAAGGAACATTTTAAAAGAATTTCAGAGCTTTAAACACACATTGCATAAGTGTTCAGCTCAGTGTTCTCTGCATGGACAAGTGGAAGTTTTTATAATAAGCTATTTTTGGTAGAATAATTTTAGTAGTAACACTAGTTTTAAGACACACCTGCCCTATGTATCTAGAATTAAGAAGAATACAGCTTTTAAGGACATGCTCTATTACTTTCAAAATGTCACATTTTGCTATGAAAGCTTAAGAAATGCAACTCCTCACTTGGTTTCATTTTATGGCATGCTATGATCATATAGAAGTGAGTCCAACAAAAATGATTCTATCAATTCATAGAATTGCTTGTGATATAAGATAGAGCTTCCTGAGTGATGTCCTACCTCTTTTGAGATCCATGGGATTTTTTCCACTGATATAATTAGGTAGATTTTCAACTGAGGTGTATCATATTTGAGTCTTATGGCTGCTTGCTGTCAAAAACAAAGTCACTACATTTTTCATTTATTTACCTTATATTAAAAACAAATATCCTCTCCTTATTTAAGTGGCTAACCAAGAAAAGTTAATGCTTACATGAAAGAGATACAAACAGAAGATGAACACTACAGTAAAGAGGATGGTCACACTAGGGTGCATCTAGAAAAATGCTGAATTGGAAAATAAATGTGCAATTCTGTGAATAACTAATTTCATTTTTACTTACATGGTAAGAAAGTCTACTATAATAATCATAATAGCTTAAAAATCCTCCACAGAGATGGGCAATGAATTACTAATTTCTCACAATAGCAGTGAAATCTCTTTAATATGTCTACTTGTGAGAAGTCAGCCCTGGGTCAGACCAACACTAAGTCTCTGCATCACTTGCACCCTTAAAGAAAGGACTTTGGCAAAAGCTTATGCTGGCCTTCCTCAGTGAAGAGAATTTCAAGCAGGGAGGATCCTTTGCCAGAGTCACCACCAATCAGTGCTGTTGTGGATCTTGCTAGGAAGTGCCAAGCATGGTCAGTTTGCACTGATGTCAGCAGGAGCTTGAGAACAGTTCCTAGGTTATGGAAGAGAAATCATGGTAGTTACCTGTGAAGTTGTTTTAGAAATGGTATTTACTCAGTTATTAATTAGCTTACTGTTAGCAAATGATTGCTTGAATATTTACAGTGTTACAAAAGCCCAAAAAGAGTTTGTGTTTGGCTGCTAGTTGTGTTTGCTATACAAAATTTTATACTATATTAAAAGTGCAAGAACATACTGTTTCTCCAAGATTAACTTTCCATATTTTCATAATTTCTTCTTGGATGAAAAATACACACCCAGTACAAGAGGCTTTTGGAGGAGTCAAATCACTTCATTTTTTAATCTTTTTATTTTAATTTAATATCCTGGACAGTTTGCTGTGTAAAGGAAAACCACTCATATTTTAAATACATCTTCACATTATTGGTCTAGTTGTCATCCAGTCCTGCCTTACCATGTCATCTTTGGGTCATGGCAGTGCTTGATACTGCCAGGCCACTTCAAATTGCGTTGATCTTCAAGGAATACAGAAGAATAGAGCCAGGAAATGTTTGTGTGTTTCAAATGTTTGTAACAGCCATAAATTGGAAAGGGGTTAAGGATTATGCTACTCTGGGAGATGTGCTTCTGTGGGGATAGTGATACTTAATGCTGTCTCATTACAGTCACAGCAGTAAGAATGAAGCATGTTCAGCTTGTTTTGTTGTTTGGGGTTTTTTTTCTTTGGAGAGTGCCTTTAGATAAGCTTTTTTCTTTCTCTTAATTCTGCAGTGTTTCATTATACATTGCACTTGTGTGGGAGGGGTCTGGATAATAAACAGTTCTAGTGGAAAAAAAATTTAGGCCCCACAAAATTTGGTAAATTAGAATGATTCTCTTAATTTTCTTGAAAAAACATGCTCTTTTCACATCATATCAACCAGTCCTATGAAATAGAGTGAAGTGATTTTAGGTACATTTGCAAGTACATCCTTTTTTTTTTTTTTGCCAGCTAGTCTTCTAATCTTTAGTCTAGATAATCTCTGAAGTGAAGCCTAAACCACAGAATATAAGAAAGGTACCCTTCTGTTCTTCCTCTGTGCTGAAGTTATCCTTCCTCTCAAAAGACCAGCATCTGGGAATCTTTAATGCTCATTAATAGAAAAAACATTAAGGATACTTTTCACCTTCATGTCCTGACTGCAGTGGAAAAAGGTCAGCCCTGAGCTGTAGGGCTTACACTTCGTGTTACGCTGTAAACAACTGTGTACAGGTTTGCTTGAAAATTGAACTATGTAGTTCGGTACTTGAAGGAAAAAAGTAGTGCCAGTAAGAAAAAGGAGACAGCAGGTAGCAATTTCTTCTGTTGTATTACTGTTACGTATCTCCCCTATGCCCATTTTTCAAATACCAGTAGAAGGAAACATAGGTAGAAAAACACTAATACCATATCCCTTCCAGGTTACACCTAAATATTTTTGAACAAGAGACAAGGGACAAAGAGGGAGGCATCACTCCTTTTCAACAGTTAACTTGATTTAAATGACACTACCTTGTGCAAAGAGAAGCTCACCACACATTTGAGAGACAGTTCTAGAAATAAAATATGTCTGGGTAACAGATCATATTAAATTGCTTTTGTCTAAACTCTACTTTTGAGGAATTTCAGATGAAGAATTGGACTATATGAAGGATGTTAAGTGTAGGTATGGTAGCATAATCCCTTCATAACTGTAAGAAAGAAATGGAAAAAGAATATAAAGAAATAAACAGCAAATAACCTTGCCACCTTCTAGAAGATGGTTAAAGCAAACTTTCTGCCAATATTTCCTGCCAAAATTTGTACGGCCAACGCAATACCGCTAGCTTCAGCAGTGGTGAAATGCTGGTGGTGTCTGAATCATCTCAGTTGCTTTGGAGGAGTGAGGAGAAACATGCTGATTAAGACCTTACTGGGTTTCAGCATTGGTATTGCTCTTTTTGTTGGTATTAACAGATCTAACTGGTTGTAGAAAACAATCTGGTGCAGTATTTCAGTGTTAAAGCAATCTTGGACAACAAAAGCTGTAGTCTTTAGCTAAGGAGTTTAATGTATCAATCATGCCAGCTGGCCAGGAGTCAAAAATAAACCATTTCTAGGTCCTCAGTAGAATCTGTTTCAAATTACATGTCGTTTCAAATGGGCTTAGAGGATGTTCTTGTTTTGTGTCCCCATCCTGTCCCATATCCCTCCCGCAAAATAAGGTGATACAAGGACACACAGGAAAGTCACTAATTTAGATAAATACCACTTGAGCCACAAGGTAACAGAAAAGTAGAAAATGGAATTAATTGAACTGCATGTTAATCTTATTAATGAACTGCTGCTTAACTCGCTTTATGCTGAAGGAAAGCATTTACCTTTGGAAAGAGGGTGTTTAAGCAAAAATAGCAGTCATAGTTATTACCCTGTGTGCTGAGGAAGTTCAGCAGGCATTGAAAAGAAAGATTACAGTTAAAATTGTGACAAAGAGTAGATCACATTTCTCAACCTCTGTTACTGTAAGAGGTGGATATGTGAAGGGGAACACCGGAATTGAAACCTCTGTGTTACGGACACTCTGCAGTATGTTGTGTCAGTGGACAGAGCAGGGTCTAAGCACAATACTGTACTTGACTCATTTCCCAAAGAGCAAAGGATGGGCCTGGGAGGATGTGTGGTATCCGTGAGGTGGTCCAAGTATGGTCAGGACAAGAATTTCTGAACAATTTTTCAACACGGGATAACTATAGCTATCTTTATTGTTTTCCATCTGCCTTTTCCCCCCCCCCTCAATTAATTGTCAGTGAGCAAAGCTGAGAGTAAAGTTGTAGAAAGCACTGAATATGAGAGTGCAATTTCAAAAGTAGGAGGACCTAGTATGGCAGAGGATGTTTCTTTGGGAGTGAGCAGTCTGATCATCCACACTCATACTTGCTTGCTACCTCCTGCAAATGAAATAGTCTGAAGTCTGACCAGCTGATGAGTAGGCAGAGTGCCACCTGAACACATGGTCAGAAGTTTGGGCAGCAAAGAAGCCATAACTGAGCACCAAATGTGTTTGCTAGATCCTGGATGGCAGAATGTGGCATCCCAAACAGCTGTCCACATTGAAGTTATGCATCAGTGGACAGGAGAATGTGAAAATGCTAATCTATTTTATTTTTTTCTTGTCTGGGTTGGTTTATAAAATGCCTGTTTATTTGCAGAGAGGTTTTTGGCTCTATTGCATTAATCACAGTGATGTACAGAGGAATATTAGGAAGCCCTAGAGAACCCTTCATTATTTAATCAGACTGAGAAAAATTAGCATGTCCAGCCAAAATAGTAATAGTTGCCTTTCTGCTGGGAAGCCAGAAATGTACTGGCTTTTGCAGAAGTGATAGCTGTGGTCATAGCCATTTCAGAGCTGCCTCATTTCACTTCTCTAAAACTATTACATGTACTACACACAGGTTGCAAGCAAAACATCCTTTGGGTCTTCTAATGTGGCATCAAAACAGGGACAATGCCTCCTTCCCAGAAAGAGGAGGCAACATCTCTCTAGTAAAAGAAGTGGTACTGACTTCTTCAGACCTTTAAAATACACTTAAAAGTACTAGGTGTAGAATTTTTCTTAATCACATTTTCTTGTGTAGCAAAGAGGCTTCTTCAGAACTCTGAGGTGAATCTTTGCTATTCAGTTTGGGGGATTTTTTTTTATTTTATGTACAAATGGAAGATGACATGTTTTCCAGGAGCTTGGGTCCTCCCTTCTGATTCATAGGGTCCACATTCAAGAGTCAAAGTCTAGCACTGAGGCTTTATAGCCACAGATGGCTGAGGAGAGGAGGGATTTCACAGTAGTGTGCTGTAACATTACACATGAAGTAGAAATTGAACCCCAGTGGACCCATCTGTGGGCATCTTAATCTTTCTTTAGGGGATTGTACCACTAAGACACTGAATTCAGAAGGAAAGGAGAAAACTGAGCCCCAGGCTCTGCTGTCTCATGCATGTTTTCTTGGCCTAGTACCAATAGTTTCCAATGCATTAAAAATAATAGTTTTAAAGTGCTTAGCAACTGTTTGTATATAATTGCTAGATGCTTTCACTGCATCAGACAACGTGCCAAATGCACATACATGCCCGTCAACATCTCCATCCAGCGTTGTACTGCTGGCCATCTACTTTGGCTTTCCTGGTGGTCCTACTCTCTCCTTCAACCAAGAGAGTCTGGGGCAGCTGGAGAGACCGACCGATGGCAAGCAATCTGTGCTTCAGCTCACAGCAGAAATGTGTTAGTTTGTGGACACAAAGCTGTCTCTATGTGCTTTGATTTCTTTCACTACTTCTCCTGTGGTCTCCCTCACCTTCTTTCACTTTGGCCTATGTAGAAATGCAAGAGCCGGGGAGGCAGCATTGAGCTGGTTTCTCCTGACTCACAGGAGCTTCAGGGAGGGGGACAGTGCTTGATCAAGGAGTACTGTAAATTTTATTTTTCCATGCAGGCTGAAGGAAAAAAAAGACTCATGTAAAAACAGTACCATCTCATTTATATGTGCCTGGTAGAGAGCTGCTTAGTTCCAAAAAAGTATTTATTTTATTTAAAACTCTTTCAGCCATATGGAATAGTATAAGTTATAAACCAGACATGGAGTCTATACTGCATTCTTTTTGTGACTGCATTGAGAACTGAATGTATATCCTGGAAGTAATATACCTTGACTCTTCGATTCATGGCAAAAAAAGTAGGGTGGGCTGCAGAAAATGGAAGCAACTCAATCTGGAGCTCTTCACCCCTTAGATGAATCTTTGTTCTTTAAATAATTTTATGTTTATGTACCAAATTGTAGTCAGGTGTTCTAATGAAACACATGTAAATATTTCTTTGGTATTTGTTGACATTTGCTGTACTTATTTTTTGTGCAGTTAAATTTATTTTGTATAGTTAATGGATTTGTATGGTTATCTTTAAAGCAGAATTTCTTAATGTTGTTATAGGAGAAACTTGCCTGGATGAATGCCAAACAAGTAAGCTAACTAGGCCTTCAAAAATATTTCAGTCTGATGGAAAGCAGGTTTCTTGATTTGAAAAAAAAGTCAGAGGCTTACATTGTCATCTCATTTCCTTTACAGTTTCCAAGTATCAGGAGGGCTGGGGCAGATATAAACCTGTGGTTTATTTCTGCTAGTAAGCTTAGTCAAATAATAAAAAACAGAGTACATAAATTTATGAATAACTTATTTGAATTTATGTTGCTGCTGTTTGCTTAAAATATTATTTTTGAATTCAAAATGATTCTTAAACAGAATATATTTGTCATGAAATTCCAATGATTGTTATTTTCCTGCAAAAGATAGGGAGTAGAAACAATACCAACTAATAACTTATGTTTCACACCATACATTTTAGTAATTGTTGTAAATATGTTTCACACCATACATAGTACTAAAGAGTTAAGCCAAGCATTTTCTCTGCAATCAGAAAACTTTATAAAACTATTTGGAAAGACTTGAAAATACCTCATTAATTCATAGCACTCATTTCAAATAAAAATTCTTGCTATTTTCATTCAGAAAGTTTTTGATCAACACTTTATAGATACAAATTACATTTGTGTAATTCCTTCAGTGACAAGGCAGATCACATGGCTGGTGGTAGCTACACATTATAGCTTTTAAAAATATTTTGCACCTTTTTTTTTCCCCAAAGTAAACTGTTGTTCTTGGTTTATGTTGTATTTATAGGTTCCCTTGTTGATTAAAAGTGCATAGTTCCTGTTTAATGTCATTTTCTGCAAGCTTTTATATGCTGTTTAGTATTCATACTGTGTGGCAAACACAAAAACAAGCAAACTTTTTTTTCCGATGCTAATATGCTTTTGTGTGCTCCAAGATTCCCAGGGTATTCAGAAGTGAGAGAGAGAGGCTGAAAGTGTGCTGGAGTCAACAGCCTGATAATGATAGACATCCCTACAGCTCAGAGGTAGCATCCACATATTATCTCCCTTGAAACTTGAATTTCAAGATCTCAAAATTAAATTTCCTTCTTATTTAGCCAGCAGTCTACTGTGTTCCTCGAGGTAATATAGTCCATTAGAATTTACATGAGATTGCCACGTCTTCTATATGTATTTGTTTAGAATAGATTTGCACTGTCTGAGCATGGAGATACCTGGGATTTGTGTTAGTGTTGAATATATTGCTTGTTTCATACGTGTATGTAACAGGTTGGGATTTAGGTCTTAACACATCAGGTGTTAGGTCTTAACACATGTTAGAAGTTTACTTATCCAAGTTGTAAGTTCTCTCTGAGCTCGCTGAAGAGAGACAAGCACTTGCAGAAGGTAATTGATACCAACTTAACAAATGTGTCAGGTGGCATATTTGATTCAGGAGGTCTTTCTCCCCACCCCACTCTCTGTTAACTTCAGGAGTAACTACAAAACTAGCTTTAGAGAATTTAGCATTTGATGTGTATATCATCTATCATTTCTTGAGTTACAGTGTTTTGGGATTAACTGAATAAAAATCTTTACTTTTTCCTGAAGTTACATCAGATTTCTGCTGTAACTTTTAAGTACTCCTTCCTCCCTTGAGAATCTCCTTTTATTTAAGATTGCCCACCATGCTGGTAATTGGGCTATATTTCATTTGATTAGCTTACTCTGGTATGGGCGTGTTGACATCAACAACATTTGCTCAACTAGTCAAATTTGCATAATGATGCATATATGATATTTGTAAGGCTATTATGCAATAATAAGCTGTGTATTTCCATAATTATGTCATAAGCAGTTCTGCCATGACTCATGTCAGTGAAGTCAAACAGGAATGGCATTACAGTCATAAAAACATGAGAAAAACACTTGTCTGCAATAATATTAGTAAAGACTGTATGGCTTCTGGTGCCCCAAGTGAAACGAGGTCATTGCAAACTGCATAGTTTGTTAGGTGGCTGTATTTATAGGAGGGTTTAGTAAAGTTTTTGATTGCAACTTTTCCATAGACACTGCTGCCACAAGGGTTCATCCTGTAGTCAGTGTTATAAAAAACATTAAGAAAAAAAAAATCAGAGGAAGCTGGTTGTTTATGTGATAAATTTCCATCAGCCCAGATCGTTGTATCCTGAACTGTTGTGATGAAAAATGATGGGATTGAAAATTTAAATTTAAAAGTGAATTTTTCAGCTGAATTTTATCACTCTGACCGATATGTGCAGTATCACCTGTCTCTCTTCCTCTATCTTTTGGCACCCTTGGCTGCTTTACAGAAGACTCTCTTCTTTAGCTCACAGGTTGGCTTTAATGAGACAAATCAAAATGTCAATGCTATTCTTTTTCCTTTTATGATTTTCTTTTTTAGCCTTTGTTATAATGAACAGTGGGAGATGAGCGATGAGTGGAGTATGCACATGCACATTTAAAAATACGTTCATTTAAAAACAGACATGTGGAAGCTCTGCCAGCAGTTAGTTTCTAGAGAGTGAAGCTGAAGGGTGCAACGAGTTTTTACTGAGAGTTAAATGAATAATCAGATGACCTACACTCCTGTTTGCTCTTTCCATGTGGGTAATGCAGACAGTTTATTTCAAATATTGTTACCGTATCACAGTGTTGCCTGTGCAAGTATGTTCTGTCATATTTGTTTTTCATTTTTCTGTAGTATTTTGATTATACTTTTTTTGGTGTTTACCAAGAATAATTATTTGCAGTCATGAATCAGTGGTATTTGGGGCTCATTTGCAGATACTAAAAATATTGTGTAACGCAGCAAATTAGAAAATTTGCAGTCAAGTTATCTTAATTCTGTGTGTTTGTTTACTTTGCTGTAAATGATTACCCTGCTTTTGAATCTCGTGCTTTATTTTAATCCTTAATCTATAATTTTTCATTACCAAATGATCATTTAAATATTATAATAATGACATTCCCAGAGTTGTTACCACGAAAAGCAAGCATGATAGTCTGATGTTATCAGAAAGTCAGTTATGTTGATGCTGCATATGAAAAGAGATGTTCCTCTTCAAAGAATTAAATAATCTTAGTGAAGTCTGCTGTACTTTATTATCAGTCACTATAACTGATTCTCACCAAAGGTGTAGTAAACATATACATTGTATAATATAATAAAAGGATGAGGATGATCCTTTTGAGAGTGTAAATGCACATGCTTTGAGTTGTCCCTCTTGAACTATCATGAAAATTAACAAATTTCTATGTGTTGAAATGGGCATTTAATCTGAACAAAAACCGTATCATTCATACAACTAATTGTGCAGATTTTTATCCCATTGTGGTAATTTATTACTGCATATGAAAATTGTTACACTGAAAAAAAGCAATTCAGCCACACACTTCTGTCTCTGTTGACTGATTTTGCCTGTAAGGAGCAAACTGTATATAAAGAAATTACAAATTGAAACTAAGTGCACATCTCTCTCAATCTTCCAATAAAAGCTTTTTGAACCAAGGACACAGACTGCCTGACCAGTGAGCCGTGTGATAAAGCACAAACAGTGCAGGAAATGAAAACCCTAGGAGTAGCAGATGATGTGGGCAGGAGGCACAGGTATTTCACTCAACTCTATCTGGTTCACTCCCCAGGCTCTCAAGGAAAACTTAAACATTATTTACTCAACCATGTGCTAGTTAAAACCAATATCTCTAGACCATCTGTTCAGGAAGATGACCTCATGCAACTTTCTGCCCCAGCACTACGTCAGTGTAATTCTGACTAATCAATCTCTGCTGGATTGCACTGTCTTGGAGTTTTCCTTACCTATGGAAAACAAAAAGGTAGCTTTAGATTTAGCTGGATATTTCAGCATTGTTTTGTGAAACAGAGTAAGACCCTTGGTTGTTATAAAGTAGCTTGGCTCTGCTGGATGATGCCAGTTTCTCTGCTATCTGCCAGCTGAAGTGCTAGCTGTGTGTATTTCATACATCAAACCTACAATTATATTGTTTTTGTCTATGAAATGTGCTCCTTTTCAGAGGTACAAGCATTAGTTGGGTCTTCAGGCTTTTCTTGTATCTAACTACTCTCACCCAATTACATATTCATATTAAAATGGAACTGCTTTGGTAAGAAAATATACATTTACTGCACTTTGGTGCAGTAAAATATCTAAAATACTTCCAAGCCTTTCACTGTGAATTGTAGTTGTATGTCATGGACCTTATATGTTAAAAGTGGCTCTTGGTTATAACAAAAGAATCTTGCAAATAAATAAATGAAGTACAAATTAGAAAACCAGTTCGGTGTCTCAGCACAGGAGTTTCTGAATGGAAAGAAGTGTGAAGAGTCTTTCAGATTCAGTGTGTGAGTGCTTGGTTTCCAGGACTTTAGCACCAAACGGGTGCCTGACAAGCTCCTAGGACTGAGTCAGGAGCTTTAATTCCACCTCATTTATTCAAGGTAGTGTTAGGTATTTAATCTGTGTAAGTGCTCAGTATCCAAACTTAGGAGAATACATTTGTTAATTTGCCATTTCTTCAGATTTTATATTGTGCTTGTTTAGCCAGATCCAGTTTATATCTACACACCTCGATCCTGCTTTAACAATGAGCAGAATTTGATCCACCATTCCCCTTGAAATGTTGTGAAAGTCTGGTCAGGCATTCTAGCACTGGTTTTACAGGGCATTTTCACATGTCCCTGTCACTTCTGTTTATTCATTCACACCTTTGCTGCTTTCTGATATAGTTCCTGTTTGTTGCCAGGCAACTATAGCTGTATTATGCAGGGTTCTGCAGTACACCCAGAACTAAATTGCAGTGCACCATAAAGCAATAACTGATGTCAGGCTGTACTTTTGGGTTTTTTTAAATCAAATCCCCCCATACCTTTGTATTCCAGCTGTTTCTAATAAAGTGATGTTCATCTGAAGGATGCAAACTTTCCACATACACAGTCAACAGAAGAACAAGGTTGATCAGGAATGCAATAAAGTAGGGCAAAAAAATTGAAAGGCATATTTATGTTTTTTCCTGAATCTTTTGAAGTACCTTTGATATGTGTCTCTTCTGAGGCATCACTGTTGTGACGTGTGCGTTATCACGCTTCTCAGCTTAAGTGTGTTACATCAGATTGCTGCTGAGCATCAGCACTGTCCAGAAAAAGGTAGAAATACTAGATGGTTGAATAATCTCTTATTATTTAGATGGTTGTAAAACCTCCAGGCACAAAGAGACTGTGTATGTGTTTTTATAGCACAGTGATATGTGGAGCTGGTGGCTACTGCTGTTCTATCCATTAGAGCTATAAACTTCTTTAATGAATCTGGATAGGGGATTGCAGGGAAAAGATTTTGTGTGAGGTCCTGAAAAGTCTCTCGAAGAAGACAAAAAAGGAAGGAAATTTACAGTTGCTGTGAATGAATATGTGTCTGATGCTGAGAAGGATAAATCTCGCACAAGGGAATTCATTTACATGCTATTAAAGCTGACATGTTAATATCAAAGCATTAAAATATGTAAATAGCATAAGCATGCACAAAATCGTAATTACTGCTTTACATTATCAACTCATTTACTCTTTATGATATTTTATGACTATTCAGCTGTGTCAGCAAGCAATTACAAAAATGTACTACAACTTGATGGCAATGCTTTTCTGTGTTTTTCCTTTGCTTTCTAAAAAAACATTCTTCAGTCCTGAAAGAGAATGGTGTGTGGAAAAGACCCATGTTCCTGAACGTCCTTTTTTCATGCACAACATATGCTTTGAGTTTCTAGTGGTTCAGTGGTCTGTCTTTTATCCTGCTTACCAAAAAAAGGTGGATTTATATGCAGGCTAATGATAACTGACATTTCCTATACTATCTGCTAGAGTTACAGGACAGTTTTATTCCATTGAAGGGGTTATAGCATTACAAAATAAGCTAGAGGCATATGAGCATTGAGAAAAAATGGAACAGTTATTATCATACAAAAAGATGCTTCATTTTATGAAGCATTGTACCTTTTCAGTCATGTCTTTACAGCAAGGAAGAAATTTGTCATAAAAGCTGTACTGCTCACCTGCAGTAAGACAGTCTTTTTTTTGTTTGGTTTCCCCCAGTGACTTCAAACAGTTGCTGAAATCAGACAGCAGTGATGTGGTGTTTCTTGATTTCCCTAAACATCTCTGGATTTTGATCATGTTTTATTAATCTCAAATGGTTGCTTTAAATTAAAGGTAAATTTATTTGGGGAAGTAACATTGCTATTGTGACGAGTCTCTTGATTCATGACAAAAAACATTTTATGTCACAGCAACTTGAGACGTAGTGGGTTCTGTTATGTCTGTGTCTTTAGTGGTCTTAAGTGTGTTGTTGTGTAGAAATAACAGAATGTTGGGGCAGTTCCTAGGCTATCTGTATAGAAAACATTACTGTTAGCAATCAGAGTTTTGTGTGTTAGAAAACTGGGCGAATCCTTAGTTTGACAAATTTACTTTTAATGTAATTGGAAAAAAATAGTTTAAAAAAAGGTGTCCTGCAATGATTTTCATTTATTACTTGTTGTTACTTGAGGATTTTTATAAACTGTTCATTCTTTTTGCTCTCCTCTAAGCAAACATGAAGGGAGTCAAATTGTGGAGAATTGGGGTTATAATCTGAGCCTATGCTGTGCTGAAGATCTAATGTGATAGAGAGTAAGGGGAGCTAAGAAATTGGCAGAAACAACTTCTGTTAAAGAGGAAGCTAGAGACAAAAGGCTCACACAGAACTATTTTAAGCCAGGGGCAGATGACACAAGATTCAGAATTTAATGAGCCTTAAATGCCATAGAATGTGCCAGCTGTACGGTTACAGCATAAAGTCTCTGCACACTTTCATACCTTCCCAAAACATTTTTTAAAGGCCGTTCAAAGCTCACATGCTCAAATTCAGTCACAAGATGCTCAGAAAAAAGCTCAAACCATTTCAGGTGGTTGCCATCACCTCTTCCAGGTTAGATTACGTTTTAACTGTGAGAGTTTGAAGCTTGGTTTCCCGCGCACCGCAGATGAGTTCCCCAGAAGCATTGCTTTGCAGCCTCACTGCTCACTCGCACCATACAGGTGGGTGTAACTTCTTAGGGTGCACCCAGCAGTAGGCTGAGTCCCCGTGCACTGTGCAAACGTGCATCTCCGTACTGTGTCTTGGAAACTTGCTTTCCAGCCCGTGACTGCTTCTTGCCAGCGCTTGCTTACTTTCTTTGTTCTTCCTAACTTGCTGGCTTCCTATGTAGAGATTCTGATCAATCACAGTTTCCGCTGGTGTGCTGGTTTGGTTTCTCTGTATGTATTAGGACTGTGTTTCGATCTCCTCCAAGTAACAGTCTTGCACTTAAGGACAAAACTGGCATGTAAGAGTTGAGACTGATTTAGAGTGCCTACTGTCAGCTTTGGTAGAGCTTGCATGCTGGTGCAGATGATAGATGCTGCATCCAGATCATTGTTTGGCATCCAGTTATACCTTAGCTCAGTTAACTGACTGAATTGTTCTTGTGTAGGAGACACCAATATCCATCCTGTTTCTGATAGCAGTAATTCAAACTGTGTTTATTCCTGGTTTAGACAATCTGAAAAATACTGTCTTTGAGGTATATCACATGTAAGTGTATAAAATTATTATCAATGGTAACTTTTCAATGAATGCTATTTCAATGGGATAAAGTTATTCCCTTATAACTGTGGTCTGAGTTTGACAAGCCATATCTGCTACAATAAGAAAGAAAATAAAATTCAGAAATACTGAATGCTTCTTGTGGTATATTAAAATTTTTATTTTAAAATTCAAATTACTTTTTCAATTGAAAATTGACCCAATTTACAGAGTAGGTGTAGGAAAGTGAAAACAAAAAGCCATTTCACTTCAGGGCAAAGAAAAGATTTCTCATAATCAGAATTTAAGTCTCCATTTTGTGATTCAACTGCAAAACCAGAATGTACATCATCTGATCAGCTTTTTTATGCTTTTGCTTTTCACATTTTGCCTTGCAGTAACACCCTGATCTGATCTAGTCTAAAATATATATTGTAGCCAAATAAAATGATTTCATACCTTTGTGACAGAATATAAATAACAGTAATAGGGTTCTGCTTTTACTAGCTGTAGACTAAGGGGTTCCTAATTACATCACACTACTTTACAAAAATATCTTCTGGGCCAGCCTGGCTCAGTGTTGCTTTAGACAGCCTGCTCTGTGGTGTCCCTACTTACGCTGCAAAAAGGAGCTGTGAACGCTCCCTCAGAACTGCGTGGCAGGAGCCGTGGGGCCTGAGAACGCCCAGTGCCAGCTGGCCATGCCCTGCTGGAGTAATGGACCACTGCTGGTCATCCTGGCTTGCCCTCAGCATTGCACCAGATCTCTGTCTTGTGTTTTTCTTTTCCGTGGGCAGCAGGGAGAAAATAGTTGCCATAACATCTCTCTCCTCGCTGTATTGCTGTGCATGCTGGGGAGAGCAGAGAACGGTACCTCTGCATGTGAACGATGTAGAATAGAAATAATGGGGGGTGTTGTGGGGTAAATGAGAACTTTGTACTGTATTTCAGGCACGGAATAGAAGCTTATTAGTAGATTTATAAACATATCTGTTTCAGCACCCAAAATGAGGGGAAGTCTGTACAAACATGTAGAAATCTATTTTGGGGCATGGTATAGCTTATGGGCTATACCTTAAATATTATATAGATGTAGTGGTCTTCTACATGGCTCTCAGTTCATGTTTCACAGCCTAACAGAAAACTTGTGAGAGTGTGGAGATGAAGAGGGACAAAAAGTGGTCATGAGATTGAAGGATGGATCATTTTATGGTTTGAATGTATATTGCCAACTCTACATACATCAAAAACGGTGAAAACATCAGGAGTGTAAATTAAATATGTGGGAAGAAAAAACTTGGAACATTCTGGACAGAATTGCAGAAGAGAAATGAGAAGTCCCTTATTTTAAAATGGGGAATGCATAGGTTTCTCTACTGTTTGTATTTTTTATCTCCCATCTCCTTTTACTCATGATACACACACATACACATTTTTTTTAAATGGGGAGAAGAAAGGTCTGTGAAAAAAAACCTAACAACAAAACCAAACACAACAACAACCAAACAAAAAAAACCCCAACAAAATGACAACAACAAACAGAAACCCCAACATATCCTTAAGCTAGTTTTGCATGTCTGCGCTTTGCCTTTGTTTTGTGGGGATCTTGTTTTTCTGTAGTAGTAGCCAGGTGGAAGATGCATGACTTCTGTTATAAACTAATACAAATGAGGTCCTGGAAAATGACAAAAATCTGGAAATTGGTAAAAAAACCCCCACGCAGTCGCTCCTTAAATTGTGCAGTTATGAAAACAAGGATTCTTCACAAATGTGTGAATTATGGATAGGTTTTGAATCTTTACTGGAACTCTTTTGACTCTTCTTACCTCACCTCAGAAATCTCCTGTTAACAACTACATATCTATGTACAGTTAGATGTGCAGATGTTAGATATACAGAATAGACTAGAAGAATTATCTAGGGTACATGGAATTTCTCACAAAATCTCATGTACATCTTATCACCTGTTCCAAACTAGAAACCATCTTTCTAAGAGGGCAGATTTGCCCTCTCATTTTGTCTTCCAGCAGGACCCTGAAATTCTGTATGTTTGTTAATGGGATATCAGCTGAGTTTGTGGAAAGGGAAAGCAGGTGGTTAGCTGCCCTAACTTTTTTAGTGGCTGATTTCTGCAATGCACTCTTCTGACAACAACTAATTAACTACCTTTTTTTGAGATTAGATGAGTCATATTATTTATCTGCAGTAGATACAGGCCATAGAGGAATGGAGAGAGCTGACTAAATGATTCGGAGACCTGCACAATGATTCTGATAAGATAAAGATTAAGTTTTCAAGGACTTTGTCTCCAGCTCTGTGGGAAACTTGAGCACATTCTAAACTTCTAAATATTTACTTGCCCTTGCCTGTGCAGCAGGCCATTGAATCCTTTACCTGTGTGTATCAGATCATAATCACTGTGTTAATACAAACAAAAACCACAAACAAAGCCAACCCAAAACACAACAACAACAAACCCAAACAAAACAAGAACCAAAATGAAAACATCCCCATCCACCCCTCCCACCCCCCCCCCAAAAAAAGCTTCTGAAAGAAAGCCAAGGTAAAATCCTCAGAATTGTTGTTGTACTAGGTGTATTTGAAACAAATCCCCTTTGACATGGCTTCTTTTTTTTTCTTTTAGCCTCGATAGAATTTTTGCTTACAAGTCAGAAATAGGTGCACTGTGAACAGCAGTTTAGTCTTTATTTTAAAGAATTTCTTTGTGAACTTACCTGAATTCAGCTAAAAGTCTCCATCTGCATAGAAGGTAACACAAATAAATGCAATTCAATGAAAAAAGAAATGGACCTTTACTAGTAACTTAGCATCTTGTCTTGATATTAGTGGCTGAAGTATTGTACTTAGATTAGTATATGGTGTTTACTGGGAGAAAATTAAAATCACTTTTGTAGCACATAGCTAAATGGTTTCCAGCTATCTGTGCATGACTGGGTTATTGCTTAGGTTTCATTATTTTTTTTTTAGCAGGTAAAATAGAAAAAGAGATTATGAGGTTAATTTAATTGAAATTTAATAAAAAATGAGAATACATATTTTTCTTCTCTAGAATGCAAAAAATACCTGATTGTTATTAGTGTCTGTTTGTGTTAATCCAAGAAGTGAATTGAAATTGGAATGCTTAGTTCTGTCACAATACACCCTGAGAGTTTGAAGACAATTCTCCATTGGTTTCCTGATATTTATTTAGTGATATAACCATGTGCTTGAGAAGAGTGACAAACACAAGAGGGATTTTAATATTTGTATGACTTGGGCTTACTATGTGGTGTTTACTTTTTTATCTTAAGCTCAAGATGCTCAAAAAACCCAACCTCTTGCTGTTGTGATTTGAAGTCTTGCCAGAGCTCAGGCATTGGCAGTAGTATGCTACCTTGGCTACTTCCAAATGGCTACAGACATTCATCCATTGCCAAAACCATTTTAAAATCTCCTTTAGATAAAAACAGATCAGGTGATAGAATAATAATGCAGATAACATATCACCAGGTGAAATAGTAATAAAAATGAGGCTGAGTTACTATCCTCAGTTATTATCTATTTATTCTGTGGACAGTTTGTCCTTTGTTACTGCAGCAGATAAGGGAGGAGTTGACCAGAGTGTGCCTGTGGTGGTACTACAGAGATGTACTTTATTCCTCACCCAGTAAAAGATGTGTTTAATTACATTTAACTGGCCAGATTTTTCAGCTCAGTGTAAATAAGTATGACTTCATAATCCTCATAATCTTTAGTCTAAGTGGCTCATCAAGTATTTTAGCTATCGGTGTAGCTTATTCTTCAGTATGTGATCAATTGTGTAACAGATCTCTTCATTTTGATGCATAGGGGTTTGTTTGGGTTTTTTTTTTTCTTTTTTTCCTTAAAATGAAAAAATCTTCCACAAGTGTAGCCTTAAAATTGTGTTCTTCTAATAGTCATCTTCTCTGGGTCATTACAATTTGATAAAAAAATAACTGGGGTAATGATACCTGCAAATAACTAGTTCAAATACAGTTATGGATTTATCTATTTTTAAAAATCTTTTTTAAGGTATAGTATAGCATTGTATTTGAGAGTCCTGTGTATGCTTGAATGCTGGCCACAGACTTCTGATGGCTTTCCACTGTTATTTTGTTCATTCAGTAGTGCATTTATGAGTTAGTTGGAATATGCTTTCACTTATAATTTGAGAGATAATTAGGCAAATTCTATCAAAAATATACATAATAAGCGTTGGGGGAAAAAAATCAACGTGGAATATTGTGTCACATTGTTTCATGTCTATTTTGAGAGGTGAGAACCTTACCCTGATGGGCATGGTGTTAAGGGACATATGAATTCCTTTCCGGTTAATGTCAGAAGACCTTTAGTTCTGCCAGTGAAGGAAGCTTACATAAGGTCCAGTTCTATTCTGTGTTCAGTTCCCAACTAAAATTCTTTGAAGTGGTGAAGTAAATGTGGACTCAGAGAAATTTTGTAAAAAAATTTACTGAAATATGATTTGGAATGTAGTTGCTCACTTTGTTATAAGAGTGTCAAGCTTTATAATCATAAAATCATAATCAGTGTTCATGAAAATTCACACAGACCTACTGTGTAATGATTTTATCCTGTTAAGAGTAATGGGAGAAAGTAATTTATAATTTATTTCCATTCAGAGAGAGCTAAGTTACAATTAATATTTTCTGTCTACCCTCAAATGTAGAATTTTTCTGCCCTCAAGTATCAGAGTCCTGAACTTTGAATTCCATCAGTGTTCAGGAGCAGGATTCATGGTTTACTGACTGTACCTCAGTAATATCAATTCTTTAATATGAGATACAAAAAGCTATTAAACTTCGTGGGTTTTTAAGTGTGCTAAACCTATAGTCACATACAGACTATAAATATTATGTATTTTTCTTAGTTAATGCAGTAAAAATGCCCAAATACGATGTATTTATTTATTTAAAACCACTTGGGACCTGATTGCTCCCAGCCCATATCTCGTTGGATTGTCCGATGCATGAGCATCCCCCTGGATGGTGTTAGGAGCAAAGTTGTCTCAAGCTTTCCTTTTTTTCCCCCCGTGCGCATCCATCTGAGGCCAAAGAGTGCAAGCCTGATTTTTTGACCCAGCATGGCAAAGGGTTTTCTGTTTCTGGGAACCTGCAAATATTTTCAGCAGTCGAGTAGAAAGAAACATCTACTTTTGATTGTCCATGACTATAACTAGATCTGAGGGTGCTCAGATCTTATAAACAAACCTGTTGTATTTCAGATTTAGTTTAAGGGAGCCATTGGTTGCTGTATATCTGGAAAAGAAACAATTCTTTTTAATCATTGATGCTAGCAGCAGTAGCAACATTTAAGCAGTCAGTTTTAACTTGCCTGTTTTGATGTGGGTCTTAAAACAGCATTCTGTATGGAAACTGTCTTTCCTACTAAACCATTAACGTTTTTATGGTGAAAGGCCAAAGTATCTATAAAAACCTTTCATATTAATCAAACTGTGATGATTTCTTTAATTTCTGCATTTGAATAGTCACATTAAATGTTATTATTGCTTGTCGTGCTATAATAGACCAAAAAATCTTAATGAGTATGGGCTGCTTTAAAAATGAACCTGGCCAACTCTGTTCTCTAGATGTGTAGGTGATCATTTTGTGACAGAAACTTATTTAAGAGCACACAAGGAAAAAAGAAGACCAGAGAATATTTTTACAATTCACACTTTCTGAATTTTTATATCTCTGCTGGGTCTTTCTTGCCTGTCTTTTCAAGAGGGCTTTGTTACTTGCAGATTTAGTTAGAACAGCCTCTCTAATCATAGATCCGTGTGCCACTGGACAAGTTGTAAAGGACCTGAGTAACTACGCAGCAGGAGAAAAGCCTGGAACTCTACACGTGGTTGTGTTTAGTACTCCGCTGGCGTACCGCCTGTTGACTGCTGCCGCAAGCAGCGTGCCAGGAGATCAAGGTGCTGATCCTTTACTAATTTATAGAAAATTCTTCATGCAACTCATCTCGAATTATTAGTAAAACAAGAAAAATTGTTAAGAATTAAGTCAGTCATGAGAAATTGTGTAACATAAAGTTAGAAAACATTAAAGTTCTTGAAAGAGAAGAAAAATGTTTTCCTTTGATTTACTACAGAAGCATGAACAGATGTTGTAGTCCTAATGGCCTTCTGTAGAATATAAAAAGTAAAATGCCTTTTCTTCTGACAGTTTTTAAAGTATTGTTAGGGATACCAAGAAGTAGATGACAGAAGAACTTCAGCTAGAGGTAGAGAACAATTCTAACACAGCTATGCATACTGTCTGATATTTTTTTCAATAAAACTATACTGATTTGATTTATTAATTTTACCTTGCTGTATTTATGTTTATACTCCCCGAAGGATTCATGTTCCTTTGCATTAATGGGTGTTTAAACATTCAGTATGATATGATCCAAGGGGTACACAATCTGGAGTGGTTTAGGCAGAGTAGCACTGATTGTGTCAGACAAGGCAGAGAGCATGTTTTGAGCCCCAGAAAATGCAGTAAGCCTCAGTTGTTCTGCCTTATGTCTGGGTCACTCTAGTTACCTGAGGACCGACGGAATGCACCATGGAAAGCCAGATGAAAGTCCTTTAAAGAATATTCAGCTAAGAAATCCCCATGTCTATAATAATAACAGTGAGGTAGAGGTGCAGAAGATGTAACTGGTGCTTTCACTCATTATTTTGATGAACTAGGGCTTCAATAACCTATTGCTGCTTTCTTTACCTGGGAATTCTGCTATGAAATAGTGGTGATTATTAACCTTGTTTAAATAAAATGATCACCTCGCCTGGGTGCAACTCAAAGCGGATCTGCTAGACATTAGAATTAGGCAAGCACTTAATCTTATTGCAAAAATTAGACCAGTTTCTGTCTGAAAGACACTGAACTGCTCTGCTGTTGGTGTCCATGGGGCTCAATGTTGGTAGGAAACAAGGCTCTATTATTTATACGCTTGTTTCTGTGAAACATTTCTTGAATGATCAGCCTGGGTCCCCTTTGTGGAAATGACACCTGAAGATTTTGGGAACCAAACCCGTTCTTTCAGCTTACTCAGTAACATCAGCGAAGCTTCTCTCAGACACCTGACTGTGGGCATTCTGGGCTTATAGTTTGTCTTTTCAACAGCATCTGAGAAGGTCGTGTTACTTGTGTTTCCTGTGTCTCTCAGGTTTCAATTTCTTTTTGGGTCCTCAAATAAGGTATTAATGTTTGTGTGGACTATGCAGCAGAAGCAAATTGCTGTTTGCTTTGGGAGTTTAAAATAGATGCAGATGTAGACAGTTGCAGTAAATATCTTGATAAGGATTTAATTCCCTGGGAATTCTTATTGCTCTAGAGACTTCCCTGGACTTCGGTGGCAAAATCCTGCGAGAGATCTCAGTTTCTGACAGTCAGTTTGTGTCCGAAGTATGGAAGCTGTATCTCTCGGCTCAAACTTTTCCCTGAGCTTCCTTTGACCATGAGTTAAATCTTCCCATCCCTTCTCCCTGCCTATCATCTCATTCCCCACTACTGTTGCTATTACCAGCAGCTTACCCTGACCAGTAAGTCACTGACCTATACAATCTATATTGCTTTAAAGGCCACTATCAAGGCTGTATGAAGATGTCTGTCTTGTGAACGAAAAAAATTTTCTACTGCCTGAACTGTGAGGTCTCAAAGTATAACCAGCTCTGTTACTTTTTTAGTCTTTTAAAGTAAACAGAAGCTTGTGGATGTGTGATGATACTTTTCTTAACATGCTTTACCGTATGAATTTCCTGAGAGCTCTTATGATGTGGACTTGCTGATTATTCTAGTTTTTGTTTTGGACTGGAGAGTTGATTTCATAGGGCCGACTCTCAGTCTCTGGGCTGTTCTGTTCAGGGAGTAGCCGTGCTTTCATGAGGGAATTTATGCTGTTGTGGAGGTTTGTTAACATTGGCTTGAATGAGCTGTAGACAGAGTTTAGTTAAAAAGTTTATGAAGGTAAAAAAGAAAATTAGAGAAGAAAGGCCTGGCTGATGTTCTTATACACACACAGTGCTGTTAGCTGGGAGCAGTATTCAGTGATGCTTTGGCAGCGGAACTGCAGTGCTCGGGTGAAGGGAGGCTACCTTTGCTGCACTACAAAAGGCCAGCAATGAGGACTAATTTATTTCTTCGTATTTCAAAGCAGATTCTTTGTCTTCAGTGGTGTCCCAGGAATACATATGTTTGTTCACAAAGTATAGCCCTGACATCTTTACCTAGTTAGGTGATGGCTTTGAATGGAATCATACAAAACTGAAACAGTAATTTTCAATATTATTTATTTAACGCTCTATGATATTACTCTGATTGTTCTTTCTGTTCCTCTACCACAATAAAACTGTAGACAGTACTCTACAGGAAACATAGTGAAAGGGCTTTTATTTTTTGGAAGACTATCATTCTTCACTTGGTGGTCTGCCTGTTAAAGAGTTAGTTTAGAACACAGTTCAAATCAAATGTCATTCTTGATTTTGGGACAACCAGTTTCTGCAGTCTAATCTGCTACATTGCACTGGGGAAATATTTTATATGTATTATATATTTTATTATAATTATTCTGTTAAACATAATGGTAAATAAAATGTATGTTTACAAAAACTGAACAATAAATGTAGCTGGGTCTGAGCATAAAGTCAATCTGCATGTCTTACAGGCAATTAAGAACTCATTCTTCGGATGTTCTTACCTGCCTGGATGCTATGGAGGATCATAGGACAGCAGACCCAAAATAAAAACTTCTCTAGAGATGCAGGTGAAGGGAGGCTAATGATTCATCACAGTGCTAGTGTGGGCATAGCAGCTCAGGTCAGGTGAAGTGCACGTGCATATGAAAAACTCCACAGATACATTTGGAGATGAAGTGACGAATGAAAGATGAACGCTACAGGGAGAGAGTGCCTTGAAACTTAAAACAAAGAAAGAGATGCAAAGTGATAGCAAACCTCCTCCAAGCGTGGCATTGCCACTCTTTTAGCTGCATGGTGAGGACAGAGTGGTTTGATCCCAGTCTCAAAAACATTTAGTTAATTTTAAACCATTTTTAGCTCACTTTGCATAAGTGCATATTGCTTCCTGCTGGAAGGTCAGCTAGCACTACTGTTTTATATGCCTGGTCCTCTGGACAGTCATCTGTCCTTATTTAAAAGGAATAAATATAGAATGGACATGGACTACTCTGCCTCCTAAACTTGAAATTTTGCTGTATCGCCAATCGTATGATGTTGTGTGCTCTCAATCCAGTGAGATACAATCTGGGACACGCTAAGGCAGTTTGTATTCTGACAAGGGAAAAATTTAAATGTTTAAATTGGGTGCAGCAACTCCAGAAGACCTTAATTTTAAAGCTCGTTATAGTATTTTACCAAGGAAACATAATCTGAAAATTCTTAAGTTCTTTCTTTTCAGATTCCATTGTTTCTTCTGTGACACCTGCAGCATCCAAGCTCAAGCTTTCCTTTTAGACACAAGGAATTATGTGGTGTGCAATGCGAAGCAGCATCGTTCACTAGAAGCTTATTTTATTAAATACTTGCTTATGCCAGTGATGGATGGTAGGATGTACATCTAGGTCGGAAAAAATGACAAGCTGCTGTTCTGGAATTGATTGTGGAGAAAGGAGGGGCAGAGCACAGGAAACTGATGTTGAAAAAAATTGGGATCTAGAATGGTTCATTGCACTGCACATTCTTCTTATTAGAAGGCTAGATTCCTGGACACTGTCATTTGGGGATGAAAAGTAATTCATAAATACCTAGCAACTACAGGAAGAAAAAGGGATTTTTCCAAGAATTTGCTCTCTTTGGTGGTATTTTACATTGTCAGAATATCCATACTCAAAGTTGTAGTAGTAAATGTTAAAAATATTTATGTTGAAACTATTCCAGTTTATGCCTTTACTGTCCTGATTTTTTTCTAAACCAAATACATGAATAGTTAATATTCCTAAATGTTTCCACAAAGCCTATAGCCACTTTCAGGGTAAAATTCAGTTGCCTCTGGCTCACACTGAAGAAGAGCTTCCTTTTGAAATATCTATTCTTAGAAAATAGTGCTATATAGGACGGAGCAATGGAATTGCTATGCAGAATGTTAGGGCAGTTTCTCTTTTCCTTTAGGTGATACGACCAGCTGACATTTCAGCACAAGGATCCTTCAGAGCAATGTGGAGAATCTGATGTGACAGTGTCTCTGAATCAACCACTGAACTGAAAAAAGTATTCATTAGATATACAACATATGTACCAGCCTCTCGTGTAATCAGAGTGTTTTCTCAGTCATCTTTCCATATGTAGTTGTCTCTTTTCTTATTCTCATTTTTATTTTGACTGAAGCATGCTTAAATGATCACTCTTCACATACACACAGTCTTCACACACACACCCCCCCCCCCCAGATCCTTCAGTTTGCAGGAATATGCCTCATGCGTTGCCATTTCTGGTCAGATTGCTTCTGTTGCCAGGAGTGTCAGCTGAGGGAATATTGCGAGTGCAGGAGAGCTAGCAGCTCCTGGCTTCTGGGAGGGCGATAGCAGGAAATGTCAGTGTCTGTCCTCATCAGCTTGGATTAGAGCTGGATGGAATATTGGGCAAATGTGTTAAAGGCAAAGCAGAGCATGTTGGAAAACTGCAGTTTCAACAGTTAAATTGACAAAGGAACTAGTAAGCAAGTTCTTATAAAGAAGACTATTAGACAAACTTTGTTACATGGCTTTGACTCCACATAAAATAAAAACAAGACATAAACCTTTTTGTTAGTTTGTTTGTTTGTTCTTTTGTGAAAATGCATTTCACCTAATGTTCCTGAAAACTGGTAATGAAAGGAAGTTATCTTTAGGGTGCTGAAGGCCAAAATTTCAACGTATAGGGTTGAGACAATTCTCCACAAGAACTTGCCCTGTTGCTAGCCTGAGCATGGTTTGTTATTTCCAACTTTCTCTGTGGTTTATTCAGGAAGCTTGATGGTTTCATCTGCTTTCTTAGAGCAAATCATGTCCTTTCTGACTGGTAGAAAAGAGGCAAGCCAGCATAACTTAGTGAAAAGCATGGATTTCCCCCTTTCTGGTTTGAAAACTTTCATTCTGGTCAACACTGTAGTATGTGGGTGAGAAAGGGCCCTTCAGTGAGGGGAGATGGTCTCCCTTTCATCTGTGAAGTGAGTGTGCAAGATAGGTACACCAAAACAGCACACCAGTGACTTCAAGTGACAGTCTCTGTAGGAGAACTTACAACTGCTGTGACCTTCTAGTCAGCTCCAAATGGGTCACAGGTTCACTTTGATTACAGTGTTATTCATTTCCCATGTTAAATAATTTATATGTTATTTATGAGTTGCATTGTAATAAAGCCATAGCTTTTTTGATCTTTAAGGTGGGTGTTGCTGCCTTTTGTAGCAGTAGAAAGCCTGAAAGTCATAAATGATTACTAGTCTTAACAATACTTTACTGTACAGATGTTTTACAATAAACCAAGGGGACAGGGGATTCTGTAAATGTAATGACATATCACTTAAAACATCATACAATTACAAGGTGTATGTTGAAATAAAAATTATACCTTTGCAGGTTAAGTAAAGAATCACTAATAAAATTGTAACAGACGTACATTATACAGCATGGGGTTCATAATGAATAATTGCTGGGTTATTAGTGCTTAACAGATTAAGGGTACTTCCATTTATTACTGTGCTCCACTAAGGATGAACATTAATTTATTTTTTTTTCAAAGCAAATTCACTGGAAACAGACAGTTTAAAATTTATGCTTGTAATGATCGCTACATGGTCCATTAAGACCACCTCTAAGTGAGCTTAATTTGTAGCAGATAAATGTACATGTCTACATATTTTTCAACGTAGTTTATGGTGCATCCTGCACAGCTGTGCCCAACTGATTAAATCCTCACAAAATTTAAATAGGAAACCCATTACATAGACAGTATTATGTCCATTTATCATATGCACATTTTCAATTTAACTCTCTGAGCCTTTGTGCAGGATGTTTTCACTGATTCATTAAATATGTATAGCCAGGCCATTTTCTCTTCTAGTGTGTTTTGCCCTTTTGTTTGCTGGGTTGGTTTGATTCCTACTTTTCAGTTCTATCGCCCAATAATTAAGAACTTCAGCAAACTGAACATCATCTACAATTAGCTTAGTAATGATCCTGTGAGAGCTGCTTACAATCCTAGAGCTCTTACCTAGGGGAAAGCATCAGGGCTATAACCAGTATGGAGGGTAAGGTGATGGGTACAAACATCCTCATTTGTCTTCCAGAATGTGTTCTGGACTCTGGATTTAGTGCTGGCACATAGACGTGCTAGATGCCGAGAAAGATTGGATTACAGATATTTCTTCCCTTTCTTCAACATTTCCCGTTGGTTAGCTCTGGACATTTCCTGATTTTAAAATGCTTCCTAGGATCCCATTCTGAGCTGCCCAGCTTTATCTTTGCTTTAGGTATTTTGAGTCTCTCATAAACAATAGTTGTGGATTCTAGAAATAGGATTAGAAGCGTTCATCCAATTTTAGAGATTAAATTTAGCTGCTCTGAATTATCCCTCTTACTGTCATTGACTATGGAGTAGATTAAAGCTGTTAACTTCACACGCCCTGAGCCCTATGTAAAATAGATGGTATGAATTCCCTGTCAGCCAAATACTGCTCTACTTGATTCAAGGCCATAGATCTTTCTTTGGATCTAGTGCTGTGGTAAAAATCTTGATCATTCTATTCTGTAGTCTGCTAGGGTGAGCCTCTGCAACTGTGTGTACTTGTATTAGCTCAGGAGAGCCTGTGCTAACAGAACACTGCAAAATAAGGGTCAACTTCTGTTGAATATCTTTGCTTATCTTAGATTAATAAAAGAGAAACAAGATTTTAAAAGAACAAGAGTAACTAATTATTGTTCATTCATTTTCACATTCCCCTAATTAAATGCCAGAGACAGATTCTGTACTCTTCTACAAACTGAACATCCAGAGCCACAAGAATTGTTGGCCTCCATAATATTCAAGAATTAAAGATTGCCTATGAAAAGAAATGACTGTTTAAATAATAGTTCCCTGAAGTTCTTAGAAGATGAGATAAATGCTTAGGAACACACATAGTCAAACCATGGGAAAATTGTCCTGGATATCCATTTCAGTTCAAGCATCCAACAGTAGACTGTCTGAACTGGACAGTTCTTGAACACCACATAGATGAGGTCATGGTATTTAAAGACCTCTGTGAGAATTTGAACATCAGGACTCGTGTCCCAGTTCACTCAGAGGCATCTCTTTCAGTGATCGTTTTTCTAGCGATCACTGCCCGTAGGTATCGGTCGTGACTGGTCGTGTCCAGGGCCTGGGCAGTTGCTGGGTTCTTCAAAGTGGGAAAACAACAAGTTTCTGTCATCACAAGTGTGAAAATGATATTGCAAGTGCATGTGATATTATCTCTAGATTTCAGGGAGAGTCTGTTTCAGTGAATAAAGAATTATGGGCAATGAGTACTGGTAAAGTCTCAGCCCTAGATACTATAAGCACACTCATTGTTCTGTTTTCTTTCACGAGTGGTATACTGTTCACTAGGAATATCAGTAGCTGTCCAGTATCTGATGATGGTGAGTTGTTGTGGGGTTTTTTGGTGTTTTGTTTGCTTGGTTTGTTTTATTTCCATGGAAGCACAAAACAGTATCTTTCAGCTCTGCACAAGTTTTTGGATGCTTGCTTGTGATACCAAGAAGCTGTTGACTGTGGGGTTCTAGTGTATACATAGTCACCCACTCCATCTATATAACATCAGTGTTTGTGCTGGTGATTGAACTGCTCTCGGGATGTTTAGTGGATAAACATTTTAACAGAAGTGTTTATTTAAAAAGGCATAACAGTGCAAATGTAGGAACCTGAGGAGGTTTGTGTCACAATCTGTTATCTTGAAACCTCACCAAGGCAAACTTACTTCAGGGGAGTCTGGTTTGTTTTGCTGCTGGCAGCAAAATGATTAGTTGCAGAATAATCTTATAGAGAGCTGGATGCTGATTAAAAAAAATAGACTGCTCCCCGTGTCACGCTTTAAGAGGAAGATTCCTCACATGGTTTAACTTCTGAAGAGTAGCTAATGCATTAATACATTATTGTTAAATAATCATGACATTTTAAATGATGAATTTAGCTAATTATAGGTATTTAGGAGTCCATTACCTCCTTAGTTTCAGGTTAACTTTTATTAATAAATAGATGTACGAAGGAGATACAGTAGCTACTTCTCAGAGAACAGAAGGCTATATAATCACTTGTGGAATATTTCCAGAGCAGTGGAAGAATAATTGATAACTGGGCTACTAGAAAGAAAATGACCCATAATCCATTTAGGGTTTTGAAAGCAATAAGATTTTGGGCCCAAATTATATTAAATACTTAAACATTTCAGTTCTTGGGTGAACTGTAGCCCCTGTTCCATCTTACCTCAACCTTTACAGTTTAAATAAATTTATCAAAGCAAGGCAAATTCAGAAGGCAGTTTAAGGTGAACCTCTAGTCCCGGCAGAGTCAGAGGTAGGATCTTACCTTAAAGCTGAGCTAAATAATTCAAGCAAATCCACTGAACAAAACTAAGTTTATGTATAAATGAAAATAAATACGGAAAATGTTTTCTGCACGAGCAAGGAACAAATGCAGTTAATGGTAGTTCCTAACTTGAATTCTTTTCAAGTGAGGTCTTTGTCATGCTCCAAGTGATAGCAAATTAAAATATGTTCACGACAGAAGATGACCTTTGTGTAAAGACCTATTTTTAATTGAGTTGACTTGCAATTGGAAAGCATCTTCATGTTTAACCAAAAAATAAATCTTCAAATCTATAAATACAGCACCACTCCTACTGAAAAGTTTTGTCAAACTGTGATTAAGACACTTTGGGATTTCAATCCCTCTGCTGTACTTTATGCTGTGTGCTGAAGTTTGCTGTTTACATCTTACTGCATTAACTGGCAATGTTATAAGCTGTATTCTTTTTTTGTGCTCTCTTATGTTTCATATGACTTCTGATTTCTTTTTCTACAGTATTTCTTTTCCTCTCAAAGTATACTGCTATTTTTTTAACCCATAACTATTACGTGGTATGCCGAACCATGTGAAGCACCACTTCAATATGGAGGAAATACGAACTGATTTCACATAACTCTGTAATGTGATATTAAACAGATTTAACACAAATTTAATGCAAACATAATAAAAACAACTTCCTCTAAGTTTAATAGATTTAATTATCTTTCAAACCTATATTATTCTTACTTTGCTTTAAAACAACCATCTTTTCTGTGTTGCTAAACTTTTCCTCATCCTTCTTTAGAATCCTTTTAAAAATACTTATTTTTTTAAATGAAAGTTTAATGACTCTGTCTTCTTTAATTCATTTCTTTCTGAATCATTGTCTCTAATAGTATGTGCCTGGTAGAATTAGTGAGCTGCTTGGAGCGGGTACCCAAGTCTGTCTTTTTTTTAGGTGCTCTACACCAGTAATGTGCCTGCTGTTTTGAACTCTGCTTTGGCTGTATGTACAAATCACAATGCAGAAAGTACTTGAGATATTTAGTGTGCGTAAACACAGTGCAAAACCAGAGCTGAGGAAGGTGCTCCATAATACCCTGCTTGCTGAGCAGGGAGCTGTCGAACTCGGAACGATGTTGTAATTTTGCCTTGCTCTGGAGTGTAAGTTAGGGAGGAGAATGAAAAAGTGGTTGAGAGGTAGCAGAAGGAAAATACTTACAGGTCCTAAACTTGCAAATTCTTTGGACAAAAAATACACTTTTATGTTAAAGCTCTGTGTCTAAGATTGTCCTTTGCATTTCCTAATTTTCAGCTTCCATTTCCTAATTTTCAATGACTACGTACCATGGTAGGTTGTGGACTTAACATCTAGTACTTATATACCCTAACAGCTTCTGGACAATTGTCAGCTTCTGGGTATTGTGAATAACTTCATCAGTGCAACGGAGCAATGTAGATGAGCTGGTATTGGCTGTTTCAGTGGTGCAGGCACATTCTTGGAGTCAAAAAATGTTCCCTGCTGAAGTCCCCTGTGGCCAGTGTCATCATCTAAAGGACTTCTCAGGAGAAGCATATTCTTATCAAGGTCCCTTTGGTGACATGAGCAATTTTTTCTGCTATATTTTGTGTCTCATCATTTGAATTATCCTTTAAGGATATGCTTTGGGCTGAAATTCTGTTTGCACTATTAACTTTTATTCTGTAATAACTCATTTAAGAACATCATCTAAATAGGCTTTTTATTAATGTTTTGTTCAAAAATAATGAATTCTGTTCCTGTTAAAGCAGAATTTTGCAGCCTCTGCAGTGTAACCTTGACATTTCAAAACTCTTTTTAAAGATCTTGCAGAGCCTTCTGATAGGCTGAAGTTGTTTTATCAAAGTAGACGCTTGGAGGAACCACTGTTTCGGGTATCGGGTTTTTGTTTGTTTTTTTTCAGATGCTGCTATCTTAATTCTACTTGCATTTCAGATTTGAAATATATATAAATGTGTAATAAATATATAGTATGTTTATATACTTCAGGAACGTAAATAGCTCACAATCTGATTAGCTTTTTCTTTGAATTCTGCCTGGCTAATTTCAGTTGTGTGGTTTTGAATCCATTGTTTTCTCTGATTAATTTTGCAGTGTAAGTAGTGAAGTCTAATGCAGTTTGTCTGAATAAAGCATTATGTTTAGAAGTGAGAGGTCATGGATACTTCTTAGTTAGGCCCTACACCAACATAATTGAAAGAAAAGGCATAGTCACATGTGCCTGAAGACAACCTGAGAAGACTGTGGATTTCTCGTCTTGCTACCCATCGTAGCACACGTGCTGTTTTGCGAGAGGCTGCTGGAGGAGAGGCTGTCACCAGTATTGCTGCTGCCTCTAGGTCTGGTTGTAGCTTAAGTTTCTATGGTCTGTGTCATTAAGGAAAACTGAAAAGGTTTTCATGCATACTGAATAAGGATTTCCAAGAATTAAGGAGGAGCTCTAATCTGACTCCTTAAAATGCTCTTGAATTTCAGCCTTTGTTTAGAACATAGAAGTTTTTGGTCCAGTAGGAAAGAAAAATTTTGGCCTATTTTGTGTATGCATGTCAGATGGAACCCAAGGGAACAAAAAGTTGATGAGAGCACCCAGAATCTTAAGAAATAGTCCAAATGAAATTGTACTGTCATATGAACTTCAGTGTTAGCCCCTGGACAGCATCAGTCCTTCAGTTCAGTACTTCTTTAATCACAGTGCCTGTGGGACTGTGTGAGGAGGAGGCATTTTTCTCAATTCACACAATAGGTGTATGCAAAGTGTTTCTAACTGCACTACCAAACACAAATTTAGCTTGTTATAACACTTTCCTTGAGCAGTCATGGAGTCCTACTGAAATAGATCATCTGACTCAAAGCTTAACACTGTGCTTCTACTGTTGTAGCCAGTAGGTTGCTATGAAAACTGTTGGTAAGTACTTATCTGGAATTATTGAAGGACTTGACCTTCTTCTGTGAAGTATTAGTGACATTACTGAGTTCTCTTTTAATAGTGTCTTTGTTATCTCTGCCCTTGTAAGTCTGTTCTTCCAAATGTTACAGCTTATTAGTTTATATGCTATTTTCATTGCAATTATAGCTAGTACAGGAATGTTTTGTTACCTTTTTAACATGTTGTCACCATGCTTCATTTTTAGATCCTTATTGCTCCTTATTAGAGGTTATTTAAGCTCTCAGCTCTAACTGGTAATGAAGCATGCTTATGGTATAAACTAGCAAAAGTTACATAAATATTTTTTTTTGCACTGGTGACAGTGTTGTGTTTCATTTGTTGGGTTTTTTTTAATGTGTGTTATCTCTTAGGTTAGCTAAACGTAGTAGAAACGTACATAAACATCACAGAGCTGATACAGCCCCTGCTGGAATGGCTTCATGAGTGTGCCAGAATGTGCAAGATCTCTGCATGCTTCACCTAACCTCCAGTATGGTGCCACCTTCTTCTGCTCTCTTTTACTTCCACTGACACAGATCAAATAGAATGGGATGCAGTGTGTGAGGTGAATAGTATTGATGTAGCCCTGGGAGTATTATGCTAAAGAAAGGTGTGATTTGCCTCTGTGATTTCAATTATCATTTTGCCTGTGTTTTGTTTGGTGGTTATGTGGCCTCAGTGTGTGTTACCCAACCATGCAATAATTGGAGTGTATTTAATACTTCTCACAGCACTCTTGCAACATAAAAAAGTATTACTGTTATTATTTATTATTGTCATTAGTTGTAGATGTTTGAGGCACACAGCAGACTACAGAGGTACTTCAATTAGTGAAGACCATGCTAAGATGAGAAGTGGGAACAGCATGCTTGTGGTGGCACAGCTATGACTGAGTTGATAAGCCATGTGTCTCAAGAGTGGCTGTGAATGCAGATGTAGCACCAGATAAGCCAGGTATTGGCTGAGGAGCACTTATGGGATAGGCCTTGTAACCTGCACAGTCTGTGCTGTAGAAGCATTACCTTAAAGCATCAGTAGTATAAACTGTTGTGTTCTGTGGCATCTGAGTCACGAAACTAGGTTTTGAAGCTGAATCCCTGTCTCCTGAGTCATGCCTTGACTTCCTAGACCATTCTTCTTTTCATTTCTACATGTAAGCTAATTTCAGTTTTGGTTTTCATCTATCAGGGATTTATAAACTGTTAAGGTCCCTGTTCAAACTCTGTCCCTTCTCTATTTACACACATTTCTTATCTTACATATTTTGGGAATTTACTTTTCCACTACAGAATTAGAGGGTGGATACTGTGCTGCTTCCTGAACCAACTCAGTGCTGAAGTGTATTGGCAGAACAGAAACCTGCTCCTTGAAGGATCAGCCTCTGATCAGTTTGTTTCACATTTATATCTGCTGCTAGTAAAGCAGAAAAGACTGTGATGTTTTTGAGTGGAGGATAATGCCACGGCTGAGGCGCAGAACTGTCTTTTGAGGATCCACATGATGCCAGGGTCTAGTCCCCAACAGTGGTACCCTTTGGGCCTTAAAAAGCTGGGAAGATCCACACATTATTTCTGCCCATTTATTTACAATGATTATATTAAGGAACTCCCCAGTGTTCTTCCTCTATGCATTCAGGAGCAAGTCTCTACTACAGCTATGGACTGAATTGCCTGATTGCTGGCATATTTTTTTTTTTTTCTGAAGGGAAATAGGCAAAATAACTGGGGACAGAGGAACTGTAATTCCCAAAGGTTTTACTAAAAAGGTCCAAGTAAAGCATGGAAATGAGTTGGTAGATCTTCCCTGCTGTGTTGTGGGTAGGTGGAGCAGTCACCTTTAATTGAAATAAGGTCGACTGGCCAGAGGGTATACTAACCTGTGCAAAATATTGACAAGTGAGCTAGTGTATACAGGTACTTAGAGGGCTTCAAATGGTTCTTCAGTCCTTTTAGTCGGAGAAGGACGTATGGATTAAAATTATATACCCAATATATAATTTAATGTTTGGACATGATGATCCCAAGGGTCTTTTCCAACCTAAGTGGTTCTGTGATTCTGTGATTACAAGAGACCAGAGTATATGGTTTCAGAGCACTCTTGAGCAATCTGTAATAGAAAATACTCCTTGTATATTATTCCATGGTATTTAATTTAAAAAAAATACAACCCCACGCTACTCTAGTGGTAGTTTTATTCATGTTTTAGGACAGTTAGAATGTTTTTTAAATATTATAGCATTTAAATTTTAAAGTAATTCTAATAGAAACTTATTACTATCACTCTGAATCAATTCTGATTTTCCTGAGAAACAGGAACTAGAGGCCAGACTGTGCTCTTTCTATCATTGTCAAAGATGTCAGTGGATTTCCTCTTACATAACTACAGCCAATCTGTGGCCATTTAGTTCTGCAAACAGCAGTAAAGAATACTGAACTCTGGAAAGTATGTATTTGCAGTAGGAGTAGTTGATTTTTCTTTTAATTTGGATCTGTAGACTATTGTTATTAGTATTGTTTCCTTTTTCTTTGCATCCTTGCGAATGGGTGTTTACAGATAGACTATTACTAGAGCTACTTACTGGAATATCCTCTTTGAGTCAAGGAAGGCAGCCTCTGCTAATTGTTGTACAGAGACACTCTGCGAGGTGATATACAATGTCATTTAAGCCATGCTCATAAAGACCTGATTTTTCAGATGCTCAGTGCATTACAGTAAGTTTTGGGTTGGGTTAAATTGCATTATTGATTTTTTTTTTTTGTAATTAGGTTTTAATGAATTGTGTTCACTGAATTGTACGTTTGTCAAGGGACTTCAAAGATTGGATTGTGATAATTTAATTTACTTTATTTATTTTTATTGTGTCTAACAGTACAGAGCTCCTGGAAGTCTTTTCTAGGTATCGGTAGCTTTGAGTTTCCTGTTAGCTTCTTTAAAGTCCAGCATCTACTTTTGTGTAGTATAACATTAATAGAATATTTAAGATTGTAGGAATTTGACTTGCTTAAAGCTGTTGAAATAAGCCAGCTCTTAGAAATTTCTGTGTTCTTAACGTTTGCTCCCCTGCACCATCTGGTCAATAAGGGTTTAGTTGGACTTTTGCTCCTTTATGGTGGCTCATGTATGTATTGATCTTTATCACTGGGCACTGTAAAGATGCTTTTCCTTGTTGATGCTTAATCAAATATGGCAGCGGATATTTCCCTGCTCTGGTTTAGTAACATGCACCATGTTCTTTTTCCTGAGCTTTTCTTAGGCTGTTTTATTAAATTATGTGCTTTAGAAGGAGAAACTCATGTTCTGCACCAACCCCAAAATACTGATTAAATGCTGCTTATGTAGCTTAGTTTGCTCTTGAGGGGCCAGTGTACCTGCTGTAACTTTGTAATTATGACTACATTTCACTCTTCTAATGGAAAAATCACTTCTTTTCCTGAAATAGGTAGTTTAAAAGTCCCTCTCTTTAATTAATGATTTAATTCTGTATTTGTGCGTAAGCTTTTCCTTTCTCATCAGCTTTTCTAATATACTGGACTTTCCACTGTGCAGGACAGCGATCATGAATAATTTTTGCTGAGTAGTGTCCTGGGTCAGCATCGTTTTTTTTCTGAGCTGAAGAGCAAGTCTGGGCCTTGGTCAGTAACCCCTTCAAGGCAGGACAACAGCCACCTTTCCCAGAGCCTGCTCCTGATCAGCTGCCTTTTCTAGGGGAGGTACTGAACACTTCACTGCACTTGAGTGGGCCTTGTCTGTCTTAATGGGATTACAGCTAATCCCAACAGCAGATTAACTTGTTCTTCCAACTACAATAGTCCCCCTGGTTTCTGCCTCTAAGAAACAGTTTTTAATGAATACTTGTATGTTTAGTTACAGGGCTGTGAGCCATCTCAAAGCAGTGGTGGAGTACTCTTGGGAGTCTTTCCAGACCAGAAGCAGCCCATCAGTGTTAGAAAGGTATGAACCAAAACTAATGCATCCCAGAGAGATGGGACATCTTAGCCTGATGTAGCTCCATAGCTTTTGGATATAAACTGGTTTGTAATACAGAGAAAAAAGTGTACAGCTACCTGCAAGTGGCTGGATAGAAGTACCTTCATGTTTTCTTTGATAGTGACCTTCTATATGACCTTGAGTAAATTAAGTCACCAACTCTTTCTGTGCTTCTTTTCTTCCTACATATCTTTATTCTGCCTTTTATATTCGATCTGTAATATTTCAGCCTTTCATATCAAAAGAGTAAATATTTCCTAATATATATTACCATTTTTGTCATTGTTGCAAAAATGAATTCTAGCATCTGTTTTATGCTGTATGATTTGCACTTGCTTAGGTAAAAATCAGTCAGATCAGACACAAAAACATGCACAATAATTCTAGCTTGCCTTAATTTATCATTTAATTTCAATAAACATGTTCACGTAGAGGATTTGTATCTTTCAAACTAAATATTAGCCGTAAGTTCCTTGTTAGAGTTAACCAGCAGCCTGGTGTATTTATGCTACTCTCTTAGCTGTGAAGCTGTTGTCTCTTCCAGACCTGTTTGGGCAGTGAAAAAAACCACAGAGCTATTACAGCTGTGCCTATGTACTGCTTCTAAACTTGTGCACGGCCATTTCCACATAGAAATATGCACTTTGCACACGTGGCTGTGCTGCTCAGTGCCAACAGGTTTCTGGGATGCATACACCTGTGTGTAAGGCTTTATTTTAAATTTGGTCACGCAGAACTTTGCTTTTTAGGTTAGTTGGTTTTTTTTCCTTGGACAAAAATTTGCATGTGCATGTATTTGCCTGGTTTATGTGTATTTTTAGAAGGGGTGGCTGTAAATGAATTTACAGAATGGTAAAATACAGTTTTGGTATATCCAAGTATGTGACTTATGTAAATATAAATAAGGGTATGTGTTTGAAAGTAACAAACTCAAGGCCTGGCTAAAATGTGGAAAGTATTTTTCTTTATATTACAGCTGGTTTTATTATTATTACTATCAGAATATTTAATACTGATAATCATTTTCTCTTTTTCTGGCTATGAGATAATTTACTGATAATATTGTTTCTAATCATAGTGTAAAAAGCAGTTGTGCAAAATAGTGACAAACTTTTTATTTGTTGAGATTTTGCTAGCTATTTACAAGCAGTGCTGTAGCAATTATTTTTCTTTCCCTTTAGAGCATTTTAGTTCATTAGTAATGGGATGTATGAGTCTCTGGGGCAAGACGTAGAGAGAGGAAATACATGGAGGAAAAAGCAGGTATTTCCAGATGACCTGCTTCCTTCTTGTTTCCTTTTAGAAATATATATTACCTTTGTAATAAGTTTCATTTACAGATTCCATTCCCTGTGATGGACTCCTTCGGTTTAAATCCATGCAGTCTAGCAGGGCAATACCAGTTAGCTAAAGTAAGGTGAATGGGATATTTAGAGAAATAAATATTACACATAAGCGACTCGTTCTCCTCACTCGCACTGAAGGGATTTCCAACCAGGCTAGCTTGAGTTTGTGTACATATATACATCTACACATGCTTTTTAACTCTTCCTTCCGCAGACTGAGTCTGCTGTCTTCAAACGAAGTGAAACATGTCAGAATGAATTTGAGCAGAGGATGAAAGTGGTAGGAAAACAATGCAACTTAGAATTAAAAAAAAGTTGTAAATAAACGAGATTTACTTACATCTTTAACTTGCCTGTCCTTGTGTCAAGACAGAATAGTTCTTTTCAGCAAATTTCCAGGTGTGCTATCCATTTTAAGGTACCTTAGATGACAGTTTCACAAACTCCCTTAGAAGATTATTCCGATGTCAGATACATCTAACTCTAACTACATTTCCTTTCCAAGTTCAGCCTTTGCTCTGTTTCATCCTATTATTCCTAGCCCTGGGGCTACATTAAGCTTTTTTTTCCTGTTCTTGGTATGTATATCTTCCAGACACTTTAAGGATGCTTATCATTGATCCCTTAGTTAATGAGAGAAAAAAACTGCTTTGGTAGCACAAGATGCAGGGGATGCACCCTTACTTAAGTGCTGGATATAGGTTTCTTAAACTGCCCCACAGTATTTTGCAAAATATAAAAGGAAATATAGATTATTATTTTTCCCTTAATTCTGGAGTTAAAGTGGGTTGGTTTTTTTTTATTGATTTGATCTTTTCAGTTAAGTTGTGTTATAATGGTTGAGTAAAACCGAGGACTTTAAATCACCCGAAATGTAAAACTTGTCCTGCTTGGGAGGTTACATACCTTGTTAACTAATTATTTCTGCTTGAAATAAGGGGACCAGGTCCACCTCATTCCCAAGTAGAAGATACTGAAGATTCTGAAATGGTTTTCTATGAGAAGTGCTGCAGTTATTTACAGCACACATACACACATTAGACATTTGTCAAATGTATAATTGTTTCCTGCCATCAGTGATTTTTCTTTTTCTTTTGTTCTACCCTCTAGTTATTAGTATTGCTGTTTTCTTGGAACTGCAGATTTTCCATCAAAGAAAAGCCTGCTTTGTCAAGGTAAGGAAACAAAACCATATTAGATTGCAAATGTTCTTGTGGTAAGATGTTTGCTTTTCTCTTGGAAACTGTGGTGCAGTTGTCTGCTTCTGTGTGTATGCTCCATGGTGATCACCTATACCCAAGGATTTAAGCTAAAGAGCGAAGACAGCAAACAATGCTGGTTGCCTACAAAGCTAGCTTCATAAAGGAAGTGTCAGAGCTATCAGCAAATATCTCTCCCAGGTTGTACAAAATGAACATTCAGATAAATGCAATTTATATAGTTTTCTGAACTAATGTTGGATAATGTTATAAATGGCACAGAAGCTGAGCACTGATGATTTTATGTATAAGCACTGTTAAAGATATATCTTACTCATTTCTCATGTCTCCTTCAGTTCTAATTCTGAATACTCCTGTTTTACTTCTGAAACAGTCTTGCATTCTTCTTTATGCCATAAACTGGGATGTCGTCATACTGTCAAAGTGCAGACTGCTAATGAAGAAAAGAATTGAAATTGTTTGAATAAGGCTAAGCAAATAACATCCTGTCTGTGATTAGCTTAGGAGTTTCTAAATGCCTGTTTGATCATTAGTATGCTTTTGTATGTATTCTCTATCTTTATAGTTATTAATACTGAACATATAATAGCCACCATTAAATCTGAAACTGTATTCATCAGCTCTCGATGGGTCAGTTCTGGTTCAGGCCATTACTGGCTCATAAATAGGCTTTGTTGCCCTGAACTCACTAAAATTGGTTTGTGCCAATGGAAAAGGCCACATGGTGACAGGGCCTCAAGGAGCCCTTTCCACCTCTTAGTTCCTACCAGTTGTGTTTCCAGCATAGTAGACATGGCCACCTTTCAGTTCCTTAAATGTGGCATGGGGATTAGAGGAACCAGAGAGAAGTTGCAGTGCTGTTACTGTAGGAAGACTAATGGCAGTGCTGTGGCATAGCAGGAGAAGAGGCTGAAGCATGCTTAGGGACTATCTCCTGAAGCACACACATCTACGTAAAGAGGATACAGAAATTGCAATTAAAGGGAAATCTGGGTAATAGGGTTCATTAGACAGTTTCCAGATACTGCTGGTAGGAATAACAGAGTTCTATGCCTGAGAATATATCAGGAGGATATTTTAATTAGAGTTGGCCCTGGGAGAAACAGTGTCTGGAGAGAAGTAAGTGATCATGATGAAATGCTGTGAATAATAAAACAGGGGAAGAAGAGAAGTAAATAGAGGGTTGAGAGGCTGTGACATAAAACTAGATTTTAACAGATGTAAAGAGTGATCTTGAAGAGGTCTCCTGTAGATGACTAATATCCTAAGCTTGCTACTAGTAGTGCTTACTTTAATGCTTAGTTCTGTTTCAGGTTTCAGTGAAGACTTCTGTTGCTATCTGAGAGAAACTAATTGGTCGCTGTTGTGGTGGGAGTTCTTCACTCCTGAAGTAAGTCAACATATAATAACAAACAGAAGTTTAGTGCTCTTCCCTAAGAAAAAAAACCTGTTTCCTTTTTGATACTCTTAACTGTTCTCTGATTATATGCTGATAACTCATGCAATCACAAGAAAGAGTTAAGGAAATGACTCAAGTTTTGCCTTTTTAGCAAAAAGACTGTAACAGTATAAAAAGTTTAGAAAAACATAATCTTGAGGGAGTCACATGAATATTACTGGCATATTATCTGAAAACATAAAGCAATTTAGTAATTACTGCCCCAGCATGGCTTCTATTTAATATATTAATTGTATTTGCATACATCACGTATATGCATGGAGACCTGAAAGTCATCTCTGTCAGATTTCATGAATCTACGAGCCAGGTAAACATCTGCAGCCAGTACAAAAAGTGTGCTTAGCCAAGCAGTTTATCAGGACCACGTAAAAACTGCTTCTCACAAGCCTTCCCTGCTAACTGAGCCAGGACACAAAAGAACATCTGCAAATGTTTGACACTTGATCCCAAAGCAAGGAATCATTGCTTGACTGTTTTCAGAGTATACCTTGAACGTGGTGTGTCCAGAAAAGCAGTACAGCAACCCAAATATAACAGTTTTAGATACTTGGGATTAGACTAATAAAAGCCTCTATTAATGTTGGCATTGTCAAATCCAGTTTTATCCTCAGTAAAATATATATATGGCTGTTGCAGAAAATATTTTTATCCTGGAAGTAAAAATTGGTGTTTGTCCAAGGTTGTCTGCAAAAGACTTCTCTTTTCAGTGCTGCCTGGATTTTTGTCTTGGAAAAATTGCTGGTGATTATTAGTGATTTTTATAGTCATTAATATAAACTAGAGCTAAAGTACCATGAGGAAGGTAAAGAAATCTGTAAAAGTAAATATCATTTCCGATGGTCTTCACCTGAGCTTAAGCACAATCCCAGTTTTTCAGTTGTTCAGAAGCAACAGGGGATTCAATTAGCCTTTGCTGTTTGCCAGCTACCTCTCTGGGCCGTGGAACAAAGTATTAGAAACTCTCCTCTCTACTTAAAAGAAACTATAGAGATCTGAGCAGGCAAAACACATAGTACAGTGTCTTTTTACTTCAGACGTTTGAAACATAAAAAATGTTTTTAAACAACAACCTGAAATGCTCTAACACTGAACATTTGTCAGAACGAGAGTTTTGCCTGAACAATGTCCCTTTCTACTAACAAACAGATTCTAAGAAGCTGCGTATTTAACTATGTAGGGAAGATCAGTGGAGGCAATTCATTTGAACAGTATATTGAATATTGCTCTTAAACTAATATGAGCTGCTTGTGTGGGCTTGCTGAGTTTTCTCCAATGGACACAGTCATCTCAACACAGCATATTCAACACATAATGACAACATTCATTTTGGGGGTCCCACAACAAACCCCAGCTGGCGGTATCATTGTCACTTGAACTAACTTTGCTATTTAGTAACTTTTATGTGAAGAGATCATGGTTATGTACCTCTCTGGCTGAACATCTTCAAGCATTTCGCCTGAAAATGGTCCTGAAGTTACTCATGGAATGTAGTTGTGCCACACAGTTAACATTTAATGCTAACAGTCAGCAAATTAAAGAGAAGGATTTAAGAACTCACTTTTGTAAATACGGAATTAAGTTAATGGAGAAAGAATCTGTTTTTGCATAAATTCCATTTATGTAAATAAGACTGCTGCAATTGTAGTTTTTTTCATCATGAAGTTTCTGAACTATAAAATGTATCTGGTTTTTGTCTTTCATTGATGAGCAGAGATGGTCAGCATCCTTCTTCCCATCTCCTCCTCATCTGTATCTTTTTATCACATTTTATAGCCTGCACTTCTAGCACTTCTTTGCTAAGGCCCAAAGGAAGATTCAGATAACTCTGGAGGTAAGTAGTCAGGTCATCTAGTTTATCTTTACACTGACTTTTTCTTCATCAGTTGAGTTGCTGCTTTATAGACAAGACCCTGTAATTAGGTACAGAGAACCTCATCCAGAAGTAAAGTACGGTACTTCAATTTTAATGAGTTACTATGGGAGTCTTAGTTTTAAACACTTTATTTGCCACTGTTAGGACAAAACAAACAAACAAAAAGGTAAGAGCAATAAATAGTTCATCAGTTCATCTGGATCAGCATTTTAGGAAGTTTCTTTTTGAGAAGCAAAAATCTTATGTGTGATGCACAGACAATGAGTAGCCAGAATGTTTTTTAAATGAATGGTATTTATTATCTTTACATCCTTACTAGTAAATGATACTGAAGATGACAGACCCACAGCCTTTGTGAAAGGAATAAAAATGTTCCCAAAGACTTTTACTTTGTTATATCTACTAGATTGTTTTAAACATCTATTTTGGATTTCTAAACCCAGCATTTACAGCAAAATAAAATTCACTTTCTGCAGTACAAAAAAAACCTCATGAGGAAACCGTAGAAAATCCAAGAAAAGTACTTTCAGAAGTAATTGTATCTAAGCAATAAATATCCCTTTCTTAAAGCAGGAGACTTCTATGTCACTCCAGCTACATGGGGCTTTACATGAACTACTGGAACTGTCATTTGTGTTTTCTTTCCATAAACACACTTGTTATTCACTGATCTTAGTTCTGAAAGCAACTTTTTTCTTTCTCCTGTTTCCCATGATATCTACAAAACTAGAAGCACTGGCAATATTAATGAAGAGGAATAAATACAGGATTTAATTATATAGACTGAAATTCATGCTTGTATTTTTAGAGGAACTTGGTGAATGAGGAGTTGACCTTTTTGTGGTGTGTGGTTTTTGGTTGGTTGATTTTTTTGTTTTTATAATTGCCACTTTGAAAATCTCTGTTTTAAATCTCAACAATTCACTTGAGAAGGAAATAATGCAAATTGAGAGCCTCACTAAAATTAGTGTACATGACCTCAGGCTTTATCTGAAGCTTATGAAGTACTTACCTTTGGGATGCAGCAGTTTACCCTACCCAAAAGGAAGATGCTTAAGATATTTCAGAGAATTTATCCTCTCCAAATGCCTGTTTTTTCCATTGACTTTAAATAAATCCCAGGCAGCTACCTCAGGTACAGATGTTTGTGTAGATTGACACTTAGCAGACAAGTGGAAATCCCCCTCCCCCTTTCCTGTTACCCTTCCTATGTCTTTCTTTTGACTTCAAGGACCGAGGTCTAATCTTTTATCCTCAGTTAATGCAGGAATGAAAGGATGTTTTTCATTTGCTTTCCACTTCTATTTTAAGAAAGGAAACAATGGTTTTGAGGGAAATCTGGAGTTGTTAGTTAAGCACATGTTAGTGCTCAATTATGCATTATTTGGACAAAGGTAAATATTAGCATTTGATAGTCCAGCACAAGAGTAATAGATTTTTCTTTCTTTAAGGAAAATAGCCTGTTTGCTGTAGTGCCAAGCATTGACTCTTTCAATATGTTCAAGTGTAGAAGGCTGAAAACAACACCACAGATGTGACTCACATAGGGCTCACCAGCATGGTGCTTCAGTATTCTGTCTTGTTGGAAAGCTTCCAGGAGGTTTAGGAAAGAACATACCGAAGAAATGCAAAACATTATTTAGCCAATTAGTTGGGAAAATGTGTTCTTTCAGCATGTTTGGAATTAGCTTTGTTAATTTTTGTTGGTTCTCATCAAAATTTCCCCATACAGAACAAAATGTATAGCCACAGAGCTGTTATCTATAGTTAAAATAGCTATGTATCAATCCTAAGAAGTTTTAGAATACCCTGCTTAGTAAAGGGCTTACATATCTCCTAGGTGACTGTAGGAACAAAGTGGGAGCATACTGCATAACAGCAAGGCAAATCCATTAGTGTTTTAGTAATGTGGCATTGGAGCCTAGATCATGTGTTGTACATGGAATTTATTTGACCATTTTACATTCGTAAATCCTAAGTCTATATGTATTAAATTCTTCTTTCCTGGAATAGGATTATCAGTGTATTGGGTTTGGGGGAAGGTAAAAGAGACTGTAGGAAAATGCTGCTCAGTGATGCCGTTCTCCTTGGGTGATGTCCTATGGGACTGGTGCAATTGAAAGACAGGCCAGCATGGAGCCATTTAAAAAAGTGGAATTAAGTCATCTTGTTCTACGGAAGATAAAGCCATGTTAAGGTTTTTCCAGTCTTTAGAGGAATCTACTGTAGATGCAGAAATCTGCAGATCAAAATACAGGGAGGACCTTCCAGGCTTCCCACATAGTAATGAAATATGATACAAAGCAGCACAGTGTCAATAAATCTACAGGATAAAGGTCAGGTTTACATCGGTGGACAGAGCTGGCAAATACATTTGTTCCTGCAATGTCTGTGTTTTAAATGCCACCCTCTGATGAACCTAGTGCAGAAATACACTTTTGGGTTTGATGAGATGTCAGTTTTGCTCAGTGCTGATCAAATAAGATGAATGAAAGTGAAACAAGAACAAAAATATTACTTCTGTCATTTATTTTTATACATTACAGGAAGTGGGTCAGTCAGGGAGATTTCTCTTAAACAAATAGCAATCACTGCAGAATATCACCCATTGATCTATTTCACAGCAGGCAATAGCCTTTTTGGCAGAAAGGACATACAATTCAAATACCACAGAATACACAGAAATGCCCATCACAGGTTTAAAAAGCATCTTCCCCTCCTTTTACTTGCCAAGCCATCCTTCTCCACAAATCAATCTAGGCTGCAGAGGCACAGCATTGCAAAAACACTTCCAGATTAGCATTTAGCAAAAATAATTTGTTTTCTATGATAATAAACATCAAAACCCCTCCCTGGCAAATTGACAAATCCACGAGCCAAACCATCATTTTGCCTAACTGTAGTGATTTGAAGGCCTTATGCTTAGACTGAGTGATACAGCCCATCACTAATTCATCTTCTTCAGAAAATGCTATCAAATGCTAGAGTCATAGAATCATTTACGTTGGAAAAGACCTTTTCAGATTGAGTCCAACCATTAACCCTACTCTACCACGTCCACCACTAAGCCATATCCCCAAGCACCACATCTAGATGGCTTTTAAACTCATCTGGGGATGGTGACTCAACCACGTCCCTGGGCAGCCTGACAGCCTTTTCAGTGAAAAGATTAATGTCCAGTCTACATGTCCCCTGGTGTAGCTTGAGGCCATTCCCTCTTGATCCCACGGGATTGTAAATGTTTGATTTTTAAAAAACCACATTTTGTGGATAAACTCTTCTGAATATGTTCTTCCCTTTACACTTAATTTGCTTGTGAAATTATTTAAAAGAATTTAAATGCAATATTCTCCTTCGAAGGATTCTTAGCACCTTTCATGTCTCTGAAATGAGGCAACTAAATTAAAATATAAGCATCTAAATAAGTGGCTTGAGTTCCTGAGCTTTTATAACCTACATGAAGTTAAATGTTATTTCCCGTTTATCACTTGCATGTCAGCACAGTTAAAAAGCAATACAAGAAATCTTCTAATAGTATTTTACAGTCAGATACAGACTGTCTGCTTTATATGAATTATTTATTCAGCGAACTTAATTGCTTCACTTTGCTTCACAAGTTTTCTTAGTTGATTATAAAATTCACAGACTATATCTGCTTCTGAAGATCTGTATTTTAATGCTGTTGTACCCATAAACAGAACTGGTTTGATTCAAAATACTTTTGTCTATTCTTTTGGCATGTTATTTATGGAGGTCAAATAAAAATCCTGTAAATCATAATGAGTACCTGAAACAAACGTTCCTCTAGTAATGAACTGAGATGTGTGAGAAATACTGAGAACCTCTCACTTCTGGCTTAAATGTGAGTTTACAGGTAGGCCATAATCTTCACTTTATCATTTTCCTTTTTAGAGGCAAGAATAAACCTCACTTTTCTCTTCAAAAATGGGGAGGAAAATAACTGCACTTGTGAAAGGGAAGGCTGGTTATAGGGGCAAGTTAAAATGAGGAGAAAGAGACCTACATTCATGTGACTGATTTGTTCCTGCTCTGTCCATTTCTTGTATTATATACAAATATTTAAGTATTTACCATTCAATATAAAAAGACTGCAGACCTTAACCATGGTAACCATTGTATCACTTGCTATTTACTCTACCTGTCTTATCCTTGTAATGCCATTAAAAGAAAAGCATGTATTCATGCTTTGAAAGTGTGACTATGTTGTATAAGGTTTTCAGGGAAAATAAAAAAAAAAGATCCTCATACAATACAGTTTATATTCTCAATAGTTCTTCAGCTTTTCAGAAGCTTTTTAAAACATGAAGAGACTGTAGCAACAAGGGAAAATCTAAGAATGTCTCTCTCAGCATGGCAAATCTAGAGTTTGAGAATTACTTCTTTTTTTCTTCCACTCATTCTTTCCACTTTATTGTAAGAAAACATTGTAATTTGTATCAAACCCTATAATCCATAAAAATTAACTAATATTGGGATTTGGGGATTTTAGCTATGCTTTCAATTATAAGCACTCTTATGCAATACTGTATAGTATGTTTACTGAAGTATTCACAGAATTTCCTAGATCTGAAAAGACCTTTAAGATCATCTGCTCCAATCATTAACCTCATACTGAGAAGACCTTGACTAAACCATATCCCCCAGCGCTGTCTGTGTGCCTCCTAAAGACATCCAGGGATGGGGACTCAACCACTCCCTGGCCAAGCTGTTCCAGTGTCTGAAAACTTCCTTTGGTGCAACTTAAGGCCATTTCCTCTTGTTCTGTCACTTGGGAGATCAACCCCCACCTCTCTACAGCTTCCTTTCAGGTAGCTGTAGAGAGTGAGAAAGTCTCCCCTGAGTCTCCTTTTCTCCAAGCTAAACAACCCCAGCTCTCTCAGCCACTCCTCATAAGCCATGTGCTCCAGGCCCTGTACCAGCTTTGTTGCCCTTCTTTGGACATGCTCTAGTGCCTCAGTGACCGTCTGGTAAGGGAATCAAAACTGAACACAGCACTTGAGATGGAGGTGAATTCCATCCGGTCCCGTAAACTTGTGTACATCCAAGTGGTGTAGCAGATCATGGACCATTTCTTCCTGGATTGTGGGAGGATCATTCTGCTCCCAGTCTCTGTCTTCTAGCTCAGGGGACTGGATTCCCAGATTACAACTGGTCCTGTTACTAAAGACTGAGGCAAAGGCGGCATTAAGCACCTCAGCCTGCACCTTTAGGACTTCCCTCTTGAAGAAGTTCCAGCCTTCCTGGAGTTCTTTACCCTACAGGACTGCCTTCCAAGGGCCTCTGTCCCCAAGGGACTCCTAAAAATGTCAGTCTGCCCTTTGGAAGCCCAACATGGCAATTCTGTTGCTTGCCCTCCTTACTTCTCTAAGAACGGAGAACTCAATCGTTTTGTGATTGCTGTGCCCTAAACCAGTCTTCCTGTGTTCACAAAGAGCAGGTCCAGTAGGGCACCTCCTCCAGTAGCTTCACTCACCAGCTGTGAATATATATATAGCCATATGAAATGGGATTGTTAATGAAAACAAATGCACAACATTTTATGGCACTATTACAAAATATGTATTAATATACAAGTGTGTATTTACCACAAACACCACAAAAATAAGGCAAAGCCTGGATTCTCTTAAACTTTGTGTTTCACCATAAAGATCTACTGTGAAGTTTTCCTTTAGTATAGGACGACCAAGAAAGAGCCACTTTCTGTTCCTTAAACCTTTCAGCTGGTCTGTTTGCATTCCACTAGTCAGAGAAGGTTTGTGTAGTGCTCTTGTATAATAACCCTTGTTTGGCACATTTGTGTGGAGCTTGGGTGTGAAGGCTTTGAGCACTTGAGGGTTTAGCTGCCTGCTGTGGGAACCAGCTTTAGATAACAGTGTAGGAGCTGGCTGAGCTCTGGTGAGCAGCCTCACCTGGGAGCCCACCTCCTCGCTCAGGAGCAGGGCTTAAGCTGATGCCCTTGGCCTTGATCCTCACATGATCTATGTTGCATCTCTGCCTGTGTCCTGGCTGATCTGGACCCTGTCCCAGACACTTGATTCTCTGCCTCAGGATTGGACCTTGTCTGGTGATCCGGCTCAACCTTGTTTCCTTCACTGGATTTTCTCTTCTTGCCTTGCTCTGGTATGGTGGGACTGCCCTTTTGTCCATGAAACCTCTGTGGCTTCCTGCCTTGTGTTCTTGAAGCAGTGCCTGACCTGGCTTCTCAGCCATACTGGAGAAGTGAAAGGGAGCTATCAGCTCCAGATTTTGAATGAAGTGGGTAAAGGAGACTAGAGACATCTCTGTAGACTATAGGGAACCCATAGGCTCATTTTGTTCACTGACCTAAAGAACTTACCTTTCTGTAGCTCTTCTGACCAGCCTAAAGATTTAGTACCCAGGTACCAGGTAAATTGTACGGGAGGAAGGAAAATTTTATCTTTTTTGATGAGATAGAAGACTCCCTGGGAGAACAGGAAGAAGTAAACCATTCATATTGCACATAAATAGCTCACAAGTTTGACTGTACCTGATTTCGGATCAGCTTTTCTCCAGCTGCAGCCTGGATGGAGGTCTTCCCATATATACCAGACAGCCTAATGTGATACCCTTCATGTGGAAGGAGCAGCAGCTACATTTCCCTCCTATAAAACTGTCCACTAACTCACTTAATTTTATCTCTCGGATCTCTTTTAGACCATTGCTCTGTCTGAAGCACCTTCCTTGCAGTCGTTACCATCTATAATTGACCTTTTTAATAGTGACAGAGAACAGAGATGGAGTGTTAAGAGAACTTTGTGCATCTCTGCAGCGAGACTTTTGGCTGTGTCCTCTTTTGTCCTTGCAGGGAAAGTAGCTGAGAGTGTTCCAGTGATAATGATTCTAGAGGCTGTATTCAGGGCATATTAATAGTTTTGAATATTTTGAAGACGGCAAACATTTGATAAGCATGCAGTGAGCTATCCCATGGAATTATTCTTGCAGTGGCAAATAATTTGACTCACCTTTGCTGACTAAGCAATTGTTCTTGTATATGGTTACCAGTTGTACTTTATAAATGAGTTTAATTTACAGTACTGTCCATGGCTATGCCTCTAAATCCCCATGCAATAATTTGTATCCTTTCCCTCGATAGCTTAATTGTTTGGATTTTTTTTTTTTTAAGGTAACATCTTGATAATCTAATCCAACAACTTCTTTCCCTTGCTTGTGAATAATAAATCCTTAGATACTATTTATTCAAGTTATCCTAGGTAATTATAACTCTTTCTAACCTGGGTAACACAAACAGTATTAATTTTACATTCCTTGGGGAAAAAAACCCCACCACGGAAACTTATTTCTTTACATAAATACAAAATAGAACTTCTAATTAGATTTGCTAGCGTAGCTGACGGATGGTCTGCATCTACCATAAACAGGGTACATATATAATGTATGCTTGCACTTTAGTTGGAACTTTACAGTACCTTAATACTGTATAAGCATCAGCATAAAGAAAGGATTTAGTTCCAAAAAATAAAGCTTCATCTTAATCAGATCTTTACAGGAATGTTTACTATTCTAAACTTCACAGTATGATTCCTGGGACTTTAAATTCATAAGAGAATATTTCTTCAGGTAAGGAGATATTCTAATAAACACAGTGGGGTTAAATATGGAAGATAGTTTTCATAGGTTGTTCCTGATCCTTTAGAGGCAGCTTTGGGCTCTGACACACCCACACACACACCCCCCCAACACACTTCCTGGCATCCAGAAGTTCATTTAAGGCCTCTTCATTCTCTGAATTCCTGGTGTTTTTCCATTTTACTTTTCTTTTTAGATTTAGTTTTTAAGATGTGATAAAGGTAGTCCTGTTATGATTAGCAGTAAGTGGCAAATTTTTATGACCTTGGCTTCTGTAGGTTGTGGACAGTAAAAAATTCAAAGTAATTACTGGAAAATTTGATTTGTCATTTATAGTACCTATATGCCCAGTCATCATAAACAAATAGGGATAGGGAAGAAAAATGTGGAAAAAGTGAATTAAAATCTCACTGTGTCATTATCAAATATGATCATAACAAAGTCTATTAAAACCAAATTCCTTGGATAGAATTGTTCCCTAAATTTAATTTTTGTTTTCATATTCCTCCTCTTCCTTTGCTGTCCCTTGGTCTTAACATTTCCTTACGTGCCTTTTAATTTCCTCTTACTTTCTTATAAAACAGTCATGACTTACTATAAATAGATATACTTCATGAGTGATAGCAGAAAATTCACAAGAAGTTTGATTTCTACCAGTTAGCTGCCCTCACTTTGTTTTTTGGATGGCTTTACTCTTTATCCTTCAGAAAGGACTTAGGACCTTACTGGCTGTAGTCACAGTTGTGCAAATACACATTGAAACAGCTTTTCACATTTCTAATGCTTTTTGTGTTCCTCACATAAATACAGTCACACCTAGGCATATATGCCTGCAGGTTTGACTCTTATCAAGATATAATAAACAAGGAAAAATTCTTCAGGTAGGATTTGTCTTTTAGTGATGTCACATCATTTTAAACTAGGTTAGTGACACTGGGAATAGGAAAAGAAAGTTCAGTATGTGCCTGCTTTCTCTTCTGAGTTTACTGAAAGTGCTCTCTTAGCAATCTGGATATTCTCTCTGGTCAGTTCATCAGAAGGAGCTGAGTCAGATATCATAAAATAACTAACCCGCATTCACTTGCTAAAAGCTTTAGCATTGTTTAATTAGTTTAATAGTTACAGGTTTATTGTAGCAATAAAATATGCTATAGCTGTAGCATGTCAATTCAAAGCCACTGCTCCTTCTTCATAAGGAGGCTGTCCAGAAGTTGTCAAACTCCTGTTCAAGAAATTAGATGACTCCATGTTGGTGTCAACATGGAGAGTATTCATCTGCAGTGGCAGAATTTATCCTGGAGAAAATTGTGATTCAGATAGCTGCTTGTATCTACACTTGAAATTAAAGTTTTGCTTCTACTGAAATGTCACTGAATTACTATTTGAACAAAAATGGCTGTTATGTATAGTCATTTGTGAACACCGTTGAAGCTAAAGGAGGGGCAAGAGCTTAGTTTTAAGTGGGAAGTTAATAAAGTAACCTGTGTAGGGATAGCTGAGAACGTTAGCAGTAAAGAATTGGATCAAGACAGAAAGTGATTCCCCGACAAAGCGTTTACAATTACTGAGGACAGAAATTAAGTCCAAAGAAAGAACTAAATAAACATTTTTGAAACTGATCACACAAAATCAAGAGAGCAGGCCAGAATTAAAAGATGGCAACAAAGAGAGTAGCAGCTCAGGAGAGATACCCGAGTAAGAATCATATTGATAGGAGATTTTGCACTGCCAACTAAGGTTATTAAATCAGCAACTAGAGAAATCCTGAGAGAAGAATAGTATGTGATTGATGTGAGTGCAAATACTTCGAAGAAGATAAAACATTGTTAAATAATATTGATTGTGTAGGTGAAATAAACCATATCCATGAAATTCTGAAGTCTCCCACTGATAGGGTCAAAAATAAATCTTTCAGAAGTGGATTATATGCTGTCAGAATTTACAGTGGATTAGGGTGCAGGGAGGAAAACTGGACAGTGACCTACTGATGGGGTAAGATCGACACAGTGCAAAGGAAAGGTGGTTGGAAGGAAGGTACAAATTACCAGTTTCTGTGGTGTTGCATGTGACAGTGTTAAAACAAAGTGAATAGATAGGGTAAGGTATGAAAGGCTCTTAAATGAGCGGGCGGCAAACCATCCAACCATGATTAATAACACTGAGAATCTGGGCAACTGCCTTGCTGCTCTCAGAGAAACTACTCTGGTGGGAAAAATTAAGTATGGGTTTATGAAGAAGGTGGTGGAGATGAGGCCTATACCAGAAAAAGAGGTTAAAGAGTAGTTTAATTATCACAAAAGCCATTAATAAATTTGCAGGAGTAATGCTTGAGCAAATTGTTGAATAGATGGGTGGTGGTTTGGAAATTAGTTTAAGATTACAATTCTATGCCTAGGGAAGGCAATCTTTGACTAGACCTAGAGAAGGAGGTCTAGAGAGAGCCAGTATGTATAGAGAAGAGAGGAGAGGAGAGGGAGAGGAGAGGAAGAGGGGAAAACTGCAAAGAAACTGGCTATGGGCAAGGAGGACTGGAGAGGAAAAAAGCTGAGAAAAGATTACCAGTAATAGACAAAAGTAGACTATGCATATACTTTGAATTATTGTGCTTTTATAGATATATATATAATGTGCTTATAATGTAAACTTTTTTGGAAAAAGGAGTCATTAATGAGGATGATAGTGATGTTCATAGATAAATTCTTAGCAACAATTCAAATTCTCCAAAATTAGTGAAGAACTTAGAAGATGCGTTGGGGGTGTAACTATTGTGTAATACAGGCATGCAGTGGACAATGCTTCAGGCCAAATGGTATTAGTGGTGAGAATGTTAATATTTCCCAAGGGGGGGGAGGTTTTTGACAAGTGCAAGAAATAAACTGAGCACTCAACTTCCCTGGAAAACTCATTCAATTTGGTAAAATTTCAGGTACTACTTTTGAGTTTTTCTTTTAATTTCTTTTACTAATAAACTAAAAGAATAATTTCAAGTGCAATTTATAAAAATTGGTCTAAAACTTTATAAAGAGTAGAAATTAATACAAAATAGCTTTGTCTGTGAATGAAATTACACATTTTTCTTGTTTGCTGTTAAAAATGCATTCATGTTAAAACCCCAAGCTGTCTGTCAGTTTGGTTTGACTTGTATAAATAAGATGTCTCTGTTTAGAGAGAACTTTGAGCTCTGTTATTCATCATCCTCTTCACTTTGCGTTTTATACTCTTTGTCAAGACCCTCTGTTAGTTTTTCACTTTTAAATTGGGCCCTCATCAAAGAAGAAGTTTCCTCTGTATATGTATTTGTGATTGGTGTGCAACCATAGCCAGGGGTGCAGACTGTAGGAAAGATTTAAAAATATATTTGGCCTGAAAACTGTAGCTACATACATCCCTACGTACACATAGTCATACAGACATATAAGTATGCATGCTTTTGAAGAAAAAAAATGCACCTTTTATGTTCAGAAGAAATGTGTATGAAGTCTGGTAAGTGAAATCCTGACCCCATGAAATCAGTGACAAGTTCTATGTTGGTTTCAAACAGACTATTTGGCCCTGTAGAACAGTTTCTGCAAACATGATGATGTGTAATTCAGTGGGATACAGGGAATCTATTCCAGTTTAGGATAAAATGCCAGATGTATTTCTTGATGATGGATGGAGCAGTAAGAGGCTACTCTATTGCTTGCTTTCTTTGGAAGGAGTTTCATTCATTAGTTTCATTCAAGGGTACCAAAAAAGGAAAATAAAAAACATTTCAAGGCTGCCGAATTCTCTGCTGTCCCAGCCCAAGAACACAATCTGAATTTTGTCCTGATAGTAAAGTATTTTTGAGGGGAAAAAAAATCCTGAACATCTTAAATATGTTCTTCAAAACTACCTAAATGCTTTAGGAGCTGTAGTAACCTTAACTTGCATTGAAATACAGCTCTTTAAATGAACATATTCTTCTGAAAATGGGATTTCAGAGCTTTTTAAAGACTTCCCTATGAATTTAATTTAACTGGCATTGATCAAGGTAAGCTTGCATAGTGATTAAAGAGGTTAACAACTTCCACATTTAGATACATGTTCAGAAAAATACACTTAGTGTTCTGTTTAACAGAAAACAGTAGATGATATGATAGAACACCAAAACTGAGCACATTCCATCTCATTGCAGATTGTACTTTTGCATTAATGAACTGGAAAAATGTCCCAGGGTTAATGATAAAAGAGGCAGTTATTATTTTGTCTGTGTGGTTGAATTAAATATTCTACTAATTGTTTCAGAATTACTTTGCCACCACAAACAGTTCTCATGAAGCATTTACATTTAACACAGCTAACAAAGCAAAAATGCCAGCTTCTAGACCTGTATGTTAACTGACATAGAAGGAAATGGTTCTTCAGTTCTGGTAGTTTACAGTATTGGTAAAGTCAAACTCTTAATTCAACTTCCACTAAATTCCATTTAAATTGAGGGTACCTGCTATGAAGCTGAGATTGTATAAATGAGATCAGAATCAAACCTAATCCCTGAAGTTAATCTGAACACAGGACACTATTGCCTATTGTTTTGCTTTCACATTGTCTCTCTTGTCATTCCTCTCAAAATCACTTGTTTTTCCTTAACACTATTAACCCAGCTGTACCTTGCCTTGCTATCAAGAGAAGCACAGCTCTGCTTTTAAGGTTTTTAAAATTACTGTTCTGCTTTGGACTAAAACTAAACTTTTTGCATATACTTGTAAAGGAAAATCACTCTGAAACACTTGCTTTAAAACTGAAAAATGAATTAATCTTTTTCAGTCCCTCCTCACATAAGCTTTGAAAGACCCGCAGCAGTAAAATAAATAATTAAAGAATTCTGTCAGTGTAGCAGATAGCAAAATAGCAGATGTTGCAGATGCTCAAACCCAGCATAGACACTTCTCTTTCAATACTACTTTAGTAACTTCTTCTTTTAAATCCGTTGTTAGTCTTGCCCAAACAGCACTTTCTTAATCTCATTTCCCACCCTAAATCTCACTCCATCTTTCCCTTCCTTTTCTTTCCATGACCATACAACCCCATACTCTTTCTTTTCGCCCACATACTACCTTCTAATTCTGCCACATTTTATTTTCATCAAGCATTTGACCTTCCCAAGCCATTCTCTTCTCCTTTGGGACCCACTGTAAAATACCAGATAGAAAAAGGAGTGAAAGAAGCGTCAGTCCTTTGCGTGCTACGGCTCTGGTCCTACATGGATGAGTTTCTCTGAAGGGCTCTGTTGCAGAAAATTCTAATAGGTTAAAGGATCGAAAGACAGTGATAGCTGATAGTTTGTTGTACAACAGTTCTTGATTGCTATGCTGAATTTTGGAGCACAGTACGTGCTGCCATGGGGAAGGCTACAGTCATACCAGATGGCAATACTTGTGTGTCTGGTACCTTCCCAAAATCTGTTTCTTAAAGTTATGTGCCATGTTTCTGGTCGAAATGCTGAGGTAACATTTAGCACAGCATGTTTGGCCAGCAATGCTTGTTTTTCTAGATTTTCCAAACCCTGCATTTTCAGTTTTGCTGAGGAATGTAATGGAACATGTGTTGCCCAGCTGAATCTGTCTGTGGCTGTATGCTGTGTGGCACTTTGCAAGAAAGCGAGCAGGCAGGCTCACGTCAGAGCTTGTGTTTGGTGAGGGAAGGAGACTTAGACTGATCTCAGCAGGTCTTGTCCATCAGCCATTGTGGTAGATGCCTACTGAATACCTCTCTGGGCAGCTATGGACTTTTGCTTTCTGGTGTATGGTTAGGTTTGTATCTGCACTGAGCCTGCTGTGCGTTATGACACACAGATGGTCTTTTCCCTACAATACACATTTAAATGGAGACTCCAGCTCTGCAAAACAGAGCAACTGTATTAATAGGATAGATGTGTCTAACCATCCATCTGACATGGCAGAGCTAGTGTCCTGTTAAGGGAAGAACACTGATGACTCTGCATACTCTAGCATGATCATTTCCACTTGCTAGGTTTTAAAAATTACTTGTTTCTTCTCCATCTGATTTCCCCAGTTGCTCACGTTGCACATTTGATGACCTTTTGAATTTATTCCAAGATTACCCTTTTATGCATTCTTCTTATTATTTTATGAAAAATGATAACAAACTATATATATATATTTATACTCTGTTATTG
>WUAM01000047.1:2938278-3011470 GCA_024336885.1 Actenoides hombroni
TATATATATATATATTTATACTCTGTTATTGTCTTTCTGGATATATCTGAACTTTGTTAAATTCAGTTTACTAATCATACTAATCAGCGCTCGCACAGAGACATCAAAAAATATCAAAAAGCGGAAAAATGGGAATTTATGCTATGAAGGTGTCAGCTGCCATAAGCCAGGAGATCCCTTACTACACAACACCAGGAGGCTTCAGCCATTTTTAAAAGTGGACTTCTAAAAAAAGCAAACCTTCTTTTGCTGAAGTTTTGAATGACTAATGCTAATCTTCAGGATTAGTTGTTGCAGTGTTCTTGATTGGTGTGGGCTCTTTTTTAAAGTGTGGGTTCTAAATAGATGCAGAAGAGCCAATCTATTGTAAAAAATCTTTTCCTGCAAGATTTCAATCTCAGTCCTGAAATTTCAGTATTTTATCATTTATGTTACAAATTTAATGCACCTTGTAGTTGAAACCTCTCTTTTTGAGCAGGTTTTCACTGACTGCCACTAATAACTCACATTTCATTCTGCTTCTCTATAGAGGATCTACACAAAAATGTCTCAGCCATGAAGCCCTGGGCCCAGAAATACTGAGAACTTTTTAGATGGCTAATTTCTTCACCTCTGCCACACCATAATTGCTTTGCTCATTAAGAGATTGCTGCATTAAATTTATATTTGTATTTTTTTACATCTTATGTTTGAAAACATGAATGTATAATGTCTCCCTGGGACTCTGCACCATTATGATGAAAGATACAAGTGGAGTCTGAGACAGACATGTTTAATTAGTGAGCAAACTTGACATTTTCAGTGTTTAGACTAGACAGGGAAAAAGCCAAGAGCAAACTAACATCTTGGGGTGGGGTTTTTTTTTTTCAATTGCAGACAGAAAATAACTGATTTAACACAAAACAAGATGAAGCTTCCCTATGTTCGTAGTGGATAAAAAGTCATTAGAGCTGGGATTTGATGCTTAATCACAAATCTAAATACTCCAAACACCTAAATAGGAGCAAATATTGTATCATTTTAATTTTATAATTTTATTTTGTAAATACTGTTATTATTTATTTGCTCTGTGATAAAAAAAACTTTACAGCATTATGTAAAGCTGTTAATATGAGGCAGGAATTGAAGTATTCACACAATTAATCTGATCAATTTTTCTTAAGTGAATTGACACTACCTTTTAGTTAGTTTTGAATCTTTCACTCCCAGCTTCACATACATTAGCTTGGCTGTATCCTTTTAAATACAAGGACTAAGAATCATGAGTTTTATTTGTTTCTTAAATTGATTGCTTTTTATAGAAATGTTGATCCCAGTCTCAATCAACAGAAGAATCATGAAGGGAAAATATTCTTTCATTTCAAGTTCTAAGACATTCTTAAATGGCCTGAATACACATGCCTGGATTTTTCATTCAGAGTGGAAACAGCTGATCTTGGCTACTTGGTCTGTGGCCTCAAGAAAACAAAAAACAAACTGAAACAAAAAAAGCCACAAGCAGTGAACAAACGAAATGTTGCTACCCCATCAGTTAGCTCTGTGATGTATTGGGAAAGATATTTTTTTGTTAGGTCTGCATTCAGCATAAAGCATTCACTTGACATTTAGCAACCTGCTGAAATAGAAAATGTGACATGGAAAACTATCAAATTCATAGCAGTGTTGTATTACTTATTCAATAAAGTTGGCAGACTGTGTTATGGTATAGCATAAATCAATGAGGTATTGGTTGAACATTTTGTATAGAACTATTTTCAAGCTAGTACATCAGTGGTGATGTCATTTGGATCAAAATGCAAAGAATTACACCTGTTACATTAAAGATACTCATCTGTAGATCTGTTGGTAATCCCTTTGTTCTTCTCAGAAGCTGCAGTATCTCAAAACAAGACAGTTTTGAAATTGGAACTATCATTTTGACCTCTGCTTCCAGGATGCTTGTCTAAATTTGGTCAACCTTAGTTGGGTGCAGTCATCAGTATAACATCTTGGGTGGGTTTTTTTTGTTGTTGTTGTGGTTTGGTTTGTTTGTTTGTTTGTGTGTTTTTTATTGGGGCAAGTCATCAGATCTCAAATACAATCAGTGTAATTGTTTCTGACCTGGACATTATTCACTGGCTATCAGTGGAGTAGCTGGGAACTAAATTAATAGCAATACTGTTACTTATTACTAGTGATAATAAAGGAATGTAAGACTCTGTTATCTTCCCCTTGTTTATCCTTTTTTAATATATGGTTAGTCTAAGATTTGTTTTTTCTAGTTTTTCACAAAAATTAGGAAAAAAACCACAATAGATGCTGCTTAGAATGTTTTTTCAGCCTTAGCTTATGAATTTCTCTTGCTAATTGTGCTGTCTTTCTTATGCTTCGTTCTCAGTCCATGAGATTCCTAATCCTCATACTACCTTTCTTTGCTGCATTAAAGTCTTCCACCTTGGAATTAGTGTTTACCACCACAGAATGTTACAGAATTAGATCCATAGGATGTTATACTCCCTTTAGTGTTGGGAATGACTGAGTGGCATATAAGAAGGCCAGCATTTGGGCTGGCAGATTCAATGTGTTCATCTGCATTTACTGCTGCTGGTTCTATCGAATATTACTTAGATGATTAAAGTTGGGTGGTCAGGTTTTGGTTTCAACTGATAGGGACATTTTTCCTCCCAGCTGGCAATAGAATTTTCATTCTTTGGAAGTCTGTTATTCTTTGATGGGTAATGAGTGATACAGTAGAAAGAAGCAGGAATAGTTCGATTTCACATACCCTTCTAATTCAGGGTTAGAGGATGAAACAGAAGAACCTACAGAATCTGAGAGCTAAGGCCCTTAGGATTTAGCTAAGGCCAATTTTCTCATCTGTGAAGTTGTGTTTTTCATTATATCTGACATTTTTTGAGGGTGAGTTTTGTTACAGATTATTAGCCTATGGCACTCGGCTGGGAAGATGAGACTTCACTGAGATACAGAACACATAAAAAAAGAGTGAACAATTGAAATTACAGGGTTATTGGTATCTTGTTGTCAAGGTAGCTTGAGGTTGGTTTTGCACTGAGAGGAATTCAGCTTGCTTTTATGTGTGATACTATAAAATGAATTCAGTGCCCAGTGTGCCCCAACACTAATTATAAGACTTTCTAAAAACAAAGAACAAAACCAAACCAAATCTTTCCAGCTTTCTTTCACTGTTTAACTCTTGTCATGCGTCTCTGGAACCACTGTATTGGTTTACACAATGGAGGGCTTTAAATGCGATTGATTACTGTATCTTATTCTGTTCTGGATTATGTATATTCATGGAAGGAACAGAAAAGATAATTCAAATTATTACCTCAGGGATGTTACTTAGGACATTTAAGAGTCAAGTTCCTGAATTTGCTGCCGTTGACTTTGGAGGGAGTAATTCCATGTCAGCAGGGAACTACTAACTTCTTAGCTGTGCAGCTAATCAGGTAACAAACATATCACAGTCATCAAGCTTATCAAATAAAGGGGAGTCTAAGAAGGGAAATTTCTAGGAGAATTTAGGGAGAACCTTCTTAGCAGCTTTAAGACATCCTTCTTCAGTAAATGTAGTGGATTAAGCCAGGGAGTAGATGCCTGCTGCCTGGAGGAAGTCTACAGTCAAGACACAGGAAAGATTTCAAACTTATCTTGGCAAATATTGTTTGGGAAAAACCAAACAGAATGCGGTCCAACATGTATATATTCAAGGTATTATGTTTAGGCTGGATGGGAATAAATGGCTGGGTTGTAGTTTACATCTGAAGGGTCTAAATTTGATGCGAGTTTTCAGAAGTATTGTCGTGAGTGCAGGAGGTGTTCTGTGACACCTATCAGCAGATGCATCACCAGGACTCAGAAAACTACTTTTAAAATTATTTTTTTGTGTGTGTGTGCTTGTAGTTGTTAAGACCTTACCTACAGTACTATGTCTAGTTTTAACTCCTGCATGTCAAATGAAAAAAGTATGGGTCACTAGAATTTTTACATATTTAAAAATTTGTCTCAAACCTCTTTTGTCTTCTCTTTTAAAAGTTGAACGACTCAGTTCTCTCAGTCCAATCGTAGCTGTGTTTCCTGGATCTCTTATCTGTTCTTATGTTCTGAGATAAGTCTTTAAATATGTTTTGTAAAAAGACCTATAAGAGGAAGGAAACAATCTATTCTCTATATCAATGACAATTGAACAAGCAGTATTGGATTTACACGGCAACAAGAAAAATTCAGGTTAGTTACTAGAAAAAACAAACACTTTTAAAGGTAATAATAGTGATGTGTTGGAATAAATTGCCTAGAGAGACTTTGGAATCCCCATAATTGGAAGTTTTTAAAAAGACAGTCTAGACAAACATCTGTCAAGATTGATATGTTTGCTCTTGCCTTGGGAGAGAGGATGGATGAAATGACCTCTTGAGGTCCCTTCCAGACCTGTTATGAATCTATAAAACAATGTTTAAACTCCCAGGAGAGAAAAGAACTATCCAAGCACAGAGAATCTGCTACAAATGACCTTTGATGTTTTCATTGACAAAAATTTGGAAGTGATCTTAGTGTACAGCTAGTAATGATGAGATAAAATTATCCAAACTAACATTAATCTGCAGTTTCTTTAATCAGAATCCTATATAAGCACATTTCTAGGTTTACTTTGTGTGTACTGTGACATATATTAAGGCTTCTTGTAGGAAATAAAATTAAGATTCTGTGTTTGCAGAATAAGGGTCTTACTTTGAAAAGATAAATAACATTATTTGTTACCACATTGCCACAAAATTGCTCCTGGTCTCTCCAAGACAAGCTTGTCAAGAGATAAACTTGACTGGAAAATAGTCTTTTGCAGAAGATATGACTTGTTTAGGAAAAGGTCAGTGTCCTTACTTCATGTCTCCAGAGACAGAATATGACTTTAATACAAGTCTGTTCACTAAAGAAACTAATTTCTTTCAGGAGTTCTCTAGAATAATTTTCAGCCTTTTGCAGTTTTAAGACCCTTAAAAAATTCCTTAGAAGATGTTGACTCTAGAATAGTGGTTCTAAGGTTATTAAGCAAAAATCTGGTATTTAGGTAACTGCAAGAGCAATGGGGGAAAAGAAAGCAGCCCGAGCCCACAGGTGCCTGCATCACAAAACAAATACCTTTTGTAGAGCGGTACTGTACAAGGAGGTGAGATTGTCTATAGCTAGCCATAGAAAAGAGCAAGATCTTCCAACAACAACCTCAGAGATGCCATTTTATTTACCTTGCAGATGAGTCTTCTGTGGGAAATAATGTTGAAATATAAGGGCAAATAGTAGAAGCGAGAAGTTTTTATAGACTCACAAGAGATTTCAGATCAGAAGAGACCCCTGGTGATCTCTAGTCCAACCTCCTGCTCAAAGCAGTGTTAGCTATGATGAAGTCAGAAGTTTCTCAGAGCTATACCCAGATGGGTCTTCAAAACCTCCAAGGACAGAAGTCTACACAACCTCTCTGGGCAACCTCTGCCACATCTTGAATCTTCTCTGGATTTTGTCAGTCTTTACCACCTTTAGACCCCCTCACCCTTTGAAGGGTGAAGGAAGACTTTTTTTTTTTCTTAGTAATGACAGTGTCTGTTCAACATGGACAACTGAAATTCTCAATATCATTTGGACATATTAATCTATATTAACAAATGGTTGTGACTTTAGTCTCTCAACTGCCTTAGCCTTGATAGTGCTTACTTGCCTTTGAGCATTTGAAAATCTTTGTTGAAAACTATTTATGTTAATTAAGATGTTTCTCCTACCAATAAGGGTATTTTACTCTTTTATTTTACGGTTGAAATATTCAAAACCGACAAAGTATTAGCTCAAGGACTAATTTAATAAGAAAATGCAACTACCATTATCTCCTACTGAATTAAAAGACACTGAGACTATCAAAAAGATTAATCTACTATGTTGAAAAAAGCCTTATACATTCATCCCATTGAAAAGAATTATGCTGTTGGTTTCATTGCTTTCAAATAAGTTGGTTCTGGAAATGCAATTAGATATCAGGATGCAGGAAAAAATAGCTTATTTTGTATCATCAAAATGGAAAAACAACAAAGAATTGAGTACACTCCCCATACATGTGAAAAGCTTTTTCTAAACAACTAAATTAATTCATCTCTACAAGAAAGCAACAGAGATAAATAGTTCCTATATCTTCAAAGAAGACAACTTTGCAATAACTAATATTCTTGAAAGAAAATTGATTATAGTTCTTTTCTCAAAGAGTATAATATAATTTTGGAGAATATTCCTTTTTCTGAGTCATTTACATAAAATATTATTTTCAAGCAAATTAGTGAGATAATCTCTCTTAAATTCTGATTTGGTGTTCTTATCAGTCAGTAGTTTAAATGAAGATGCTGTGAATAAACACATGCAGACCATACACGTGCTGCAGAACAGTAAAGCAGTTACAGAATGGTACAGTGAGGGAAGTGTAGTATAAAATAGGTATCTTAGCCCAGTACAAGTGTAAGGTGATGGCTGGTGCTCAAGTCTGCTTTGTATGCTATCCTTATATGGTATCACAGAAAAACACAAAATGCAGAATTTAATAAAGACCAACCTGCTGAGCTTTGCCCACATATCCACCGTTCATAACAAAAGGAGCTTTGCTGGTTAAGAATCAAGCCTGAAAAACAGCATGAAAGGAAGCCTATAATGTAGTGTAGCTCTCCTGGTAGGTATAAGGACAAACTATTCTAAGGAGCTCTTCATTTTGTCTAGGAATCAAAATCTCGCACTGAAGATGATTAAGGCTTTTAACTGCAGATGTACATGACCCAATGAGTGACTTCTCCAAACTGTTCAAGTTGTGTTACAGATATTTTTGGGTATGGAAGAATTCTTCTAATTCATTATAAATTGCTTGACTGAACTTGGGTCTTCCTATTATGAATAGTGGGAGAAATGTCCTGTTTGCTGCCAATTCAGCACTGGCAGTGTGCTCACTGCTACAGAAATGGTAAAGGACATTTGACATTATTTATTCATTGGCAACACCCCCTTTGGGACACTTGGCCAGGTTTTTCTATCACATAAAGCATGTTCTGAGAGTAGCAAAATGTTTTACTTTTTAACCAGCTGAAACAGCTGTAATATGCTGCTCTTAATTTGTTGTGCCTGCTTAAACCATGTCAAATTTGCTACCTTTGATAGCAGTCTTACCTAGATCTTTAAATGTAACTTTTAATATGACTTAAGATGTTCATCTTCTCTGACCTCCTGCTGTAGTTTATATCTTTCTCTAGAATACATATGAGCTTTTAAATTATTGATGATAGGCAGTGTTACTCAGAAGAATATGAATCAAAATGGCAGACTTTGATAAATAAAATTACTTCTTCCCTGTCTCTTAAGAATCATGGTAATTCATGTTGTTTTGCTCATCTTGCCAGTGAGAAGAGAGAGAGAGGGGTTAACTCTCCTAAGGAGAACTCTATTAAGATAGTAACTTGGCATCAACTAGGATGTGGCTTTGTGTACGCATACATACATGATTAACTTCAGCACAATAAAATAAGGCATTTTCAAGCATATTCAGTGCTGTTACAAATGAAATCTTCTTTGATTTGGGCTCTAGTGTTAACTTGAACAATATTATGAAGTAGAAGAGGACAACCTGTAAGAATCTTCTCAACTTACACTTATATATCTCTCTCTTGTTCTTTTTGTCTGTGTTAGGCTGAGTATGAGAACATGGCTAGTCTTCAATCTCTGAGAGATTCTTTCATCTGAAAAAGAGACAAACCAATGGGGAAGTACTTTTACATTTTATAGTTCTTTCGCTTTGCACAATTATATTTTTTTAACTTCTCTGTAAATCAGCTTTAAGATAAACAAACGTGTCGTGTGTGTGTGTGTGTCGTCCATCCCCATTTTAGGTTTTTTTCCCCTCTCCTTCTCCAGCAATTTGGAACCAGGGAGACTTACTTGTAGAATATAATGGTATCAATGAGCATCAGTCACTATTAGGAGACAGCAGCTGAATGAAGCTCCTGCCCAGGATAGCAAAGTCATTAGCAGATTTCATAATGAACAGAAAAAAGAAGTTCAGGGAGACAGAGTCTTTATTTCTTCTCTTTGCCTTGAAGTGAACTGTTGCTCCAGTCACGCGTGGTAGACAGAAGGGTAATGAAACAACCCTCATTCAGGATCTCTGTTTGTCTGACAAAGGTTGACTTGTATAGGGTTAGGATTTCCTCCACTGTGACATTTCTAGGAGTATAAGACACAAGCGATAAGCTCCATGAGCTAAGACAGCTTTTGCAATCAGACCATGCAGTTTGATGGATGCATGGTGTTTAGGTCTATTGATCAGTGACACAATAACAAGGAGAAAAGGCATTAGGATAGTTTCTTGTCAAAGCTATGGAGGGGTGTCTTTTTTCCTTCCGATAGCAATATCTAAGGAGAAAACTTCTACAGTGTAAGGGAGAAGATGCTTGTAAAAGTACAGCTTATTTCTAAAAAACATTTCTGCTCAAACTTGTAAAATGACAGCAACATGAAATGTCACTGCTGAGTTGAGGAAAAAGTTTCCGTCCTGACAGGACTTCGTATTTATTGCTGAAGAGCAGATGTGCTACCTGCAACTAGGAATACAAGCATACTTGTTAGCTGGGGTAGATATTTTGGTCATTTGCCATAAATTCTATAATGTTGTATGCGAAATTAACCTTATAGCAGTTTAGACCCTAAGTATCAGTTAGGCTACACTGAGATGTACATCTGGAGCAGTTATTCTTTCTGACAGAGAATAGCTGAGCACTTCTTATTATACAGATGGTGAGTGTTTTGCCTTTTAAGAAAAGGATTGCCCCTCTAGCATGTATGTACACTAAAATCTCTCTATATACTGCTATATATTTGAGCTTCCTGGCAGAAATATCATTAAGGGCTTAAACTGTGTGATTATAATTCTCTTATCATTCCCAGGCAAAACCTAGGAAATGAGAGGAATGAAATGAAGGATATTTCATGTGATTTTTTTCTACACTTCACTGTTTATCTGCTTTTTTGCTGATGTAGATGAGAACAACCAAATATGAAACTTCTTTCTGTCACTAGCCCAGAACATGGATGTTTTCTCCTCTCTTTATTAAACTTGAAACCTTCTGTATAGTTATGCAACAAAAAATTTAGTATAGAACTATTGTGTATTACAGTAGCACTTCATATTAATAGTTTGCTTGCTGTATCTTAGAGCTGCGTAGGTGTGACAATATATTTAACTGTCCAAATGTTCACAATTTGGGATTTTCTTTTCTGTCTCTAGGTAATTTCTGTAATTAACTAAAAGGAGAAGTTAAGTTCTTCTTATGACTTCAGGTAAATTGGAAGAAGATTACTGTGTTCTAAAGTTTGTGGCAAATATAGCAAAGAAACCTGATACTGAAATATTCCTTGGAGAAGACTAGTTCTTTTGCTTAGTTTGAAAAAGAAATATTGAAGGAATATTTTTGTATTGTGTAGTGACTGCACAAAAATAGCTCCTAAAATAAGCATGCACATCTTTCACACACTCTGGAGATCTTGGCATTCTCCAGCTAAAATTTTAGTTCTACATTTTTGTCATTTATTTACTTGTTTATCCTATTTTTAAAAAGAAATTTCAATGTCACTGTAAACCTAGGTGCCTTGGCAGAAAGCAGGGGTTTGAGAGCATCACAAGTACAAAAGAATAGCAGTCATTTCTCTTCCAGGCCCTGAGTGTATGATGTCCTATGTGTGGCATTCCCAGATGGCTATTCTGTAGAGAAAATCACACACACACGCATATATATATATATAGTTTACCCTTCTCCTGGGTGCCCACTGCCACCAATAGTAGTGTCTTTACTGTAGAAAGTGAAGCTAAGGTCTAATCTTATTGTAATCCATAAATGATACTGTGTAATTATTTCACCACAGAACTAAGGGTAAATTTAGTCATATACATGTGCATGCTAAATATAAATATCCAGTGTCACTTTAATCTTAGACTGCTCCACATGAAATCCACATCTTAATTACTGAGTGAAATATTGTAATCTCACTCCTTTTGAACTCCTTAACTCTCCACCATACAGTTTTCTGTCCTTCCATTAGCTTGTTCGACCATTTTCCTGTTAGTAGACTGTGTTTACCACAGCGCTGGCCCTTACGTGCCAAGGACAAGGGGGTGCCTGTGTATAAACTCAAGGCAAGACTCTTAATTGATGTTGTTCAGGAACTCCATCTTCATCCTAGCTCATCTAGGAAATGTACAGAAAAGATTAAGGTGGGAAATGAATGTACTCCTGACAGACTATAGATCTGCTGGTTGTGGAGAATACTTAGCTTGTGTCCTGCTTTATGAAATGAATCTTAATGCAAATAGAAATTCAGTTTTCTATTTTAAAATATTTCATAGATTTCAAAATATTATTTCTCTACTTCATTTTTTATGTAACAAAACTCATGCAGAATTATGCAATCTTGCAGATGTTCATTCACTGTGGAAAATCATTTTTTTGTGTGTTCTTTGTATATATGGGTATTCTCTAAGAAGCAAATTCAAAATATAGTAACTCAGCACCTCACTTCTGAACATTCAGTGTTCCCTTCTGCACTCCCTTTGGCACATATGGCTCCTGGAACAATAATGATCGTGTGTCTACAAATCACACAACAGAGGCAGAACTGTAAAGAACTGCAGATGATGAAAAACTAAAATTCCCATTTTGCAATTCAGCCTGTGTCCCATTTTCTCTGTTTATTTGACCTAGCTTGAATAATTAATGTGGGACTGGCAAGGAGATATCTAAGGAAACAAATTCAACATAATGCTACTATGGAAAAATCTTTATTCAAACATAATATGTTTTGTATACAAAACATAGTATAATTAACAATGTCATACTAACTGCAGCTAACTGTCCAAGCTGATAGATTATGGACATTCCCTCCTGTTTGTTTGTTTGTTTGTTTTGTTTTGTTGGGGGATTTTTCAGTTTTTAATCAAGTAATAGGAAATATCTCAAACTGGCTGGGAATTTGCTGATGCTTCATTCTGTAGTGCCAAAGTAACACAGAGATTAGTAAGTGTGGGGCTGAATATTATTCTGTCATCTTCAGCTGGCTTAACAGAGTCTGATTCGCTTGAGGACAAGCAGACTTGTATTCTCATATCCCAGGAGCACTGCTGAGACAGCAGGGCAGATACACAGCCCACAGCACACAAAGATACCTTCTGGAGGAAAGCATATCAATGGTTGTTATGAGAGCTATGCCATAAAAAAGTTGAGTGAAATATGGCATCACTAAAATTCATAGCAAAACTCAGTGTGATTTCCATGCTGCCAGAATTTCATTCTAATTCAGTAGAAGTTTCTAGAATGAGAGAAAAGGTCAGATACACAAACCAGCATAGAGCATGAATATAATATATTGTAATAAAAGCTTACTTTTATTGACCTGATATTTCCTAACTTTTAATGTGGACATAACTTTTGACCTTGTACATAGAAAATCTCATTTGAAATAAGATGTAGAAATTGTTGATGCCTTTCTATAGCTAATCAGAAATAATTTCTGAATCTGTGGAAAATTAAGGTGAAAACTTTGTAAGAAACTTTGAAATATTTCTATATGAATGCCTAAAGTTGGAGGCAAAATTGTTACTTTAAGAACAGCAATCTTCATCTTCTGACATCAAAAAACCCATAACCATAAAACCCCTTAAAAATACGTTGCCACAAGTCATTTTACCAGTTGGTTCCTTTAGCGCACAGTATGAGATTTGAATAGTCAAGGAACAGTTAGCTACTGGATTCATTACATCAACATTTATTATGTTAATTACATTGATTTACAGAAAAGTAATGTCAATGTCTGTGATAATACCTGTTTTAAGAGTTCGCTAAGATGAACCTGATGTTATTCAGGAGTTTACAGTTGGCTTGATATCATTGTTCAGTTTCCAATCAAAGGGAGAAAAACAAAAGTTTGTCTTTAGCTTTAAAAGAGGTAAATCGTTGTTACAGAATGTGCTGCAGTGTTTTTTAAATGTTAAGCTTTTTTCTTGTATATATCTACAAATACTTAACAAAATTAAAATTATCTTGAAAATCAGTCATTTGGGAGTGGAATAAAATTCCACCACCATTAAAGGGACTACAAAATTCCTTGAGTCTTACCAGAATGTTATGGGACCAGTCAGAGTCCTTGTGTCTTTAATGGACTAATTCAGATGTATCAGCACACTGAGGTTATGTTGGTTCCATTGGGATTTGTCACTTCATTTTGTAGTATTGCTGCAACAAACTTTAAGGTACAGTGAAAGCTCTTCAAAGTACACAAGGCTTTTGCTTGTTTGGTTCTTGCCATTTATTTGGAGTGAATATTTCTGATCATAAACCCAAATGCTCCCATCTGGCATACAGTTATAAGTGAGTCTAAAATGATTCTTAGAAATGATTGCAAGAGCATGCCAGTGACTTACTTGCCCATAGGAAGATCAAAGTCAAATTGTTCCTGAGATGGAATTCAACAGAGCTGAAGGAATTGAAATGTTCAGAGTGAGATCTACAAATCCCCATTTCATTTTCATGAGTATTATGAAGATTTGTTTGACCCTTACTGAAGTGTTTCCTGAGAGTATTTTATACTGCAGAACACTTTGTGGGTCTCAGCTGCTCTGGTGTACAGAGCATGCCAAAAAGAACCAGTCTTCATAAGTCTCAGGCTGGTGTTTTGTAGCTGTATCTCACTAAGCACTCACCTTCCTTGCAGGAGGAGGAACACCACTACACTGTAGTAGTTACCCTTTTCCATAGGTGTTCTCTCCTCTCTTCATAGTTTGGGTTTATGTAAAGGTAAGCAAGTGCTAGTGATGCAAAGTCACTTCCAACCTCTCATTCTGTCTAATCTAATCTTCACTTTTATTGGATCACTATTGCCGTGATAACTGAAAAACAAACAAAAAACCCAAACCAACCAAACAAACAACAAAAAAGAATACTCCAGCATCTGCCTCTCTTCTGACCTTCTCAGCATTTATGTTGCTTAATTAAATTTCTGAAGAGTTTTCTGGGAGGAGTGACAAGAGCGATATTGAGAGAAAGGCAAGTTGTAGAGGAAATCTTGCACTTAGTTCTGAGCTTAAATGTTGTTCTCACATCCAAAGACCTCCTACAAAGTCTGATTTTTTTCCAGCAAGAAAGAGGTGTGTCCCTTAGATCCTCACTTCTTAAGAAACACCGTTTTATTGCTACAGCTGTACACTGTTTTTTCAGCTGGAGTGTATAAAGAAGTGCAGCATTTCCCTCCTTTACACTTGTTACCTGAATATTTAGTGCAGCACTTCCTGTATGATTATCTTTCTGAATTCCTAAATTGTCCCATTCCTTCTTTATCAGCACTTACCTACACTGATTTATAACTTCAAACTAGAAGGGTTATTTTGAAAGACTGCAAACAGTAACAGCTCTCTACAGAAGATGATAAAACCTTTGTTCTTTCACATAAGCTGATATATAAAAACTACAGCAAAAATCCTCTTCAGGCTCCATGACATTCTAGGACTTCACGTATCACTTGAACATCGACTGGAAGTAGGTCAGGCTTTTGTTATCTCATTTCTTCAGATTTGGTTTGATCACAACAGAATTTCACAAGAGGAGAGTCTCTGCAGGAGCAAGGCAAGTTTTAATGAAGAGACATGTAACCTAGAGAACTCGGGCTCTGCCAGGTGGTTTTACATAAAATGCTTTGTGCACGGGGACTTGCTGCACAACTTGAACTCATTTCTTTTGCTGAGGTTGGCATGCATTGGCAGTATTTGCAAGATACTTAGATAAATTACTTGAATGGGGCATTGTATGGAGTGTTGGTGATTCTAGCCACATTCTAGAGCTTTAACATCTGTATTATACTTTTCCTCTCCAAATACCTTGGTTTTGGTTGCACTAGCCAGGCCAAGTTACCATCACAGGTCTCCTTCCATAGATAAGAAAACCAGTGCAACAAAGCATGTTTTGTCCGATACCGCAGAATCTGTAAGGCAGCTCTACTGAGAAGACAACAGGGTGATAGCTGCTTAACCTTAAAAAAGTGGTGACAGTTTTGAGAAGACAGAATAGACTTGCTTTTTGTTAGGATTAGCAAAGCTTAAATAGCAGGTCCAAATAAAGCTGTGTGAATTACAACCTCTGCTGAGATAGAGAGGAAGGATAACTGGGTGCTACCAAGACACAGATTGCCCCTTGTTCTGTTACCAGTGTCAACCGTAACGACCTGGGGATGCTACATCTGGATATGCAGAACAAATTCATGTAGTATCTTGTAGCATCTCAAAAAACAGTAAACCTTCGAGCTGCCTTGCAGGAAATTAGCACAATTATTGTGTTGGTGTTGCCAGAGAAGAAAAGCAGAAGGTGAAATCAAAGTGGAAAATATGTAGAGGAGTTTGTGTTGCTTTCTTTTCTTTGCTAATCAAAGGTAACATCAGCATAAGTTAAGGCAGGATTTTAAAGTAATATTTTTAATTGGTGCTCGTGATATTACACTGTGCATTAGCTGAATGGGAAGGTTGTCATTTCATACTCCTCCAGAGTGGCAGCAGCAGCATTCTAAGACTATAATCTGTTCAGGCTAAACTCGGTTTTATTGCTTTCCTTTTACAAGCAAATGATTTTATGTAGAAATTAAGGTCTTTTGAAAAAACCTTAAGTATTAGCATATTGCTAATTTAAAACACAGTTGCTAAATAAATGCCTATCATGCGGTGTACATGTTCCACTGTGCACTTTGCTTATGTTGATATTGCTGTTTCCATTTTTGTTCTAGCTGAGTAAGGAAAATCCACCTGAAAACTTGCTTTCTAATGGGGTAGATGAGCAAGGATATTTAGGCACATAAATCGCAAAATTGATTAAGGTTTGCAGCAATCTACCTACAATCCCTGGGGATTTTACTGTGTGGATTTCCTGGTCATTGCACATATAAAAACCTACAGAGGTAGGTTTGTGTTCCTTGCAGTGATAACTAGCCATTCACATGCAGAGAAATCTAATTTTCATGGGCAGCCATTGGTGCGTTTCCAGGGAATGTATTGCTTCTGAAGCTTTGAGAATTGTAGCACTTTTAAGAAATTATTTCAGAGTTTAGAGTTTATGTTTTTAAAGCTAATTGGGGGATTTTGATGTCGAATTCTCATTTAAATCCATTTACTTCTTTTGAAACAGCTTATCTTTGGCAGATATTGATAGCTGAAATAAATAATCAGGGCAGAACAACTACTCAATAATTTTTGTGAATGTTATGTCTATTAAGTTATGTTTTCTATAGAAATAGAACAGTATTGCTGTGATAAGTCACTGGTAATTGACTTGCTATAGCTTGAAATAATCTTACCTGTCAGAACTCTGTATTACCCAAATTGTCATATTTTACTGTTTATTTCCCTGTGTAGGTTAGCACTTTCAGATAGATATTGCTAACATTATAGGTAATACTGTGACTGGGGTAATAGTATTTCAGAGACCCCTGGTTACATGGTTGTAACAGTCTGTGGCCTTGCTGGCCTCTGTGATAAATAAGACTTGTGAGCATCTCTTTCAATTTCATGTATTGAAAGGTAGAATCTTAAGTTAAATAGGGCAAAATTAGTAATAGATTCATTCAAGAATGTTAAAAGTAACAGATTGAAAGGAAATTTTAGAATCAATTGCATTTTACTGTTGGGATAAAGGTCTGCATAATAATGTGCAAGCTTGGGGAAAACATTTATGCATGTTCTTTGTTGGACGGACCTTAGGTTGGACCTCAAATTCTCCACTGTGATTACTTTGATTCCACAAAAAAAATGGTCCTAATTGGAACTTAATTCATTACACTAAATTCTTCCAATTGCTGGAAACCCCAGCTTGTCAGTTTTTTAGGGAAGTTACGGGTTGCTACTATAGCTCTCAATGCTTATTGAAGATACTTCTTTTTAGTTACTCCTTTATGTCTAAAACCATGCAGGTTTTATTAAATGTAAAATACTGAAAGGAGCACAGAATCCATATTACATGGCATGTCCTGCTGTGGCCTTACTTTGCCAAAGAAATGTAGCAAAAACGTGCTGGTAATATCCTTTGTCTTCATTATAAGAATCCGTGTTACTACACTCTTTCTGATGTAAGGCCATTTACCTTGACTCCCAACTACATTTAATCTCATTACATTCACTGTCATTATAGCAACATCTTTATTCCACTTGAAAGATTTTAAAGCTCTGGAGGATGGTATTACAGTAAGGGCAGAATATGCTTTACTGAACAGGGTCCTGTGTAAATTCCAGGTACTGCCATGCCATCCATTGTTATGTGCGTGTTCACACGATTCTGGGTTAATGCAGCATTTGTGATTCTCCCAGTTAAATATGGGGTAGGAAATAAGACCATGAATAAGCATCTTAAATATTTTGATAGTGAAAGGACCAAAAAAGGATCTATGAAAAGACCTTAATATAGGTTGTGACTTAAAAAAGATCTTATGAAGTCATTCTGCAAAAGATTCTACAAAATGAAAATGTGTAAAAATGCAAATGGTAATGTTAGGAATAAGACTAAATTAATTTTGAGATGGGAAATGACATCACTGTAAATAACCCTCAGTATAGAACACAAGAAGCTATTGTCATCTTCTATATCTGTCCAGCTCTCTTAGGCCTATGAAGTACATCTCTGAAAATATGTCTTTGTGTCAGGTTACCTCTTTCATCTCCTATATCCTCGTGGGTGGTTGTATAGAATAGCAAGTACAAGGTGCGTGTGAAATATCTTTGCAGTCAGATAAACTACTTTGTTTAGTACTTGCTCTGGACAGTGAAATAAATAGCTATGTGAAATTAATGAGTCATAAGATCTTTGTGAAAAAACAGTAAAAATTTCTTAGTGCATATCTACATAAAGCATTCTTAAAGTGCTCAGCATGTCCATGCTGATAAATAGACTTACCCAGTAACTGAAGGGCAAGTTATTGGTTCTTGCCTTTGGTCAGTGGTAATATTGTATGATCTTGTCATTTATTATGGTAGATTTTATTAGGTGTGTTATTACAGGCTACCCATAAAATTTTATGTACTAGTAGAAAATAAAATTATAGTTTATCACATTATTTCTCTGCCTCTAACTATCCTATATGGGTGAAAACTGAGATCTGCAGGGTATAGAACTTCTTAATGAATACAACCTAGAGAATAATAATGTTAAAGATGATTCTGTCTGCTCTTTAGACTTTGAAGATGCAGCTTCCAGTGCTGATCCAGGGACTGACCAAAGGCAACAGTAACAGTAAAAACTGTTAGCTTAATTGAGGTGGCTACTAAAGATTTGATTTTACCTTGCAAATGACTACAGAATGTAAAGACTGGGTGTTTCTTAGGCCAATATATGCAGACTACCTTTTTTTTTTTCTGGTTTGTTTTTTTTTTGTTTTTTTTTTTTCCTTTTCAGAGGCAAACTTTCTGCTACATTAGCTTAAATAAATGTTCATGTTGCTAATTAGTTCAGATAATTTAGGTAAACGGTGCTTTTTGAAGATGACAAAATGCAGGATTAGTCATATGAACAGAAATAATTGCCTACCTAGCCATTTTGCTAACCTCTGCTATTCTCTCCTTTTTATCTTACTTTACAAAGCAACTTCATCAGGCTGTAATAAGCTCTACTCACACAGAGCCTGTAAGTCTTGCTTTAAAGAGACATATAAATGATGAAAAGAGTGAGACAGGTGGGAAATAGAACTCAGTGAGCTCATAGATTCTTGCAGATTTTTCTTCCAAACTGTTCTTCAGTAAAAAGGTAGCCCTTTCCCTCATGCCACAGAACCATATGTCTGTGCTGTCGGTTCCTGACTGATCCATGGCACAGTATCTTTACCATTTCTATTGAACTTGGGAGACATAAGATCAGGCTGACACAGAGCTTCCTCACAAAAAGATTCATTGGTTTTTCCACTGTACAGACTTCTCATTACTGAGGAACACAATCTAATTTCCACTTATACAATGGATGGGTCCCATAGTTCACCAAAATATATGGAGGGAAAAGGTGTCTTACCTTAACCTATCACTCCATCTTTAGTTTCTCAGAGTTTATCCTCAAATAAGTTCAACAAAATGCCATTTGTATTTCCTTTTCATATGCAATTCCATACAGGCATGTCTAGGTATGACATTTCTCCCCCAGGATGCACAGACCAGTGTTTGTACATGATGTATTCCTAATGCAATAATGGGAGTCTCTGGAAGAATCTTCTCAGAATGATGCCTCCTCCTCCTGTTACTACAGATTTTGATGGTCCTGAGAAATCTTTTCTGAAACACTGTTTTCAGTGGTATTTATATTAATCAGTAGTAAATTTTGTATTTGCTAGTTATTTCATTAAACAGCTTTGCTCCATAATTAAGCTGATGACTTCATTGCTTTTCTCCTTTCTAATCAACCAGGAAAACAATTTCTTTTTCTTTTGTCCCACGCAGATATGTTCTGCTTTTATCCAGAAGTTAAGAGAATTGATCCCATGTCTTTCTCTTCTGTATTAAAATTAACCAGATCTAGTTTAATATCGGAAGATCTCTGTTTAGAAAGTTTTGTATTCTGGAAGTGCTGCTTTCATCTTTCTAGTAGCTATCAAATAGTAACAGGTTGGGTGGGGTTTTTTTGCCACTAGCTCTTCATCCTACTGGGAAGTGTTCCTGCTACAAAAGAATCTGTAACTTTTATTGGTCTTGTAGTTCTGAAACTCATATGCCTAAACCCAAATGGTTGATATAATTTCCTCTTTTTGGAAGAGAAAACCTAAAAATGGCAGGTGTACAAACCTGTAGCAGAATCCCAGCAACAGTTAAATCTACAGAAAGAGCTTGACCTAGTCTTAGTTTTTTTCTCAGACTACATGTGAATTTAATTATGTAGAAGTTGAAAAGGGAGAGCTACTAGACATTCCTAGTAGACATGCTTCAACTTACCATGACTGCTTTAAAGGGTTCCCAGATTCATAAAAGGAGCACTTTTCTTGGGGAAAAAAAAAAAAAGAGAAAAAACATTCTTCAGAGAAAATGTTGGTAGAATTGGAATCTGAATTACTTGCTGACACACAAATGTTGTCACTCCTCCTCCCAATTGGATTTTAATTCAGCAATCTGAGAGATTTCACAAAACGAATCATTTGCTTTGATCCTGTGAATGCATTCTCCTTGAATAAAGACAAAATCAATAGGAGAAAACAATTGATGAGAGTAAGAAAACCCATTTTGCTATTCTTTACAAAGGTAGCTGTCCATTGACAAATGCTAGCATATTCTGCAATTAGCTGACAGCATATCTCAAGGAGAAAGATGCAGGAGGGACTTATGAGGGTATCTGGTATTGGGGACGATTCAAGTTCACTTTGTCCTCCACCGTCTTGTCATCAATTCTCTTAGCTTTAGCTAGCTGCTGGAAACAGTTTTCTATTTGCCATTGATTTGTGCAAGTTAATCGAGATCATTAATCTGCATTCCAGATATCTGGAAAGTGTGTTCTCTACTACTAATAACTGTTCTTCCCATACACTTGGAAACCTATGGGCTGGTGCATGTATGATCTTGCCCTTCGTTACATTTCTTTGGTTATAACAATCTGACTTAGTCTTTACATTCTATAGGAAATGCTTGGGCTTTTCATAAAGGAAAGGCATTGTTTACTTCAGCTGATTACCTGGGGTTTAATCTAATCTAGATGATTTCCTAATATTTCCACAGGCATATCTGTATCAACGCAGAACTGTGTTCCAATCAATTGACAAACTTCCAGTAAAGTTTCTGCAGACAATGTAACCTTACCAATTGTAACGCTGGTACAAACTCTTGTAACCTTAAAGGTCTTCATTTTACCTTTGCCCGCTCGTTTGCTAGCAGCTGCTTCTTAGCACCTCTGATCCCCGGGGTTCTGAGGAGGACGGTGCATTTACAACAGCACCAGTGTGGATGGAGCAGGTTTTTAATTGTTCTATCATATCTATTTAATTGTTTAATGCTGTATAACGTGGTCAGTTCAGTGCGCAGTCATAACAGTAGTGGCTTTGTAGTTGACTTTTCTTCCAGACATACCATTAAGCAGTGATAACAGCATCTTTCCTCTGGCAAGCAGTAAATGTCTGCACCTACCAAACCGGTTTCTCAGCAGAAGTAAAAAAAAAAAAGCAAGATAGAAAGTCTCTTCATGCTAAACGTGGTTGATGTACACGTGATCCTGGGATACAGGTGCTATTAGATAGAGCTCTTCTACTTCAGGAATCTAAGTCCACAGTAATGCTTAAAATCCAGGCAGACCTTGTCTCAAAAACTGAGACCAGGGGTGAGACCAAGCTCTCCTGGCACTTGTATGGGCCCTCTCTAACCATCACTACATCAACAGTAAAGCCTCAATATTGCAGACCATATTCTTTTCAGAACTGGCACCTAAGGAAAAGAATACAGAAAATTGCATCTAGCAGCACCTTTTGGGACCTACAGGAAGGTAATGTGTGCAGATAACATTTATTAAGCTTTAAATGAAACTAAGCCCTTTGTTAATAATCCTTGGTCATCCTGCTGTAGTATAGAGAATACTTTTTTTTTAAACTCTTCATATACGTTTGGGAATAAATACGTCGTGATGGTGGTTGATAGCACTGATTCCAGTACCTGAACTGTTTTGCTCTGTCTTTAGGTACCCAGAACATTAAGCACAGAGCTCATCCATCTGTCTTTAAGGTCCATCAAAAATTTCTATTGGAAATCTAGTTTGAGCCCTGAAACACATTAGCAATTGTGAAAACGATTCAGTCTTTCAAGAATCATCCAGTGTTACTCAAGTACTCCTCCAAATTATTTTTCCTCCAAAATCTGTTTTCATCCTTTACTTATTTACATTTTGGGTGTTGTTCACAAATGTAGCACATACTTTCTAGCCTAAAGGGAAATGACTTTAGTACAAAAAACAGGGTGAAGATTTATTTTTTTTCATCCTTCTTCCTCACCTTTTCTTATTTACTAACCTCTTATTGAAGTTTAATAGAACAGCTGACGGTGGGCAGCACTTTCTAGAGTCAGCATTAGCAAGAACAATAAATTTGCAAGGAAAGAGATTAACTAGAGCAAGTAAGGAACAAAACACAGAAACTGGAAATTTCTTATTTTTCCTGGTTATGTTTCACCAGATTGTTAGTTTTCATTCCCATGTGATTTAATGTCATTGTAATTTCCACAATGTGCGATGCATTTTTCACACAGTGTTTTAAGTGTCTTTCTTGCTTGCTTTGCCTGACCTACCACTTTGCTCAGCTCTGTACAGAGCTACCTTTGCTCTTCTAGCTTGTGACTTCTGCCTTTTTGAGTCAAACTACCACCCTGGTTACTGGGGCTGTAGCTTCCCACTACTCCAGAAAGCTGCCTCTGCTGACTGTGAAGAATGGCCACAGAAGGAAGCATAAGGCAGAGCCTTACAGGGTGCCGTGGCTGGTGTGTAAGTCAGGTAGTAGCAAGGGTGAGCCAGGACATTGCATGCTTTTACTCCTTTGTGTTGAATCTCAGGTTTATCGGAGAAGTCTACAGAAAAAGAAGATACATGGCTCACCAACTTGGAAGTTACTTCAGTTAGAGCTTTCCTAACCTAATCCCTGATAGCATTTCCTAAAGACAAACAGATGTTTAACAATTTGAGACTGTCTTAAAGGATGAAATACCAGTCCTTATCAAAAAAAAAAGCTTTTACAAGATTTTTAAAATAGTTTTTCCCTTATTCTGTGTTCCTACTAGAATCTTACTATTCACAGGAAAACTGCAGATGTTTTTACTTTCATTGTTATTTCTTGTAAGGGTCACATGCTGCTTTTAATTACAACCTTATTCCCTACTGAAGTCTGTGCAACTATTACCCAGAGCAACAGTTTATCTGCTACATTTAGACTGAGACAAAAGCTAATACTCCATGTCGGGGGTTTGCTGTACTGGATTTATTAACACCTTCACAATCTTCACTAGTACTTCAGAATTCTTCAGGTCGAATTAATCCTAAGTGAAGTCAAGCATAATGAATTATCAGCCTGCCATCTAATTCTGTGACAGGAGACAATTTCTGTGGTGTAACAGAGAAGTACAGAGAGATGTAACTGTAACAGAACAAAGTAGCAGTTGTAAATACTGATGGGCACAATAATTATCCACTAACAGTACTAATGGATAAATCAAATACAGACGACAAAGAAAGGATGCCAAGAACCACGAGTCAAATCAGGAAAAAGGCTGTGCTTTGTTTTGTACAGTTAAGGACAGATCTGTAATTTTCAATGAAAGTGCTCCAAATTGTTACCTCTTTGTTTCAGAATGTAGCTTGCTTTTATATTTCATTAACTCTGTGAAATATGTGTAGAAGTGCCAAGAAATTGATTCCTTCAGCTATGTTTATACGGTGTCATTGATCTAAGTAGGAACCACAGAAAGTGCCATTGATCTCAATGGGGGTCAAGTTGAAACATCTAAGGGAAGAATCTGGTATTTTGGTTCTGTAGGAGCAAAACACCCACCAGATCATTCACATGAACTTTTCTAAGTGAGTCACAGACTATTCCTGTAGGTACTGAGGCTTGAGATTTGTCTGTTTCAACAGCAGGGAGCAGAGACACGCGAGTCTTGTATTGTTGCTGTAGTGAGCAGTAAATTAGCAAGAGCAAATATATTAACCTCCTTTAATTGCAGTTTCCTTGCCTGTTTGCTCTACTGTATATATTTAGTTGCACAGTCTCCGAGTGCTGTGGTGTTTCCAGTGTGATCACAAGTAAATGACTGTGCAGTTCATTTTCAGACATCAGCGATGAATTTTCATCAGCCCTTAGCAATGCTTAAAGAAGAATTTGACTGTTTCAAAACACTAAAGCAAATACTTAAATTGGTTCGTATCTGTTGTTCCCCTATAGATTCTTGCAGGCACTAGTAAGAGGTTAGATTCTGACTACAGATGACTTGTAAGGTAATATATTACGTAAGTATATTGCCTCATCCAGAAGTGATCAGAGAAGACAATGGACAGGGCACATGGAAATCTAGGAGTCGGATGAATGGGAAACTAAGTGACTTGTGGGATGGCACCCTACCAATACCTAGGTGAAAGTAGGGAGTACTTTATGACTGAAAGTCGTGACTTTTTGATGAAATGTAAATATAAGGTGCTGAAAGCTACAGAAGCTGGGGAATGCCTTGAGTTTTTACAGATTACAAACTAGGTGCTGTCTGTAGACAACTCATCACAATAATCAGAGCTTAAACCTTGATCAGATGGCTGTGCAATGCAGGTCTGCCTGAACTAATTCATCCTGTAGACTTATTTCCACTTTCTATTGTACAGTACTGCTGCACAAAATTAAATCACTGCTGTATTGTGTCTGGGACAGAGGGTAATTTATCTGTGACTGAAAGAATGTAGTACCATCATGGTTGATTTCTGTGGGCGTTTCGTGAAGTAAATTCTTTATCAGGATCAGGTTTGGCAGAGACATGACTTTCTGAAAATGCTTTTTGCAAATGTAAGGTGTAGAATTACCATGGAAAGTGATACACAAGTAAAATGAATTGCTATGTAGCAAAGTGGTTTTATACTACTTGGCTGATCTTTAAGCAAAAGTTAGCATTTCAAAAACACTTACTGAAAGCATTAGCTTTCTTGCAATGCATTCCAGTTCAGTAACTTTAATGAAGAGATGTGATATATTCACATTTAAATTCTAATAAGGAGAATATTTTGTAGTCATCTCTGAGTCCATAAGTTTGTTTTTTTCAGAGTTGTATTGCTTTACAGGAAGAAACATCCATCGTTCGTACACAATATCCTAACCTAAAAAAAGACCTGATTTATATCTATCTCCAGAGGTCTCCCAGCCTGAGGATATTAGTGGGAAATGACTGGAAAACAGGTTCTGTGGTGTTACACAGCACAGTGTTTGAAGCCACGCGACAGCACAAGATTTGCTTTTGCATACACATTACTGGTTGTTACTGTCTCGGTGGGTAATTATTCCTGCAGCATTTAACTAGTTCATATTTGAAGTTTTCCTGCCTGGTGCACATTCCACAGCTGGCAGAGGGGGCTACAGCAGCAAGCATGAGGGGTTAATTGACTTTTATAGTCAGTGACAGTTTATAGCTTGCTCTTGTCTTCATCCTTAAGCACTACGGATCCCCTGTAAACTAAGATCTATTGGGACAATATTTTTAAAGATCTTTAGTTTTTCACTAAGCTGTATTTTATTTGTGTTGTTTAATTTTCTTTCCCCGAGACACTCTAGTGAGAAAAAGGGTAAGGACATTGTTACTGTGTTTTTCTTAAGGTGAACATATTAAATTCTTCGGCCCATTAAAGGGCAGGTGCATATTGTTTTTCCATAGTAATTTGCACACACTTCACTTTGTAGGACAGAAATTGCAGTAATTCAGTAGGTAGCTAAATTTGCTTATCTTACATGAAGTGCTGTAAGGAGATCTGAGGGGAGAAGTCTTAGCCTTTTAAGTGATTTTTAAAATATCAAGTCTCATTTCAGTTATTTCTAATGGCTTGCTACGAGTAGTATTTTACTCTTATCACTGTTCATTGTGTTTGAGCTCTATTAAAGATTTAAATGCAAGTTTTATGGAAAACACTTCTTTAGAATTCAGAGGATTTTATGGATTATTATTCATAACATCTGTCACTTACAGAAAAAAAGTCTTAAAATGCTTCTTTAGTATATCTTTAATGCTTGCAATACAATTTTATATTGAATAAGATTTGTTGTATTGTAGTAGTTGTGTTTGTGTAGCTGTGGGAAAGATGTTTACTCTATAAACTCTTAGATCTGAGGTTTGCAGCTTGGCTACTAAAACTTTCATTATGAGGAAACTTTACATTTTTCAGCATATAACATGTATGGCTTTTTGCAAAAGATGGAAGACTGGAAAAGGAATGCAAAACAGATATTTCAATATTAATGAATGCTTACTGGTAACTAAAATGAATTCAGTAAAGGAGTAATGTAGGTCTGTTTTCCTTCTATATGTTGTATAAAACTGTTTTCTTAAGAAACAAAACTTTGCTAACATTTGAGATAGCCACAAGAGAGATCTTGGATGGTATTTTAAAAACAAACAAATCAAGCTTAAGTCCCTTTTTTTTAATTATTATTTTTAACCGCAGGAAACTCCCATTGTTTGGTGCTTGACTTGGAACTGGGCAGGTGTGTCCACATAAGGTGCAACAGGGAGGATTTGCATGCTGGCTTGCTGAAGTGACAGAATTGTGCAAAATAACTGCAGTGGTCTGGCAAGCTTCAGGAAGCAGGTGGATCTGAGGTACCTATCTCCAAAATTACACTGCTGAAAATGCCTACTTGCCTGCTGCCTAACCCAGGAGGCACCTATGCTTTTGTTTTTTACTCACGTTATTATTCACCAGGCTCCTCTTCTGTACATCTTGACGTGCCTAGAACTGCCCCACACTTGATGGACCTGGGTGGTATAGCCTATAACCCTTAGCAAATTTGGGATCCAGAAATTCTGTGTGTACATGTGAATGTTGTGTATGTCGAATAGGAGAATTTGTGTATGTATATTGGGAAGTATAAATTTACATACAGGAGAAGATGGGGATACTGATTTTTACTGATTACAGACAACAGTGTTCATCTAGAAGGTTTAGAAAGTCTTTTCTCCTCTTGTATTGTTATCTTTCTTCACTTGCATTTTCAAATGCTGTGAATATTGAGCTAGTATGACAAAATATGAACACGGTATAATATTAATCAGTAAGAGAGTCCTTTTTCCAGAAAAGTTTTTTTTCATCAGGAAAAAGGTTGTTCGAATTGAAGTATCTAAGAAATCTTGGAAGTTATATCGGGGAACTTCTCCTAGGACACAATTTTTCTAAGTCAAGTGAAGAGAGCAGAACAGCCAGCAGCCTGATAATTAGAATATTTACCTAGAACATTCGGAGCAATGATTAGATTCTGGCCCTGAAGACCATAAAGATGTGTCTGAACAAAGAGGAAGTAGCTCCTTTGAGGTGATGTTTTCTTTCTCAAAAACTACGAATTACAAGAATAATTGAGAACAGTCAACATGGGCTTTACAAGGATAAATTGTACTGGATCAGCTTGAATGTGGTGGGTTGACTCTGGCTGGCTGCCAAATGCCAACCAAAGCCACTCTATCACACCCCCCATCAGCTGGACAGGGGAGAGAAAATATAACAAGAGGCTTATGGGTTGAGATAAGGACAGGGAGAGGTCACTCATCAATTACCATCATGGGCAAACAGACTTCACTTGGGGAAAAACAAAATTTAATTTATTACCAATCAAATGAGTGTAGGATGATGGGAAATAAGTGAAATACTGTTCTTTATCCCTATATATTTGAAAAAAAAAAAAGTACAAAAGCTAGTTATTGTATTCAGAAGAGGAGCTCTACTAATCTGTGAGATGCCAAAGACCAGGCCAGGAAGTCTAAAAAGCCTCAAGTGAGTATTTGTTGAAATGCCTTGAAAAATATTGGCCTTGAGTTTAGATTTTGTAAGTTAGTGCTTTCACTGAACATTTTCAAAACCAGTGCTACAGTTGTAGGTGGTCAATTAAAGGCATTAGTAAGTGGAAAAATCTAGAGAACCCATGCTTTAAAAAATCAAGCAACATTAATTTTGTGTCATAAGAGAACTGCAGTGAAAATAAAATGGGCTGATATTTGATGCACAGACAGTGACACTAATTAAAGGACTTACAGGGATCATGTGCTGATTTCACATTTCTGGGAAATATTGAGAGTTGCATGTGAGAGGACACAAGGTATTATTTTAAAGTCTATATTCAAGATATAAACATTAAAGGTAATGTTTTTAATTCATATAGGGTTTTTATAGCTTGTCTTATAATAAAGTTAGAATTAATTTACTCAATCCAAGGATTTAAATGATATAGAAAAAAATATTTTGTTCTTTTATAAAAACTACAGAGGAAAATATTTAGAATTGTAGAACAGAGAAAGACAATTACTCTGGGCAAAATCAATGAGACTATGCACAAGGGAGAGAGGGATACTCAGCATGAGTTAAGGGTTAGTAGAAATAAGCCTTTAGTGTGAAATTCAATCCTGTGCTAAGTACCAAAACAGACATATCACACGAACCAATTAAGGACCATTTAAGACCGATGTACTTTTTCCTTAAGTGTCTCTAAAATATAAAACTTGACTAGGTCCCATCAGTCAAACATTCACTTAAAGGTGACCAATAAAAGTAGTAGAAAAGCTTTTCCTTTAAATTACCCATTCTTTTGACCAGGAAGAGTCTTGCTGAAAAGCTTAAAAACAGGCTATGGGAACAGGAGGTTAAAAGGTAGTCTGTGCTTTTACAAGTCCCTAGGTTGTTTATAATTAAGAGATGCACTGAATTTTTCTCTGCAAGGCTGCAATTTCTCATAGAACAGCTTGTGAATTAGTAAGAAAGAGTACTAATTGTTTGCATGAGCATTAATTAGCCATTCTGCCTTTCCATATCATCATTTAACTCCATTAAGCTTAATGTTTGTACATATACTATATTAATGATCTCACATACAGAAAGGAGTGGAATACCTAGTGATTAGTGAAGCAATAATCACATAAAATATTACCCATTTCATCACTGTTAACATTAACTCCATCAATTTGCAGCATTACAATAGAAACTGGTTCACAACTGGAGATGTATTTTTAGAGAGCATAAATTACTACCAGATAAAATTATTGCCAGAGGATCAAAACCCCATGAAAACGTGTCTGTGTGGGGTATTCTTTAACACAAAACCCCCCAGCCAACCCTCCTGCCAAAAACAAACCAGAAAAAGAGGATGAGTTTCTAGTGAGATCTGTATAATAACTGGAAGTCTTGAAGTTCTCATTTATCTCAGTTCTTCTTTCATGACATCACAATGATGTGACAGCGATGCTTTTCCAAAGTGGTGCTTCTCTTTTCTATGACTTCTTTCAAATTTGGTTTGAGACAACTGAAATATTGACTGTGAAAGCTGATAAAAAGGCAACAAAGCTACTGAGATGTACAGTAAGATTTTCCCATAAAGCACGTCAAAGATTCAGAAGGTATAAACTGATGCTCCTTTGGATCGTTTACCAGTTCATACCACTGAAATTCTCACCCTAGAGTGATTTTGTCTTGGAAGAGCAGGAAGCAGTGGGAATGCAACACAGTATTCAGAATAGTGGGGGGGCATTTTCTGCATTGCACAGCTCAGTGAAATAAATGCATCATGTAATTAAGGACCAGTACATTTAGAACAAATAAAAGAAGATATTTTATGCAGAAAATAGTTAGCACGTGGAGTTTTCAATGGCAAAAAGACAGATAATGCGTCTGTGTAATGGGTCTGGGTAATTTATATTTGCTAATACTATTTGTAGCTGTGATAATACAGATGATCAAATCTTAGCTGTCAGAGAAATATGATGAAAGGGAGCAGTTCTTTCTTTTTCTTACCGTCATTTCATAGTCAGTTAGATGTTTTATGGGTATATAAAGTAGAGACATAAAGTATGAGAGGACTCATTAGATGGACTAATACTCTCTTCCTTGCTCTGTGAATACCCAATCCAGAATGGCCATTGTTGCCAAACTACAGAAAATATTTCTATTTTAAGAGTTAGTTTGGACAAGCAAAGCTGATAAATGTTAGAGCTAAAATAAAACTGCAGAGCAGAGCTAAGTGACCAAATAATAATATCTTACAACTTTTTTATTCATATGACACCTGATTTATACCCTGTAGTTCCCACTGATTTCAGTGGTTCCTTCTGATTTACATTACTGTAAGTAACAGTGAGATCAATTCTTACACAAACAGGCATTTTCAGCTGAGATTTTTCTGTCTCAATGCTATGTTGCACAGGTCCAAGCACTTATTTTCTCTTCTGTCACTTTCTGGTCAGGATGTATTCTCCATAAAAGGTTCTGGAAGAGGTCTGTCACATTAATACCTTCTAACTGAAGGCATCATTTACCAGAGCCTGTATTCAGTGTCACACTCTTTAAAAGAATTACTCTTGGCATCACCACATAATGGTATTACAAATCCTGTCACAGTATCAATAGTGAAGTGGTGACAGAGTTAGAAATGTTAGAATGGTGCTCCATAGTCATATAGCTTGGCAAAGAATAATCTGACTCTTCTCTTGCTCATACCAATGAAATGTTGTCAATCTCAGCTATCCTGATTTATAGTCTGATTGGTAGACCACTGGAATCAATCTTCACTTGTCCAAGGGGAACAAAGCATTCCAATTTAAGTGCTCCACAGTGTTCTAAATAAGAAGAAACTTGAACTCAGTGTGTAAACAGCTCAGCAGTATCATCGCTTGTTTCAGATTTAACAAGGAAGTAAATCACCTTAGCAAAATATTCTCGTGGATAAATTGTAAAGCAAGATCATGTAATCCAGCAGACTCCACATGAGCTTTTGTACATCTAGCACGATCTGTCAGACAGCCACACACCACATCAAGCAGTGTCAGATTGGACCATATCAGACTACAGACTGCAGCCTGTCTGTCACATAGCCCTAACAGATAATTGGATAAGTCATGACAGAAAGAAGTATTTATTTGGTTGTTTCTATGCATTTCTGAAAACTAAGTGAGAGAATTTCCCACACAGCAGTAGTCTAGAAGCTTTACAGAACTTCTAAAATTCAGTGGGTGCATTCAAGTGGTGCCTGTGCTATTTCACATGAAAACCTCATGGTCTTAGTAAAACCAAGTGTGTTTAGCCTAACAGACTTGACTGTGATTACCAGAAGAATTAGTAGTGATTTCAGTCTGGTATGTTATATGATTAGTTGGATTTCAATTTTAAGTCATAGGAAAGGGCATAAGCTCTTTGTGAAGATAATTGTCCATTATCATCCACTTTGGTGCCACCTCGATAGGACAAGAATTTTCAAGCGTTGCTGATACAGCAAAAAAAAATCAGTAGGAAAGAGTAAGCATAGCTAAAATAGAAGAAAGTTGAATATATCCAAACCCTTCAGTCACTTCTGATTTTTATTATCAGTTTCTGTAAGTAGACTGTTTTAAATGTTTACCAAGGAAAAAGTAAAAGCACTGATGGAAATAAATCCTCCCAAACCAGTTTTATTGTGCAGATGCACTTAGTGTTCCTTCTGCAAAACCATCAGAAAACTTAGTGGCTCCCTAAGGTATATTTAAATATTCTTTGATGAATTTTCTTGTGTCATGCTTGATTGTGCATGTGTCACACAATTCCAAAGGATGTGTGCAGTGGGAGCAATCACTTCTCTTATATAACTGTAATATGGTTTCATATATAATCATGAACAATTTACATATGTTACATCTGTACAGGAACAACCATATTTAATACAGTCCTTCAGTGAAAAGATTCTTGCCAGTCTTCTTGTGGGAAGATTGCTGTCTACAAAGCAAGCATTCAGTCTGTATGTGAGGAATGAGTAGGATCCTTTGTTAGTGTAACATGCTTAAGGGAATTAGGAAGACTGAAAATACTTCAAGTATTTTTTTGTATTTTTAAAACCCTCTGGATTTATGTGCCCATTAAGTCAGGAAGCAAATGTAGTCTTGTATTGAACCCAAAGAATGTCCTTGCAGCTGTGGGGCAGCATCCCTGCTGATGGGAGTTAGTATAGCCCTTCCTGCATTCTGCTACTGAGTTACTCATTACCGCTCACAGAGCACTGCTACCACCTCAGAATCATCCCTTCTCCTTAAAGCTTTCACACCATTTTCACTGCTCGTTCTTTTTTTCCCATGTGTTGTAGCAGCGTTGCAAGCCCGGTTAGTGCTGCACAGAACTGACATTTCTGCATCCTCTCGATTTTAGGCACCTGGAAAAGAAGGGACTTTACATTTTTTCTTAAAGGATATACAAAGTAAAAACAAGAATCTTCAGCAGTTATTACACTGTGCACACTTTGGTTTTTACTCTGTGACCATTATGTATGGAAATACATGGTAATTACTGCTCACTTGTACACTAATGGTGGGATTCTCGTGTCCTTGGAATTTGTTCTTAGGACTGGAGTGAGCAGAGTCCATTTCACACATGTTGCTACACATGGGTCCCTCTCTCTTGTTTTCTATGATCTTTTGCAGTGTCTATTCTGTCCCACTGTTGCCTCCCCTGCCCTTCTCTGCCCTCAGTCCAATCTCATGCCTTTCAGTTGTCCAGGATCCATAGGCTTCTCTTGCAGCATCTGTCTTCTTCACCACTCAGCCTCTGTCTCTCTTGGACTCTACTACCCATTTCCAGTTTTCCTCAATTCTGTCTCCAGTCTCTTTGCATATACTTCTCCCAGTTTATGTCCCTAGAAACCTTTTTATCCCTCTCTAATGAAATGAGATAGCTTGTTCTCTATTACTGGAAATGTCTGAACTTTTCGGAAATTTTTCTAATTTTTTTTTTCCCTGGAATTTTCCAAAATCAGCCTGAGAATCTTGGGAGTTTCCTAGAAACTTTCAATCTAACTGCTTTCTGTTTGTGAAGCTATGAGTAATTGAGAATATGGCTTTATGACAGTGATCATTAAAAACCTTAACAGGAGACAACCTTTTAGCCTTGCCTTTTCAGCTATACACAGTAACATTTTTGGCTTGTTATTATGCCTTCTTGTGCCATTAATTCACAATGTGATTTCCCTAAAATAGCCTGTTCTTTTTACCATGGTCATTAGTGCCAACATCACTGGTCATCACTGGTAGCTATCCTTTGCTGTGCTTTAACAATATTCACCAAGATCACTGATACCGAAATACAGATTGTGTACATCCAAATCTAAACAAAGTTTTGTAGACAGAGAGAATGTGTAAATAGAGGACTGAGCAGAATTAACACCTTTTATTACTAGCAATACATCTTTTTTTCTTTAAAAACAGGAGGGGGAAAATAAGTTCTTTGATGCTAATTCTATTATTAATGAATTTTTAGGGTCGTGAGTTAGCATTACTAGAAAGTATGACGACTGAAGTTTCACTTTGACACTGTACATTAAGATTTAATGACCTAGACTTATTTACACCTAAATGAATTTTTTAATGATCTAATTAACAAAATGTATCAGTTTGTCTCTTTAAACTAAGCCATTCTGAAGTAGTATCCTTTAGTAATTTCAAATCTTTAATAAAAGATGAAAGCCTTCCATTATTTTGAGTACTTTTCTAACAAGCCTCTTCATCTTAACACATTACTGCTGCCTCACCAAACTGGACTTTACCTTCAGGATACATTTAAATTAGGATCAATTAAATTTCAATTTAAATTCAGAGGAATTTGAGCATTTTGTGCAGGAAAGAGGTAAAGAAGTGTTTAGATCTTGATAAAATCCTGTACAAGAAATTCTAGGTCCCAGGAACTGCTGTTTTCACAAGAGGGTCCTGCTTGTCCTGCCGAAGTGCAGGTGTTTGTGCTATGAGAAGAATGGTCTTCCCAGCAGTGAGAAGAATAAGCCCTCTGTTTCTCTTGGCTGCTGAGTCAGACTTGATCCATGGTGGATTAAGTCTAGTTCTATGGGTTTGGGTTTATTATGAAATCTAACTATGAAATAGTTTTCACTGATTTTTAAGCAGTCTTTCCAGCTGTGTTAGCCAGGATTCAGTTTACATCAGGAGACGACAATATATTAATTATCTGAATTTATTATCTTTTGTCTGGAGGCTTCCAAGTACCTTGTAGAGAAAAAAACTGCACCCTTTTTTAAGAAGCAGGAAGCTGGGATGTAGAATGATTCAGGACTTGCCCAAGATCACAGAGAAGACTGAGTGACAGCCCTCTCCGTTCTTGGCTAATTCTTAACGCTGTGACACGGGCTAACATTTCTGATGTGCCGTGGTAACTTATGTAAGTGACAAACTTCAAGTACAAGAGGCCCCCCACTGGTTTCCATGGGGCTGCCTGTATGATTCAAGTTGAGCATTCAGAGAAGGTATTTGCAGGATTCAGGCTTTACATATGGTGGAGAATGGAGCTTTATATAAACTTTAAATAGATTCCCAATCCTTTGTGCTTCCCATTGTCCTGTGTTGCCTCTCACGCTGAAATAGGGCATATCAGACAGCCAGGAGAACTGAGCAGACAACTGGATGGGAGAAGGCTGTCTCCTATGAAATAAAAAATCTAAAGGCTGACCCTCCAAATCATACGCTTCGGTTTCAATAACTTCCGTGGCTTTGATAGCAATCCTGTGATTCTATTTTGGTTTGTCTTCTGATTTTTGAACTCCTGGGGTTGGCTACGCTGACATCACTTCTAAATTCGGTGGGGAGAGAGAGAGAAAAGCAAGCATTGTTAGGGTGAAGGAGCCTGAGCAGCAGCGGCTGCTGATCTGCTCAGTCAACACCACCTATTTTATCACACGGCTTCCGATCGAAGGTTTCTCAACTGTATTTTTAGCGCAATAAGTAAAAGCTTATTTGTTTTTTGACTGAGGTGATTATACCCTTGGTAAGGTGCTACTGCTTGTTCTGCAAAATAATGAAGACTGTTAATGTTGTGATAAACTCAGGGGTGCAAAATGAGCGTCACTCAAACCTCTATCATATTCTATTTACAGTCAGAATGTTCAGAAAACAGACCTGCATCTCTGAAGTCATGATTATCTCTGCTTTAATGTGCATCACATCAGTTACAAAAGACAAGTGAGTTACCCCAGTCTTTTGTTAGGGCTGGGGAGATAGGCAATTTAAGTAAATAACAGCACAGAACATTGCAAGATCAGAACAGGGGATGCATCTGTTTATGAGCTCTACCTCAGGAGTACTTTTTGTCTCGATCCCTTAGAGAAGGGAATTGTGGCAAGAAATATGGTATGTTAAGGGAATTCCCTGTCACGTAAATAGCCCCTGCCCAGGAGGCCATGAAGTATTGTAGTCTGTAATTAGTCCTTCAGCTTACCATCAGTGGTAGGTCAGTAGCTGTGCAGTGACAGACCGGTGAATCCAGGCAGCTTCTGAACCCACCACCTGTAACTTGTTCCTTGACAGTTCTGTAGAAAGCCCCGACAGCTACAGCAGAGCTGTGGCCGTGTCTGCACGGCTCTGTGCAATATCCCCCCAGACACCAGAGAGGGGGTGCTGAGTGGGCACTGGAAGCCATCTAGCAGCCATGGCACGCTGCTCTGCTTGGGTTTCTTACTCTGATAGGAACAATATGTCAATACTGCAGATCTGCTTTTAGCACCAAGCGAGTTTGGAAATACCCGTCTCTAACACAGCATGATGCTATGCAGACCTGTACCTGGTGAAATGGGAACAGAGAAGGGAAATCCTGGCTCCTGTAAGGTAGTAGGAGATTTCATGTTATTTCAGTTGGTTCAGGATTGCACCCATGGTTTTTTTACTGGCTTGGAATTTCCCATCTGCATATGGGTTCACAGCTGGTATTGTCACAGCCAGTTCATTGCAATTCTTCTTCTTATCCAAGTTGTGTTGCAACTGTTATAAACTGAAGAATAAAAGACAAATCTCTACAAATGCCTTGTCTGTTTAGACAGAAAGGTCTTTAGGAACAAGGACTGCTTTTTACTGTCTGTTGCTATAGTGCCTAGCACAACAGGGGCCGGGTCTTGGTTGGAGTCAATGCAGTGGCCTCTTTGTAGTAATAAATGTTACCGAGGAGGCAGAAGAATACAACAGCTACTCTGTACTGCAGTCATGCACCATAACAGCATAAAATAATTGCTATGCAAAAACTTCTCAGGTACTAAAAATAATCCTTCATGTAGCACTGATGATCTTGCAGTAACCCAAATGATTTTACAGACCCTGAAGCTCTCTTTCACATATAGACAGATACCACACTCTACTGTAGCACTGAACACAGGGAGATGCAGATACACAGGAGATGGAAACATTGAACAGTACAAGAGCTGCGCGATGGAATGTGAACGGAAAAAAAAAAAAGCGCTCTGTTAGTGCTGCAAGGTGGATTTAAATAAGCAGGAAATTATCTGCTGAGATGGAATTTGGCAAGAAGACCAAACTTAACATTCCTTCGTGTCAACCAAAATGTGCCATGTCCATTTTACTAATGTCCTCCCAGATGGAAATAGGCAGAAACTTTCCAGTAAGCAGTGTTTCATTAGCAAATGTGGACTTACCGAAAACAGAAATAACTCAAGAAATTTTATGGGTCTTTGGTGTTTTTTGTTGTGTTTTGGAGGTTTCTTTTCTACTTCTTCTTCCCCTTCATCCCCCCTACCAAAATGCAGCCAGGTCTCCATTATTCATTTGTCTACAGCAGACCTTCTGTGTGGCTTTTATTATTGTTTTCACTATTACATTTCATTATTGTTGTCATTATTACTTTTGTTTCTTCTCTCTCTTTGTTGTTGTATTAAATTGTCCTCATGTCAACCCACGGGGTTTCACCTTTTTTCTGCAGATTCTTCTCCCCATCCCACAGGAAGGGGTGTGGAGGAGCAGTGGGCAAGCAGCTGTGTGGTGTTTAGTTGCCAGCAGAGGTTAACCCATGACACACCCTCAACACTGGGCACTGTGGATGTCAGGAATTCTGGCTAAAGTGTGGATGTCCATATTTCTGAGGCTCCTAATCTATTGGTAGGTAAAACACAAACCCCAGGAGCCCTGAGGCTCTCAGATCTGCTGCTTTCATAATGGGATGTTTCTTAGGTTCATCCAAGATTTGTACAGTTGGGCACATTTATTTCAGACAAAATAATCAGCACCAAAACTATCTGATTTTTCCAATGTAAAATTTTCAGAATTTTAATTCCATTGGAAATCTTTTGGAATCCTCTTTTGTATTCTCTTTCAAAACAGAAATGTGGAGCAGAGATCTTGAATTTGGGTGAAAGCATCTCCAGGCACTGTCTGGGGGCTGACTCAGTACTCAGTCCTTGGACAAAGTGCTTCCCGCTGAATTGCTAGTCTTACTCCAGACTTGTCTGCTTGTTTGGGTTTGTCATCCTCAGCATATCCAGAGTGGGAGGTTGACAACATCTGGCACTGAATTCTTGGTGGTATGTTATTTACACTAGAGCCATGAAATGTTCTATAACCTTCAGATATCCTGTTTTTTAATCATGACTTTTCTAGTGTCAGGATGCGCTGAAGCGTATGTACAGTATTTTCAGTCGTGGTGTCTGCAGAGTTCAAAGCTTTGTGACTCTGTTACACAAAATCTCCTCGTGCCTTCACAGCTGTAATCTTCCCTCTTGACAGAAACATTAAAAATAGCTGTGGATGTTACAGATGCTCCCTGCCACCCGGAACAACGCTTCCTTGCATCCCAGCTAATCAGACCCAGCACAGCTGACTGGTGCTGTGAAATGTCACTGCATTGCCCTTGTGTGGTCTTCTGCCCCGTGGACGAAAGCTAACAGGTACTTTAGATTAACAGTCTCTGATATGCAGATAATTAAGATGAAGTTTGCGCTTGATGTGGTAAATAAGAGTAATTACAGCTCTCAAAACACACATTTAAGAAATATTCAAGAACTGTAATAATTCACCAGCAGCCAGCTGGGAGCAAATTTTATTAGGAATCAAGAGACACACAGTGTTGGAGGGGGTGTGTAAAGAAAAGCAAGAGTGGCCAAGGCTGCAGGTGGGCCACTTGTCCCTGTTTGTGTCCCTCCACGTAGACTCAGTGCTGTTGTGCAACAGCTGCTTTTGCAGGTCATTTGTAGGAAGATTTGCCTGGGATTTTTGTGCTAAGGCACATCTTGCTCTGCAGTACCTGTGAATGTAAATGGACCTAGGAAGGAGTACTGAGTATTGAATACTCAACCTTGCTCCTGTGTGGCAAAATGTTTGCCGGATCAGGGCTGGAGAAAGCTGTGGCTAGCATCAGAAGCTGGCAATTCCCAGAATCAGAAAATTCAAAAAAGGACAGTGAAGGCCTTATTCAAGGCAGAGCAATGAAATTTCCCCACCAACCGTTTTGCAAAAGTGATATTAATAAACAGTTAATCTGGGAATTATTCCAGCAGATCATGCACAAGGACATCAAAAAGAAGTGGTGCTGGCATCGTTTTATGAATAACAAGTGAGATGTCAACACTGTGCAGTAATTTGAACATGCTGGTGCCTAACGAGAGAGGAAAGGTGTATGCTGGGGGAAAGAGAGAGAAAAAAAAGGAAAGTTGGAGATGGTATTTGTTTAAAGAAAGAAATCCATCATATGTTTTTAGATTTTTTTAAATGAGTATAAAACCACTCTCTCCAGCTGCATACAAATGGGAGAGCATCTCACATATTAAAATGGAACTGGGACTTTCAAGTACTTCACTCAATATGCAGAAAATGGTACTGGATGTTGACAGCTTTTCTCCACAAATATGACAGCTGTGGGGGTCCTTTTATTAGACAGCATAAAAAAAATCCTGAAGTGAAGTTTTCCCAAGTAAATAGGCAAATGTTCAATAAAACAATCAAGTGCTGTTTTTATTTTGCTGTTCAGTGTGGAGTTTGTTACATTTCCTGCAAACGATACACAAAACAAATCCCTTTTTAGGACTGTGGGAAGTACTCACACATGACAAATTGTGATTGGTATGTAGATGTGCTGAGCTGGTAATGTCTGTGCTCTCCAGAGCCTGTGAATCATCTGACAGTGCCAGTATGATATTAATGTAGAACAATATTTTCCTTTTCCATTCTGGAATATCCTGAACTTTCTGGAACCAGGGAGTCTTCCATGTAATTAAGAGGTGGCACCCTGTGAAACCACAAACCCCGTCCTCCTTCAAAATCCCTGTCTAGTTCCGTGTATGCACTGTACGTACAGCATGTGTGAGCTATACGTATTGCCCTCTTCTTACACAGGTACCCCTAATAGAGAGATCAGTCCTGGATTCAACCACTCAGAATGATGTGCTAGTTTCTGGCTGACTTGAACTTGCATTATCCCCATCTCTCCATGGCTGGGATCAGTCTGGGAGCTGCCCCTAAAGGTGAGGTCGTTGGGTTTAGATGCCAAGTGACTGTTGTGGAAGTACTTTGGCTCAGGAACTGCTTTCCTCGTGTCCCAGTCAGCTGATGTTGAAAAAATTCATTCTGAAGTAGTTCTTCGGGGACTTTTTGAGTTTTATGCAAGAACAGAGGGAAATGTTGGGGAAAATAATATTTTATACTGCTGATAGTGATGGTTATATCTTTCACAAAATATTTATGATCCTTGTGTGAGTTAATATGCAAACAACAGAGTTAACTGGGGTATTACAGAAATCAGCAAACATAAACAGGATAAATTTGACAGATGATAGACAGTTAAAATCAGCCTGGCAGCTTTTAATTTCCATTTCCATTCAAAAGATGACTTCCCAGAGATGAAGTACTGCTCCAAGAAACAGCTGCAGTTTTCCCACGCTTTACCTCTCACAGATTGAAGAGGAGTCTTTGTGTTTCCGGGAATGGAAAGCTTCTTCCCTGAAATTTCATCCATTATCTGTCTTAGGTTTCCCTCTCATAGCTGCATTTAATCAAACCAGAGATTTCTTCGTTGTTTGTCTTTCTGTGTTTGCTTGCAGAGCTACAGATAAACACCAATTACAACTTGGGTGGGTGACAGTGCAATGCTGTTCCTGTTTCACTCTCTCCTCCAAGTCTTGATAAGGTATGCCTTCATCGCAGTGACCGTTGTCACGTGAAAAGCCAAATGGGGCAGATATAGGTGCTATTATACAGTTTAAAATTATTACCATTTCAGAAAAGTAAAAGGACTGATGAAACTTGTATACTGAGAGTGCTTTGTAATCCTCTGCAGAGACACAGGAATACATTACATTGTGCAACGTGAGTTACATCTGCAGCTAGTTCTCATTTGAAAATCCTTGTGTAGTTTTGCAAATTCATTCCATTTTATCTCTTTAGAAATGTGTACTTTGTTCCTCACTTGTTCCTTCACAGTGGTAGAAATGAGAGGCTAAAATAATTTTCTTGGCTTCTCATTTGACAAGTTACTCCACTGGCACATCCTTTACCTCTTGTGAAACATAAACATCTCTCTCTGTCACAAAGACCCTTTGAAGCTTACCCCTTTCTCCCTAACTAGCTGACTTTTTTGTCTGACCTCCATCAGTGTTTAATCAGCGATAGTCGCTACCTTAATTAGCCTGTATCGCTTTTTCTGTCAGATCTCTCCTCACCTCTCTTATTATGTCTGTACAATGCCCAGATCCTCACCCATATCTCAGCAAGATGCAAACTGTAGTTGCTCCTCCCTGACTCATCTTCCTCTATTCATCTTCTATATCCACAAAGCTGACCAAGGTGAGACAATTTATTGCCACTTTATTGACTCCTATGCTATGTTCCCACTGGGATTTCAGTGCCACCTGCAGCTCCTCAGTGCTGGGATATCCTAAATGTTTCAGGAAGTAAATAGAGAGAAGGAAGAGAGCACGTAGGAGTCAGGTTGCCTACAAATGTTGAATAATGGGACTGGAAGAAATGCTGCAAGTCACTGTAAGCTGAAAGCTTACATTAACATCTCTATTCTATAATTACAGGGTATACTCAATGGTTGTTAGCTTTGACGGGCGTTGCACAGTAAAGATGCATTAGAGTAATTATATTGTAATGACAGAAGATCATGAGTTAAAGATGCTGTGGATCCTGTTAGTATACACATCTGAAATTGTTTGGAGCTGATGTGGGAGGTGTATCCACATGGAATTTGATAGCACTGATATTGTAATTAAAGCTGAGGAGAGGGGGTTTGTACTTATTTCCTGCTGCTGTCTGTGAATATTAATTAGATCATGTAACCACCTGACCCTAGCAATAATCAGCTCTGTTAGAGCAGGAGGGAAAATTGCCCACTAAATATTTATCAAGAAAGCAGAGATGAAAACAGCCCAGTTGTGATAGAGAATAGAGGCTCCTGGAAGCCCAAGAGCCTGCTCCCTGGTGGAAAGAAGAGCACAGTCTTTCTAGTTTCCTCTGGCCTCTGCTTCCTTGCAGACAAGGACATTTCTGGCACCACACAGATGACAGAAACACACCTGGCTTGGCAGACAAATGAGTAAGAGAATCACAGGTCTGCAGAGGTCTCGGATTTCTGAAGACAGCTGAGACTTTTTTTTTTCCTGCTTGCCTCGGTCCCTGCATAGGCTGTAGGGAGGAGAGATGACTCCAGAAGGCCAAAAAAGTAGGTCTGAGCTGAAGAGCTTTCCTAAGTCTGGAGACCCTGGGTAGATGTTTGTTGCTCATTCTGACGGCTTCAGCATCACCCTCAAAGAGAAGGGAATTGGTTACTTCATTATTTGTAAAGATGGGATGAAAAAGGACATGGGGAAACCATGCATCTTGTACTGTGGAAAGCCCTAAGAATTAACCTAAACAAAACTACAATTCTGGCCTCAAGTCCCAGGCTGCCTGGCACTTGTCTCTGCCTGGCACAGCAATCCTTTTCACCATTTGCACGACTAGTGTAGTGTGAGCTTTGGGAATACCCAGAAAATTGGGTTCAGGGGAGAGATTTGAACGTGTGCTTTATAAGGTGACAAGTAAAAGACATGAAGAAAATGAAGATTACTCTACATCTGAAGCATAACTAGGTACCTCTGTTTCTCTCCCCATCCCGGTCTTTCTGCTGCAGCAGCAGCCTTTCTAATGGTTCCCTGATAAAACTCATTAAAAAGTTTGTATTTTGTCCTTCTCACATCTCCCTCATCTCTTCCAATCCCAGTCCCCTCCCAGTCATTCAGTCACCTATTATGTACAGTCTTTGGAGTCTGTGTGGAGAGACAGGCTGCATAAAAAAAATGGTGTGTTCCTAATCACTTTAGGGTTGGCGAGGCTGTAATTCTCAGAAAAGGTGGTAGAGCACGATGCTGCTCTGCACTGGTCTCTGGTTGCTGCTCTGCTGGAGGTCCCTGAGCAACAACAGCACTGCGAGTCCTCTTTCTGCTTTCCTGACAGCATCACAGTACCTGTATCTTAATCAGTCAGTGTGAGACAGTGTCACAGGTTCTGAACGCTCCTCTAAGCAAAGCACAGCACAAATACCTCCCTGCTGCTTGTAGCTTAGGTTACCATTACTAGGCTGAGCTGCCTGATGTAACACTTAAATGCTCCAGACAAGCTGAAATGTTCGGAAGTGTTGGCAGCAATGTGCATTCAGAGCAAGACACCCCTCAGCCTCGGGCCGGGCAGCTTTTTGTGCTCTCGTGACTGGTGGAGGCTGCCAGTGGTGCTGCCCAGCTAGTAACAGCACAGAGAGGAGGCAGAGCTGCTGCCAGAGAGAGGTGGCAGAAGGCAAAGATGGTCGTTGTGGTCCTTGAGGTCATTTTAGTCAGGTATGTTACAGAAGAGGAGGAGTGTATGTATGTTTTGTATTAAAATATTGCATGCCTCCTGGGCTGTCTCATTTGTAACTTTTGTGACTGGAGTGATTTACATCAGAAAGGATGAAGAGGGAGACCCACCCCGAATGAAACGTGACATAAAGAAGAGTTTTAGAGGAAACAATGGAATAGCTGACTATAGGGAATAATTGTAGCTCCATCAAAGAGTGCTTTGCTGTTCCCAGCAGTGAGCCTAGCATCAAAGGGAATCCTAAACCTGAAACCCTTGGCAAGAAGTGGGTTATCAGCAGATACAAACTGATTCATGTAGAGAACAAAGAGAACACTTGTGGAGTGGGACAGCCTGGCTTTTCCCAGCACGGTGCCGGCACTCTGTGCCCTCAGCACGGCGGGGTCAAGCGTGGCCTTCTAGGCCTCTCGCTGTGTTAACACGTTGTCCTCAAGGCCTTGCACTTCAAGGTATGGATAAATAAGGCTTTATTTTTTAAAACTTTATATATAAAGTTACATCTCTTCAGAGTATCCTGCTGGGAAGATTTTCAAGTTCCATAAGCAAGTTAGAGCTGTGGTGGTAGCACAGCTGTCTGGTGACGGGTACTGAATGTTTACAGCAGCTTGATTAAACTTTGGGTGTTTTGATGCTTTACAGAATAAGGGCCACCAACAGTAGACTCCAGCAACTTGATTTTCTGTTCATTGGTTACTACTTTATGGACCCTCTTGACGGTGTCCAGGCCTTTGTTGTGTGTGGAAGAGAAATAATTGATTACCTGGAGCTAGCTTGCTAGTAACAGCACAGACAGAGGCAGAGCTGCTGCTGTAGAGGGCTGGCAGAAGGAAAAGGTTGCTGCTGTGGTGGTGGATATTATTTCAGTTATGTAGGCAATAAAGAATGAAGAGACGAGGTTAGTTAGTGTGGAAACGCGAAGGAGAGTTACACTGGGTGTTCCCATTTGTTTGGGTCAGTCTTCCTGCACACAGAGGCCCCTCATGTGCAGAGGAAGGGATTTAGGGCGTTACTTCTGTCTCAGCTTTTCACCGAGGGTATTCCTCCTGTCTGTCTCCCTTTCAGACACCCTCAGGTTAGGAGCGTGCCTCAGTGTAGGGGCACATCCTGCATGGCATGGTGCGTCACTCACGCAGATGGACCCCTGTCTTTCTGCCTCCTCGATACAGTGGCAACTCTGAGAGGTCTCCAGCAAAACGTGTACAAAAATGGATGCTGAAATCAGCACCACCTTTTTTACAAGCACAAGGCTATTCACCCATTTGTGCTGTTGTAGGATTGAGACCTTGTTCAGAAACGAGATATTCAGTAAAAATAGTGTGTTCGAGTTTCATTTTTGAAATCTTACACAGATTGTAAATATTTTGGAAATGAGACACAATGCATAAATGCTCAACACTGCATATTCAGAGGCCTCAGCTTTAGGAAGGTGTTACGGGTTTATGAGGCTGCCTTATAATTCATCTGCCCAGAAGTAAAAAGGCAGTGGTGTTTCAGGGGCTGATTGCAGAGGTCATAGCCTCCTGCACACAATATATTGAACAATTCCATCATTCCTGCCTTCAAAGTGAATTTAGACTGACATAGCAGAATAGAAAAAAAATGCTTAATAAACTAAGGGGTTTATTGCACACACACAGAGTCTCATAGGTATGCATTCAGCAAAGAGTGGGCAGGACTCTGTAATAGGTGCACTAAAAAAGGCAATCTGCTTGTATTAATAGTCCCTTTCACCACACTGAGTAAAAAAACTCTTTTCAGTTATTTTACTCTTTATCTTCATCAGCTTTGCATTTGTTTGACTATAGTGTTACCTTACTAAAGAAACCTTGTTATGCAAAGTGATAAATATGAAATTTAAGAGAATAAATCTTTTATGGGTAGTAGTAGAGGCAGCACGCTGAGCCAAGTGAGGGATTGTTGAGACGTTGCCCTGGCAAGCACTGGCCTGCCTGCGTGTCCTCTAGCGAGGAGAGGAACTTTCCGTTGTGCTGCCCCTCCAGCCTCCTCAAGAGCAAGGAAGGCGAGTGCTTAGAGGGCCAGCTCATCAGCCCAGATGCTGAATCAGCCCAAGAATTTTTAACTACAGGAGAAAAATGGATTACACAAGAGGATTTTCTCCTTGAAGAGAACTTCACCCTGTTTTAATCAGAGATGGAAATTTCTGAGGTATTCTGGAGTTCTTTTACAGGTCTCAGCAGTTTAGTGCAATAAAAAATGGAAATCGTGGTCATGCACTTTTCACCTTAGACATAAGCATTAGTTGACCCTTTGATGTGATGACGTTTGTAAGGAAAATCCCTCAGACTTTCATCCCCTTGAAAAGATCCATAGCAAAATAATTTGATAAATCATGCTCAGTCTTCAGCACCCTCTCCTTCGCAGTCCCCGCTATGAGAAAGAGAAGCTTTAATATCCCTAGTTTCCAAGCTGAGCTCTAGGAGACTTAGACCAAATCCTCTAGGACATCAGAATGCCTCAAAACATTTGAGACCCCACGCCCAGCTGACTTTCTAGAAACCAGGACAAAGGATGGAAAGCAAAGCCTTAAATCCAGTGCTTTCATGCCTTAAATGTTAATCATAACCACAGCACCATCCTTCTCCTATATAGAGAGAAGTTTCTCAGTGTAAATAATTCTTCATTATCAACACTTGTTTGCAAATTGCTTTTGCTTTGCAGTCTCACTGTTTCATTATTATGTTGTAGAGCCACTGCTACCTTCCTTTTCAGCCGTATGTTGTCAGTTGTATTTTAGTTACTGTTGTTGTGTTACTGTCGGGCTCTAAGCTGTTTATGAGTCACTGAAATGTGAAATTTTGGTCCTACTCAGTTTTCAGCTAACCCTGCTGCTTAGATGTGGGAATATCACATTTACCCTACAGAGAGGTTTAGTTAGAAACCAATTGTGAACTACACTGAGGAATCTTCAGTCAACTATGACAATAAATACTGGGATAGGAAAGGCACCAGGCTTTCCTGTGGACAAATCCCCACTGATATTAAGGAGCCAGAATGTACATATGACAGGCCACAGTTACAAAAACAATACGTATGGCAAATAGTTTTGGTTGGATCTTTCCAGTTAAATTAACCTGGACCGTGATGTTGAATAACTGTATCCAGGATGAAGTCTTCCTCCCTAGAAGAGGTATTTCATCTCTGCTCATTAATAGCTTGTTCCCACACTGGGCAGAACTCTCCTTAAAGTAGAGCAAAAGGGAATAATAATATTGTCAGATGCCTAAATTAATAAAGCTCTCTCCTGATCTGAAGCAGCCCAGCCGTTTCCTTGCTGCAGTGAGCAGCACACCTTCAAGTGACAGAGATGCACAATGGGAAAATTTGTCCCCTGGCCTCAGCCGCATGTCTGATAGCCCTTGGGCAGAAGATGGGTTTGAAAGGCAGCTAATCAGGAGCTGCACACAGTGCGTGGTTCTGCAGGTAGTGCAAGGTTCAGCAGCCAAGTAAAAAAAATGCATTGCTCCTTTACTCCTTGCCTCTGGCAACATCTGCTTGTGTGACAAAGTGAAAGCTCAGTAGTTCTGCACTTCAAAAACTAGTTTGATGTCTGACATATTCAGAGTGCTTGGTAACTCTGGGCTTTGCACTTACCTGTTTTAATCTCTCACAGTGCAAGCAACTTGATAATGTAATAATCAAACAAAAGATTGACAGAGGATGTAGCAAGCTTAACATACCCTTCTGATTCTTCTACCGTGGTGTGATAGATGCTTCAAGAAGAAAAGAATTCCCCCAGTGGCTTCATTGTTTTCCAGGCATTTTTCTAGATGAATTTTCCAATGGTAAAATCATTACAAAGTGGAAATGCAATCTCTCCGAGAGCTGACTTGAAAACCTAGTCTAGCATAAGGAGCAGTAATACAGTAATGAATCCTATAGGCAAACCAGGGCTCCTTGTGACTGGCTTTGTAAGGTGAAGACAGGGGAGAAAATGTTGCATTAGGAGAGTTAAGCCAGAGTGTTATTTTTAACTGCCTTATCATATGGTCTTTCCTAAAGCTAGAGCCCAAACTCTAAAATGAAAACCCCTTGAACTTCTTGTAATGTGAGCTCTCATCTCTCTGGTTTTTTTGGAAATGAAAAGGCAGTGCTGAGAGCACTGTGTGTGGGTATCTCTGATACTTTGCCTCTCAATGGCAGCTGCAGTATTTCCTCCTCCCATTCCTTCCAAAATTGTTGCAGGGTCCATAATCCCCTAGTTATGTGATGAAAGAGGCTGTGAGTACTTTATGGCTAGGTAAGAAGAAGGTCCCTTCCCAGTCACACTGCAGCTACAACAGGCCCACTAATGAGAAACAAAATAATGTTAAAACAGTGCACCAGAGAAAGGTAGTGGGAATCCAGGCTGATACTATCCCCTGAGATGGCTTACCAGGAATTTCTGTGTGTGAAAATAGAACAAAATCAAACCATTCAAAAAGAGAACTCAAACCTTGCTACTGGGACATAAGTGAGAGGGGGAAAAAAAAAAATTCTTAGTTAAAAAAAAAAAGTACATTTCATTTCCATCATGACAGAGAGGAAATAGCCACAGTTTCACAGTGCAAGGTCAGCAGGCAGACAGAAGGCTACACAAAGTATTGAAAATTAGAGACACGTGAAAGAGATATGTTTTGGTTTTATCCTTCTTAGGAAAAGGAGCAATTGCAATCAATTATGTGGTAATTTGAATCACAGAATGGTGGGGATTGGAAGGGACCTCTGGAGATCAAGTCCAGCCCTCCTGCCGGAGCAGGGTCACCCAGGGCAGGCCACCCAGCCAGAGATCCAGGTAAGTTTCAGAGGTCTCCAGAGAAGGAGACTCCACAAGCTCTTGGGCAGCCTGTTCCAGGCTCCATCACTCTTAAAGAAGTTTTTTCTCATGTCGAGGTGGAACTTCCTGTGTTCTAGTTCTAATGACCATTGCCCCTCATCCTATCACAAGGCACCATTGACTTGACTTGACCCCTTCTACTTGACACCCACTTTGCAGAGATTTGCAAACATTCATAACATCCCCTCTCAGGCTTCTCCAGATAAACAGCCCCAGGGCTCTCAGCCTTTCCTCTAAGGAGAGATATTCCAGTCCCTAAATACTGGTTTCAAACTATTTGTAAGATTATTTTGCATTTAATAATGCAGTTTGCCCTAATAAAAAAGCACAGTTTGCCTAGTCGGGAAAATAAGAATTGCCTTGCTCAAGTTGGAGCCAATCCTAGTAGTAGTCATATGTGTAACAAACCACAGTGATAGTTATGGACGAGGCATTAGCTTATGCTTCCCTGCCCCCCCTTTAACTGTGATCAAATTAACATGGAAAAATTAGTTTGTGGTTTCCCAATAACTGACTCCCTTTGTGGGAGTTGTCTGGGTTGCTTCAACAGCCCCAAGGTAGGTAACGAGACAAGGAAGAACTAAAGGTGTTGGCGAGCCGTCCTGTTACCCACAAGCACACGAGGGTCTGTCTGCCTTCCTGCAGCATCCTTGGAGCTGGGAACAGGTGATGTGTCCCCGCTGTCCCCACAACCCGGCCGGCTGATTGGGGCCGTGCCTCACAGAGCTCTCCCAACTCTCATCCAGGTTGGTATTATCTCCTTCCTTTTATGCAGGAAGTGTTACACTGCTCGGAATGATGCGTCCCCAGGCTGAGGCTGGTGCCAGGAGTCAATGTCAGTGGCCTGGAGTGTTTGATGCTGTGCAGGTGATGCAGAAGAGTCTTAAGAGCAGTGCTCATGCTGCTCTTGCAGGGCTTCGTTGCAGTGGGTGGGTGGCTTTGGGGGGTGGGGGTGGTGTTTGGCACCCTAAGCCCCGGCACACTGCCTCTCCAAGAGCAGCCAGCAGGGCCCAGCGGCTCCTGGGGTGCAGGGTCAGGGCTGCCAGTCCCCACTGCTGGTCCCCGTGGGAAGGGCTCAGCCCCAGCCCAGGGCTGCCAGTCCCCACTGCTGGTCCCTGCGGGAAGGGCTCAGCCCCAGCCCAGCACGGCAGCGGGGCAGCCTTGCCGCCGCAGAGCGCGGCACAGCTAATAAGGAGCAGGCTTTGGATGTTGCAAAATTTTCCATCTGTTCTCAGGGCTTATAATTACATGCAACTCACTGTGCACCTTTGGTGATCCATAACCGGTTGGCGTTTGCCTCATTAATCATTCAGGTGCTGTGAGCTGCTCCATGCACAACTGCAGAAGTTACAGCCAGATTTACATATCCTTACTGTGGTTTATATTATTTATCAGGTGCAGTTTGGGTGTTTTTGACCTGCAGCCGATTGTGAGAACACCTGCACTTACCAAAGCTCAGGGCTTTTCTTAATATGGTGAAGTGCCACAAGATGGCACTGGCTCCGAGGCACCTCAGCCCGCTGGCCTCCTCCTGCCCCGGCCTCGGCTTTGCCATTGCAGCAGGTGCACTTGGGGCTACTTCGGTCAGTTTTTTACTAACCAGCCGCTGGCTCCAACAGCACTCGGCTTTTCAGGGTTTGATTTGTTTCAAGCTGTGGCTATGAAAGGCTGTGAGCCTCTGACAATGATACGAAGCTTTGGGATTTATACAGATGCAGTTTTCTTATGTTGTATGTGGTGGCTGTTTTGGGGACCTGTGTTTTTTCAGTGCCAGAGGTGGGTTGTACAAGCAGGATCCAAAGCCCAGGCTGTGGTAAGTCCACCAAGAGCCGACATTTGTTATTTGTTGCTAAGCTGGATGAGCTTTTGTCAGAAGGTAGAAACCAGCCGTGATGAGACACTCGTGAGAGCAAGACCATCTGCCTGGCTGAAGCATCTGCTGAAGCAGTACCTGTAATGGCTGGTGGGCAGCTTGCCACTGTGGCTGCTTCTTTCTGGAGCCTCTTCCTGCCACCACACTGGTGAGTCCAACACACTTCCTCACTTTGCAATGCTTCTTAAGCACCTCCTGTACTTTAGCATTAGCCACTCATCTCTAGACTCTCCAGGTATTCCCAGCTCGTTCCTAGTAAAATACTGTTGATTACTTTTGACCCAACTGTGCCTTTCAGGCTGGTTGTAGTATCCTTGAATGGTACTTCAGTGGCTCATTTGACTGATGAGCTGCAATAACTGCTTTTGAATCCCTTTGTTGACACTGGCTTTCAGTTCCAGCCATGTATAATAATAAGCCTAACAAACATACTGTAATTTTTAATTCCTTAAGTCATTTATTACACTGCAAGTTCTAGATCAGAAAAGCTGCTGGATAAAACCAATTTACAGTCATCGTCGTTTAACACGCCACTCTTACATGGATTGCCTTTCAGTAAATCCGTATGCTAAAGAACCTGCCCAAGATGAAAACAATTATCCTTTCATTTAACAAACTTCTAGTCAAGTAAAATTTCTGTTTGTTTTGGCTTCTGAAAGGTAAAAACATTCTCTTTTAAATGCCCTTCTCGTTTATGGAAAGATACACAGTGGCCACATACTGAAATACAACAAAAACTGTGTTTCTTTAAAAGCAGGATGAATGCCACCCTTTTCCTGGGTTTGACTCAAACTCTAGTCAAGAGAAAATACCGAAATAAAGAGCACAGACAGTACAAACACAGAGCAGATGTTTACATTTACACATATGCCATTCAGCTGTTAAAAACCGATTCAGACACCAACATATCAAAGGCGTATTATTGACATATGGTGTCTGACAGGCTTCCACAAATGAATACATACGCTGGCTTTGATGACAAGCATGCAAACTGTAGCTTTCCACATGAACAGTTTATCAAGGCAACAGTCAGCTTTGTGCCTGTACAAGCACATGTATTTTGGATTCCTGCTGGAGGACAGACACACCATGTTGGAACCATACAAATCACTCCATTTCCATTCAGACCCAAGGTAAGACTTTAAAGTGTGTGAGACCCAGCAAGCAGGTCTGCTGAGAAGTGAGGTCCCGTTGCCCAGTGGTGCTGCACAGGATTGCATTACAGTTCCAGGAAGCACTCCTCCTTCTGGGATAGCAGCCCTGTCTCCAAAAGAAGGGTCGGGGGACAGTACTCTCTAAGAGCGGGAAGAGTGTCCTTGCAAACAGCCAGACAACACAGTGGCAGATTCTAGCCCACCACATCAGGTTGTCTTTTCCTCTGCAGTGAGTATTTGCCCTGATTCATGTAGTCCCTCAGCATTGGTAAGAGTACGAAATCCAAGCAGCGTCCCATCGGTTGTCACAACGTAGTCCTCCTCATTTGCTGCTTTCTCTAGACCCATTCCATACCACGTTACCTCACAAAGGGACCCCGGGAAGAGCGGTGCCCAACTGCTGCTGCCACTGAGCCCTTCTCCCAGAGGCAGGCAAGCAGCGCAAATGGGCCACGCTGGGCCACTCCCCAGGCCACTCTTGAAACTGATGGCATGATCTCCTTGGCATATGGCTGGCGGTGCCAGCACACAGCAGTTACTGTCCTGCCGGAAGAGTAAGGGGTGTTAAAACTTAGTAATATTCTGGGGATCGGTCAGGCTAATGTGGGGCTCTGTGCAAAGGTGCTCCCCTCTGTAAGTGTGTTTCTGTGGGAAAAGCATGATTTCAGGTTCTGGGAGAGCTCTGCTGTCCAAAACCAGTGGTACCAACTTGGGGCTCTTAGGGGGCCCACAGCATCAGATGCAGGGTTAAGGGACCTTTTAAGATTTTTACCTTTAGAATTCGGTGCCTAGATTTTGCTTATGTTCCTTTCTAGAAAGTCATCAGGGGGTAACTTTTCAGCTCAGAGCCTGTTGAAAGCAAAAATAAAATAAGCAAAGGCCATACTGAATTTTACACATCTAGCATCACAGGAAGGTCAGGCTGTTGAGAGGTAGGTACCGTGCCTGCCCCTGTAAATAAACAAGGAAAAAAACCCACCACTTGCTGAAAGCTGAATTAGCCCTGTTGTCCTCGCTTCCACAAAACAGCACCAGCTCTGAATTCAAGTTCATGGGCACTACCTAATTTGTGTGTCCTAAATAAACATTTTTGTGCATTAAATAACATATAAAAAGCAGTTAATTCATCATGTTAATCAAACACCATTCAACTCAGGAGGGTTTCCCATGAATACACTAAAATAAGAATCTATTCCAAAGAAGTGTTATTTCTTCTGTGGTTATGTTTAGAGCCTAATGGACTCGCTGGTCCCACTGATACCTGGGCAAGGCTTTCAGCTCATCGCTGGCTCCCATCCTGTCACTTCAGAGGAGAGAGAGCAAGCTGTCCTCCCTCCCTGGGGACAGGCGTACATCTGTTCCTCGGCCCAAGGTGCTGAAGACAGGCAGCATGCGAACTGGCGCTCAGCATAAGCCTGCCAAGCGAGGTGGGCTAGCAGGTTGGATTGCAAGAGGGCTGCCTTGACATTTTCTGGACTTCTAGTCCTGAGATTTCTGCCCTTAAATAAAAATACTGTTAGTGTTTATAGACTTTCCACAGTTTATTGTATCAGCCTCTCCTGTGTGTTCTCTCTGGTACAGAAAAAGGGGGGAAACAAGCCATATATTGTCTTCTCGTCACTAGTCGGTCCTCCTTTAAGGACCTTGTAAGACATTTTTTGTGTATTGTTTCCCTGCATATGTGGGCAGCTTTACTACTTCTTCCCCCTCAGGACCACTTAACAACATCAGCAAAGCAATTAAGTGTAGTTTTCAGGAAAATGCCAGAGGCATTATACTGTCTGGATGGGAGTCTCAACCCAATTATTTTCAGCTAGTTGTGAACTGTGGAAAGTGGACTTTACTTCATTATAACTTCAGTTCCCACTGATTAAAAGTCTAGTGTGTTACAGACGGTAAGGAAAAATGAAACAATTAAACTTTCCATCAATAAAATTGCTGCATATTCTTCAACATAGGGGTTTACTTCTCTCCAGAGAAGTGATTAAAATGAACTGATTGAACTATAATTTGATTGACTGAAGAGCTGCAATCCATTGCACTAACACTTAAATTCCATCTTATTGCTCTATTTAACTCTGAATATAAAAAATTACTGGCGGTCTTGCAAGCCCCTTACGCAGTCATCCAGCTGAAATTTCTTGCTGCTCACAGGCTGCAGTAGGTTCTTTCTCTGCTGTGTGTGCATGATTCACAACAGACTGATGCTGAAAAAGACGCGATGACACCTAAGAAATTACATCAATACAGCTTCGGAAAAATAATTAGAAAAGGTGTGTTATATTATCAAGTATCTTGTACCTATTATGTAATCATGTGTGGATTATAAACACAATTACAGATAGAAGTTAACCCAGGAGACTGGCGAGCGTAATTGTCAGGTTCTATGCAGTTGTTGCAGCAAAAATTAGCATCTTCTCCTGGCGAAAACCACAGCCATGACGCACCGTCCCACTGTGGAGCTGTCTTCAGCAAGGTGCCAGGTGCACAGCTTTGCATGCAGGCACACAGATGACTCTTCCCTTCTAGGGGATACCTGAGAGGCACATTTAGCCAGATGTAAGTTGTGCTGGCTGTGCCTCAGGGTGCCTGGATTCCGGTCCAAGGACTGTTTCTTTGGACTTGGGGCATGTTTTTTAAGGTTTGCTTAGTCTACAAGACCTCCACCTCCAGAGATGAAAAGGTGTGGTAACAGAGTCATGGGCTCCACGCTGGATACATCCCAGTCCCTATCTGATTGCCTGTGTCACCATTACCTACATGTAACACTGTGCTCATGGGGCCAGATTGCTCAGAATTCTGTGTATCCCTTACTTCCTCTGACAGAACTATCAAGACATGAATTTTAAAGAACTAAGCTTCTTTACGAACCTGCTGCATGACTTCACTCTTCAAATTACCAGCAGCATTTTATGAAGTGCTGAGTTTCTGCAGTTGCCACTACAGTGAGTACAAAACACAGATACTTAGTATTCCCTTGGGATTTAGCTCTGTCCTTAAAGGCTGGGATAGTGGTGATGTTTTTACTAAACAAGTATTTTTTGGATCTCTTAAGCCCTTTGCAGGATTGGGGGGTGGGGTGTCCCCCCCACAAAAAGCCCAGAAAATACTTACGAGTCCTCTCTGTCTCTAAATCCCAACTTCTATTGCAGAGCGGTAGGTTCTCCTTTCCTTATCTGAGGGAGACCCACGGGCTCCTTGCTAACTCTTCGAGTAAAACGGAGGAGCAACTGGGAAATCTGTCTTCCCTGGAAAAGATGAAAGACAGCTTAGTGAAAAGGTGAGTCCTTCCCAACACTGCCAGTGTGGTCAGAGAGCCAGCTCCACCCTGCTCTCCCAAGAGCTCGCAGACAACTGTCCAGAAAAGAGCAGGGTCTCCCACCAGCCCTGCTCACAGCAGGACGCAGCGCAGCGCTCTGGACTCGCTGCGGTGCCTGCGAGGTCAGCTGGGGGTGCTCAGGGGAGGCTGTTCCCAGGCCCGGCAGAGTGCCTGCGGACAGCCTGGCGCAGCAGGAGAGGAGCGTGGGGGGCAGCGCTGCACCTAGACATTAATGAACGGCTGGCGGGAGTGGGGAGCACTGACAGCATTCTGCTTATGTGATGCACACTATCACACAGATCTCCCAGCAGATCATGTGTCTGTTCACCACCACTTAACATTTTCAGAGCTTATTTCGGTATTTTTGCATTTGTTTCACCCTTAATAATTTATTTATGAACTTAGGATTAACAATTTGAAGCTTTATTACCAGCTGTCCTGAGGGAATCTTGCCTGCCTCGTCCCAGTAAATTATTATTCCCAAATATCTAATTTACATTTAACAAGACATCAATTGAACATCAATAAAATAATAATGAATTAATAAAATACAGCATCCTCAAAATACTAGTAGCTTAAATATGTAAGCAAATGCAGTGGCACAGTCTGCAGGTCAGCTTTCAAATCTCTCTGAGAGTATCTGTCAAAATCATTTAGTATTTAGAATATAACAGTAAGCCATAAAAATACCTAATTGTTATGGTCTGCAACGAATTCTTCTGGTAACTGTGAACCATACCAACCTGTGAACTTGTAAGGCAGAGTTCAGAAGTAACCCAAGTGTTCCATGTAAGTAAGAAGGCCATCTGTAAATGAACACTGTAAATGCCAGAGGGACTCCGTGTTTCCATGAAATTAAATGGCAAAAGGATTTGCGTTTGGGTAATTTATATTTTTTTACTTTACCTTACCATGATCTCTTAAAAGTGAAATGCTTTATTTTCCTATACAGAAAGATACTTTTTTTTTTTCTTACCTGACTTAAACTTCTGCCCAAGAACATTAAAATAGCGTAGTTCAATATTGCTGGTTGGGTGTTCTAACAAAATACCACCCCAAAGGACAAGCTTTGGCAAGTGTTTCTATCCAGAAACATGACAAGATTTCACCCTGGGGAATTCCGGTGAGGGCCCCGCTGCTGTTGTACCCTCTCTCTCCAGAGCGCTGTGTAGCGCTAACTGGGGACTGCTTCCACATACATTTCCTAGGCTCATACAAAGCCCACATGAGGAGGAAGGGGAAGCATGAGTGACCAAATGTTCATCCTGCATTTATTTTTTTAAATTCTTCCTTTCTGGTTCAGATTTTATCAGGGCTTCAAAAAGAGCCTTAGATGGAAAAGCAGGCGATGCTCTTGGTAGCGTGCTTCTCCGTGTTGGTCCACTAAGAATCATTAAAGCTTTGTTCTTCAAAATGATCCCTCTGAAGTCAGTGGAACTGCCTCAGCCCCTCACTTCAGCAGGATTTACAGGAAGGCTTTAAATGCCCACCTTTGGAACTGAAGCCAAAGGACAGTACTGCCCTTCTGTGACGGTGTGATACTTTATCATACTTACTGCCTCTCCTCTCCATCCACAACAGATTTGTCTTTTTTAACGGCTCCAAGTCCGCTCTTTGGCTAGCTCCATTACCCAGTCAAGGACTGTAAGGCCAGCCGTCCTCAGGCACACCACGTGGGTTCATGTCAATCCCATCTGAAACGTTAATGCTTGGGATGTTTACGATTCCACTGAGATGTGCTAGTCGAACCCTAACACAGAGAGGTTTCAGGTTAACGTTAACATTTTTAATACTGTTAAGATCTAAAGCATTCATTACCCCACAGGATTCAGTCAGAACTGCACGCATACATCCACATCCTTGGCACATCGTTTATCAAAGTCCAGAATGTCTCCTGTGTTCCTCCTGAGCGGATCCAAATACATTCCTTTCTGGAAATGATGACTAGGTTAACACAAAGAGCATTTGCCCACAGCTTTGAGGGGTAGTTCTAATTTTAGGGCACTCCACTTAACCAGATTTTTCATTTCCTCTCACTTAACCACACCCAAGTTTTGAAAGAAAAATACCACTCACCTCTCTTTTAAAAATAATTTCCACTGTGGCCTGCCCTCATTCAAACTACTCGTTAACTTGAATAGGCATTTTTCTTGAGTAAGAAAGAATAAAGTCTTCCATTTCTGGGCCTTCTTTGCCATGGACCCTGTGAAAATAAAAATAAATAATGTACACCAATTCACCTTTACTGAGTGCAAAACCAGTCCCCCAGAGTGACAGCTATCACGTTGTCTCTGTGAGCTCTGTATAACCTATAAACATGACAATGAATAATGATCAGTCTCTTACCCTTCTCTTACTCTCTTGTGTGACAGACCCTTAATTATGGCTACTACATTATTAATTGCTTCAGAGGATTCTACATGGCTAAAGCTGCGTTCTCTTCTGGACATCAAAGACAGTATTTAAACCCTCCTTAGGAAAGCACCTCAGAAACATCTGCTGACGTTCATCCCAACTGAGGCATGCATGCTCTGTTCTACACATAAAGCACAAAGCTGCCTCTTGCTGTCTCCTACTGCCGGGTGATAAAGGCATCCTGCAAAAACTGAAACATCACTGAAAAGAGAAAAGATTTCCACCTGGAAACACTGAGAGAAAAGTCCACCTCTCATTAAGCTCTGAAAAATAATTCAGATTTCTGTTACCTTAGCCAGACCTCCAGCTCCTCCAAAGTTCACCAATCCTTAATAAGCTCCTGACCACGGAGGCTTGCGACACAACGATGCTAAAGCAGGATCACAAATTAGGATTGTGTAACAGAAAACTGAACTAGAAACCACTCACCAAGGCAGTGTTCCACCAGCATCTATTGCTGTACCACAAGCAGACCTGTAACCTTTCAATGTTTGTATGTATAGCATTTATGGGCACCCTTCAGCGATAAAGGTACCTATCTCTACATCCTTCCACAGCCAGCTAGGAAGGATGTCTAGACAGGCACCCCAAGGAGGGATGACAGGGCAGAATCAAGATTCAGGTTTACACCAAGCAAGGAACAATTCATAAGCTATACATAGGTAACATGAATCAATTCTTATGTAGTAATTACTAGAAAATTAGCAAACTGCCTCTCAAGAGAATTACTGGACAACCTGGTTAGCTTATGCAGGTACATAGATGCAAGCTAAAGCTAAGGCTTTTTTAAAAAATAAATATATATATATATATATATATTTAAAAACCAGGTGATGATACATTTTATGATAACATATGGTTTAGACTTGTTGTGGAATATGTAGTGACTTACTGATGGCCAACATCTTACAACATTATCTATGTGAATGTAATGCCCGACGATTTACCGATTCTTAATAAAGCTCTGGGCTTCTAAGGATTACTGTTGATGCTGCTCTTGATTTTGGGTCAGCTGATTTTTGTCTAGACTCAGCACTGTGGCTCACCCATGTTTCCCTGGCACCATCAGGAGTGGCAAATAGAAATTCCTACTAGATAATCCTGTTAAAAAAATTAAGAACTGCATATGCAGCACTGCCCTTATCTGTCCCCAGTCTGTCCATGAAACTAACATTGGTTCACGATGCTAGAAAGGCACATGTGTGTACTAAAACCACAGGTGCCAAGGTTAACTTTGCATTAGCCATAAGCAAGTTATACTGCCCCTATATATATATATATACATACTATATACACACACACTACACTAAAGCCTGCGCGTGCCATGCAGCAGAATTTTCAGCTGAACCTCATATGTAAAGGTAAGTTTCTTCAGAATTTCACAGCCACATGGTGATGAAGCAAAATTAAGTAGATTGAAGACACCTCTCTGCCAAAACTTAAGTCTGTACCACACCTGTACAATAACCATTACTTTAGATGATCCTAAAGCATGGCTGCATTTCAAGCAGAGAATAATTCTGCCACACATCAATTGTCAAGAGCTGTTGTAAGCAATTATTATACACAAAGACGCGATTCTCAGTTATAGCCTGAGACAACAGCAACACTTATTTGTCAACACTTCCCTTTCCAAGTATCTCCTACAGACATCACATCAGCTACTCCATGAGCCACGTTTCTCAGCTGTGGGAAGCTTAGCAGCATTCCACTGATTCAGTCAACTGTGGGGGTTGCTAAGGATCACGTCTGATGCAATTCTGAGTTCACAAAAACCTTCTGAAAAAGGACATTTAAATTCTTTACGATTCTTTTTTCAGTTTATATCCTGTATAATATTTCTGATAAAGCTTTATGACTCAAAAAATCCACAGTCTAAATGAAGGACTGCTAAAACCCCTCTGATTTGCCACAAAAATCAATCTGCTGCTGCCCAATTCCATTCTTAATGAAAGAGACAATTGAGAAACCTACAGGAACATGCTTTATTGATTCATTCACAAGTCAGTAAAGCCTGCTGCCTATGTTCCCTCCAGTAAGACTAACCACATAGTGCTTCTCATGTACTCAACTGCAGGAAAAGACAATAACCCCAGATCTGTTCTGCTGGAAGTCCAGTGAGACCAAACATACCCAATAAATGTAAACACAGTATGCCACTAAGTTAATGATAAGTGTGTGTAGGAGACAAAGAGACTTGCATTTCCTCTTTATTACGCCTTCAGTTGAGCCACTGCCCTCTCTGTGATGTATTTACCCAGGACAGTGGGGCCCAGATGTGTACCTGGGTTTCATGGAGGTATTTGTTTTTCTCAATTTTGCAGATGGATTAAATAAGCCAGGAGGAGGCCAACCTACATGTGTGAGGTCACACAGTGAACTGTAATCTGCACTGCAGCAGACGCCTGAATCCATTCAGGTTCAAGACCTAATTTGGCATAAACCTGGTGTGTAGCTGTACTGCACTATATATTTTATAAACTTATCTTTCAATAATCTCCTGCGCTTCGTGCGAAAGCAAAAACAAGTAGTATGAACAGCAGAGTCTATATTGGGCAACCTTTCCTATTAAAATTCCACTAATGCATCTCAGCTGTGACCTGTAGTAATTTGGGCAACCTAACAAGGCCGGCTGCCCTGTAAGAATCTGGGATGATATACTGTCTAGCTGCAACGTGCCAGGAAGTACAGGAGAGCAGCTAGATACCAAGTATCACCTAGCCGTCAACACAAAAGTGAACTGAAAACACAGATGGTAAGAAAGTACAGGAAGAGAAAATACGTTAGCAAGAATAAGAAAATCTGCTTTACATAGTCCTACAGGAATGTTCAAGTACTACCGTTTCAACATTCACTTCCAACTCAAAACATCACATCTGCTTGTCCTGCTTAAAGGGAATTTGGTCTCAAGCTTTACAGTAACTTGGGTGCTACAATTATTCCTATACACCTTCAGTATGGCATTTTCTCAGATTCACCCTGGTTTCGCCAGAAACTCAGTCTGCTGCCTTCTGCCTTACGACACAAGAGATTTTCGAGAGCCCACTTCACTTAAATCATTCTAAGACTCTTCTTTCTTTACATATGCTTTTGATGAGCGTGCACAGACCCAGTCAAGCACAACCACTGCAAAATGTTATTATGATTTGAGTTCCTTAGTGGCTTTCGTACAATTCTATGTAGCCAACAGCTTCAGACTCTGAGGTAGCTGTTACTTGGATAAATAAGGTAAGAACCAATCCAGTGGTGTACAGAGGAATTAAAAGATTTAATTTTTTTAAATGCTCTTTAATATTTCCCCTAATTCTAAAATCAGCCAAAGCCCCATCATAAAAACCACTTCTCCTCTAGAATTGTGTCTCAGCAGGGTAGTGCACGCTGCCACGTTATCGCTTTGTTCCATGCCGTGTGTTCAAAGCCATCAGTATGCGATGTGCTAAGAAGCAACACTGAATCCCACAATCAGAAATGAAAACAAAAAGTTTCAAAAAGATTTCAGAATCTAGATGAATATAAACAGCTGCTTTGAAGATGGAAAGCATTTTACAGATTTACATTTTAGCCTGTTTTGAATGGATAAACAGACAAAAATATGTTTCCTAAAGGAACAATAAAATTTCCATAGTTGGATTTTAAGAAACTAGGAGCCCCAGAAAGAATTCTTTATATTCACTGTACAGAAAGCTTGTTTCACCTCTGCTTATTGAGCTCCTGAAAAGCATCTCATTTTATAACCTTAATAACTACTAGTGTAAGCCACAAGCTTTCTGTAAATGTATACATTCCCACCATCACTCACTCTGTCACCTTTCCCTCCCAACTACAAGGATCCAAAATAACCAGGGTGCTATCAATGTTTAATCAAGAGATTCAGAAGGTTTACAAAGGTTTGCTTTTCTGAAAGACACAACTAGTGTTGCCAAAGCATTCATACACACTTAGAATTAAAAATGTTGAGAAAAGGACTCTGAAAGGAAAATTAATTGGAAAGATTCATTCTCTAACACTGCTTCCTGTCACTTTGCTCCCAATGACTGAAGTGTTTTTATAGTTTTCTGTGTTCTCCCATAGTGCTGTGTAATTTGATTTCCAAATCTTCCCCCGTGACAAACCTCCAGGGTGTTTCCAGGCTGTAAAGGTCAGAGATGAAGGAGATGGGGATGCGGTGTGCAGAAGACAAGTCTCAGAATCTCTTGCTTCAAATTCATCACTGACACAGAAACCAGGAACAGTAAAGCACAATGTGTAGCTTCTTAAAGGAAAATAAACCATGGTGGGAAGTTCCTAAGGAAAAAATCAACCCTGGAGGGAACCTCTCAAAGCTCCTAGAGTAACTGCCAGCAGAATCCAAGTGACAGTCCTTAAAGGAAGACAACAGCTTTCCCACAGGCCTTCTGATGGAAACCAAACAAGCTTCCAAATTTCCTGAATTTACTGAACAAAAATCTTACACTGGGAAGCCCAAACAATGCAGCTTGCACGCTTGGATCATGTATAACACTTGGTATTCAGGGAGATCCTCCTGTGCTATATTCCTGGACTCTTTCCCACCCCATCCTCCAAAGACATCTTTCCTCAGCCAGTGCCATAACTGTTCTCATATGAACCTCCAAATTCCTGACCAAGATATTGTTGTCCTGATCTAGACATTATATGACCTTCCCTATGCTGGCTGGCTCCGTTACTGAAGCGACAGCCAATCTCTATCTTAGGGTTCCCTAGCAACCTTATTTTCTTCTTTATTAGTTAATTAACATAATCACTTCTTAAGAACAACTGTGATACTAGTTAGTGGAACAGGTGCTGTAACAAGTAAAAAGTCTTTAAGGGGAAAAATCAATATCCCACCAGATGCATGTAAAAGATGTACCTTTCAACATCATAAATTCCCTTTGGAGGACCTGAAAGAATTCTCTGCTGCTTTTGCACGATGTGCTTCACTTTTACCTTATTTGCTATTCTCTGTGTGATCAAGTTCTTCCGTAGTATAAACGTGATCACCATTATGCTAATGTCTTCACTAGACATGCAAATATATAAACATTTGCATGCCAAATTATTAAGGTTCTGTCTATAATGTTATGCCCCTACTCACTATCTGTATTTTATGTCTTATGGATTTCCAAACATTTAAATTTATATCAGTGCTGTCACATATCTGCAAGCAGAGACAGTTTTATGAGCACTAAAAAAGCTGCAACGCACAGCCACTAAATACTAATGACATAAATGGTATCCACTAATGGCCTCTGTTTTTATTACAATGCAAAACTTCAATATATTGCAATTATCATTGCTCTCAGACTGAACCATACACACTGTATAACGCCAACTTCCATCTCTATAGCATAAAATGGCATTATTTGTTGTGTATAATTCAACCCTGTTCTGCAGATGTTGACTGAATACTCAAGTCAGCAGTTGTAGCTAAAATTCACTCTATTTACAGAGTCTCACTCTTAACTAATACCCTCAATTGTCAGATATGCCAATGCATCAGACATTTTTCAAAGCCTACTGCACTAATAGCGTGTAAGCGTAGCACATGTCTTCTTGTACCTGTCAACAGCCTAGTAACATTGCAAAGGTAAAGCTTGTCAAAAAAAAGGAAATTATCTTCTTAAGCTTCTGTGTTAAAAAAATCTTTAGTGAGTGATTTTTCTAAAATACTGCAATACTAAAATGCATTCAACAAAGCTTACTCTTCTAACTGGGTTTCTGTTTTACCTTTTTAATGTTAAGTTTTAAATTATTCATTCATAATTAGAGCAGTGTCTCTTTTTACTTCAGCTATCAGAGAGACAAAAGGTTGCTCTTAGGACCTTGAGACAATGGAAACCTCATTGTGGTCCATGAAATTGGATGAAAAAAAGTATATGGCAGAATAGACAAATCAGGGGCGGTGGGGTTAATTTCATCTCATCTATGCATTTTACTTGCCAGAAACTTTCACCAAAAAAGGAGTGCTAAGTTCATCTCTCAGACCTCACGCCTGTTTATCTCACATAAAACAAGCCTAGTTACATTCCCTTCAACTGAGAATAACCTCCAGAAAGCGGGAAGGTTTTTTTAAAACAGGAGACATCTCTCCTATTTCCATGCAGCTGGGTAGTCATTTGCACAAGGAAAACACTGGAGACAAAGTAGGTGTCAGACTTGGTAGCATTTTACATGCATTTTCTGACACAAGGCAGACAACAGAAACGTGCACACAAAATATTTCCTTTCAAGGGCTGGCTACTGAGAACAGCAAAAACTAGAAGACATTAGTGTACTTACTAGAGTAACCAAATACTGCTTGTCCTTAAGAATACATTGCAATTATCACCCTTAAGAATGGGAAACCACTACACCTGAAAGCAGCAGTTTCTTTACATGTTCTCATGCAGCTCACAAACTCTAAACATAGATGATTGACTACACAAGAATGAAAGATGTAAAATAGATAGAAGAATAATAATATTAATACCTAAAGCTTACAACTGGGAAGACTAATATGGTATTACTTATTTTTTCATCTTCCTTTCTCTGACAATAATCTTGAGCATGACACGTGCTTTCTAATGTAATCTGAACCCACTACAGTGTTCTAATATTCTGACTAAATAGGTTTTATCAAGGATCCCAGTTAACTGTCTCTGTTCTACAACTGTAACAATAAACTATTCCAATGGAAAATTAAATGGCAGTTTCATTTCAGAATACAGGATTTCTCACAAGAACAAATTAATTAATTTAAATATTTGTAAGAAAATACATCTGTGCTAAATAAGTAAAACATTCTAGTTCATTTTCTCAACCAGAGTTTAAAATAATAGCTCATTTTTGCAATTCAAAACGTTGGGGGTCAGTGTGTGATCATTTTTAATGGTCTCCACGCTCTGGAAACAAACCAGACTGACTGACTTCACTAAGGCAAGAATGAAATACTTGAGTACATGAAAAGCATTTAATTTTTTAATTAATTCCTCGTTGTTCTTGAGGAAACTGTTGGGTAACTATAACCCATCCTGAGGAGTATTGTTGGACAGTTTGAAATGCCATCTTTGACAACCTGTATCGTTCACTGACATTCTTTCTCCCTGCTTAACAATCACATTGTACCAAAGGAGGAAATGAGCTCTTAAATAAGACCTTGGACAAAATCTGAAGCATATCAACTTGAAAGAAAACATTGACTTTAAGTTTGTAAGTGTAATGCTTCCAATAGCAAAGTAGCAGTAGGTCACAGGTCTGCTAATACCAAGCCAACAAGCCTGACCCATTTTTTGTGTGTGCTTGGTTGGTTGTTTTTTTTCTTTTATCCCACCTGACTTGGGGTTCACAAGTTTGATGGTATAACTCTGTATGTAGCAAAGCCCAATGTCATTGCCCTAACAGACAGCACTTCACTAAATTAGGGACTTCACCCAACTAGTTGCCCTAGACATGCTGTAGTATCAAGAAGAAAGAGTGACACATCAGCAGAGGCCACATCAGATGGTCTCCACATGAGAGTGCTCCCAAGCTCCTAGTCCAGGTCTTAGAAAGCCAAATTAGATGGTCTGAATTAAAGCCCGGGACCTAAACTGTCCTCCCCTAAAAATCCTGTGTGGATTGTTTTTGTGAATAAGGATTTCTATTTCATCCTCAAAAGTGTATGCTCCCTAAGGGCACTGAAGGAGAACACAGGTGACAGCACAGCTGCCCCACGAATCCGAATTACAGAGGTTTCCATGACTAGTATGGACGTTCCCTCAGCAGAATGTGCGCTGGGTTTCTGAACTCACAGACTTGACTGCTGTCTCCGGACACCTTTCCCACCCTGTTGCTCAAGTCTCTCCTACAGTAAAAAAAGGACGAGCTCTTGCGGAGCTTCTCCCTGCCTGGCTGCACACAGTGAAACAATGCTCCTTCACTGAAACAAGAAAAAAACCATGGAAAACAAGAGACTTTCTGTATGCCTTCAACAGGTAGTTGATCAAGCACTAAACTAAAAGCTTCTTGCCCCCATTACCTGCTTGGAATATGTGGCTATAGACAGGTTTGTTTTCCCATGTAAAGACACTATTTAGAAGGCACCTCAGGAAGGACGGCTGTCCGTGTCTGCATTCCCCCCAAAGGGAATGGGGTGGAATATTTACACCTAAGGCCATAATTTTTTAAGGTGTTTCTTCTTCTTATAACAATACAATAAAACAGCTATAATATCTGGAAGGTTTAGAATTTTGTCTTGTAACCATGCAGATGAATAGCTTCAACCTTTGAAAGAAATTGCAGTATGAATGTCTATTTCATTCCAGAGTTGTGTCTGAGCAGACTATTAATAGAATACTGATAAATGCTACAATAGCTCTTCTTTTTCCTCCCCTTCTGCTTTTATGCCATTGCCAATACCTATCCTTCCCCTGGTGCTGTCAGCTGATGCCTGTCTCATAACTCTCAGGGTAACAGCATTAGAAGAAAAAAAGAAATTAACTTCAAATAAAACTGCCAAGTAGAATTCAACATTATGAGATTACGGACTGAATTGTTTTCTGAAGTAGGCACATATATGCAGAGTTATACCACTAACGACCTGCAAAGAACTTACATATTAAAATTTAATTACTATAATATTATTTAGGAGAAAGGGAAAGATACTAAAGTTGATTATTTTTCTTTTTATAGTAGCTCTGCGATTTTTAATGCCAAGCAATAAGTAACTTAATCCTCTGTGTACATTTGCTGAGGACCATGTTTGTAGCACCATATATTGCACTGTATTCACAAAAAATCAACAGGTGTTAGGGAATCTTTGCAGAATGTGCACGTGGCTAGCAGGACATTTAACTAGGCCTCTGCAAATCTCACTAGGTCTTCTTATGCACACAGCTGCAGTTGTACAATTCTCTGGTCTGTGTTTGCTCTTGTGTACTGAATCTGAAAAGATAAGGAGCTGCCACTGTTGGTCCTGTGAGTAAAAATAAATCAGTGAGATTATGGAGAAGAACATGCAATATAAAGACTACACAGTAATTATGAAGAAATTTAAGAAGTAATTGCAAGCTGTGCAAGTAAGAATAGGTAAGTACTTGATTATGATACCAACAGGTTTAAATTATCGGTATATAATTGTTTAGGTGGCTTTGTGAAGCAAATGAGTGAAGCTGTTTAACATATAACAGAAGAGCTATCCATGCTGTAATTTCTGTCACAGATCTTAAAACCAGTCAGACACTTCACTCAGATTGCAGCAACTGCAATCACCATCAGAAGCGACCACCTCCTTAACTGGCTGTTTCAAGACAGCCACATAATGAAGTGCCACAGAAACAAACACATTTTTTGTTCCCCAAAGCAATGTCTTCAGTGAGTCAGAGGAAACAGCTATGTCCCGGAGAAGCTCAGAAGGCTGTAACTGATGTTTCATTTGATTTGAAAAATCTGTACTTTCTATAGCCCCTGGCCACTTAGGGTCAGAGCAAAAATAACACATGTAAAAGACACTAAGAGAAACAATTTTTTTTTTTTTTCTCATAAATATCTAAATAAATTTGGGACAGATTAGAAACATCTGGATGTTTGTCCAATCTGAAGACAATCCAATCCAGCAACACTTTGATCAAAAGGCTCCAGCATGTCCAAGGCTAACAATAACAGTTCTATTTAGTAATAAATATTTATGCTTTAAAATCAGGGTGGTAAGTACTGCTGAAACGTGCATGTATGCATTTTAGGAATAGCCAACACTTGCTCATGGCTGGAAAGATGTCTTGGTGAAGACAATCTTCTAAAAACACTGTAATGGAAGTAATGAGAAAACTTCTAATGTAGCATGTGTGAGGCAGAATAGTAAAGGGAAAGCATCAAGTACGTGGCAATTTCAGCATCCAGGAAAGCTGAGTCAGCTGTGGCTGTTAGTTGGAAGCCTGGACAGTAACAGACATCAGAGGAAATCCTGCATGTCTGTCTGCTCACCAGAAGAAATCTGACTAGTGGCAATTTCAGTGTGTGCACTGAAACAACAAAGGAATGGGGCCTATAACTGTATTAAAACACTATTATGGAACTGAAAAAAAGAAAATAAGCAATGCTGATGGCTGAATGCTGGCGAATGCAAAACGTGTAGGAAATTATAAAGATGCAGTCAGTAATCATGGGGAAGCAGATACCAAAAGATTAAAGGATATCCAAGTAGATCTAGGAAGGCAGGTAAAACTGACAAATAGTACATAAACCAGGACCTGATGGAAAAACTGCCAACGGGCAGTTAAGATGCAGAAGAAACAAAAAGAAGCTGGAACATTTATCCGGAGACTTACATAAGGTGATTTGTAAATAATATCTTGACATTTTTAAAAGGCAATGATTTCTCTTCCACTATTTTCTTTGTGTACTTATCCATAGTTTTAGAGACTGGAGATTACAGCATATGTATATTAGTCTTCCAACATGCAGAAACTTTGTTACCTTTCCTCAGTAACAAGAGGTATTTTTATGTAATTTAGTCTGATTCACTGTAATTCCTAATCTTTGTAATCTTATCAAATACTTTAAAGATACTGGGCATGCTTCCCATAGCATAACTATTTCAAAGGATGAACAAACAGAGTAAATAAACTCAAGCTCGTAACTTTAAGGATCATCCAAAGAGTCACCCAGGAACTGTATTTTAAATACTTGGAAATGTGCAGTTTCTCTCACGGAAGTCAGAGAGCCAGCACTTTTTACATCCCATGGCCACCCACACCACTATCTGTTCCAAGAAAACTTGAAACATTCCAATTCTGCTAAGTCAGGCTGATGGCCCTTGCGAGCCACAACGGAGAAAGCGTTTGCGACATTAAGCTCAACTCTTGAAACCTGCTTCCCTTGGCTGCCCCTGCCTGCCCTGTGGAAGCTGTGTGTAAGCGGCGTCAGAGAGGGGAAACGGCTACAAAATGGCCCCACGCAACAACAGCGCTTCCCCTCCGGCCTCCTCACCAAAACCAACCCCTCCTACACCCCTCCAACCTCCACTTCTTTACAGCGGCTAAATCCAATAGTCACACTCTTTCCAGAAGGAAGGGATCTACTAAGGGTCTTGGAATACTGGCTGTGGCAACTTGTAATCTCATATGGCACTTCACAGCTGTCCCTGCCACCAGATCATTCATGTGACTTCAGGAAAACCTCCAACTGATTCCCTTATCCTGTCTTACTCATCTGCATGTTGCAGAAATGGCATTTGAGCTTCTCCTCTCCCCATCCACACTTTTATAACTATAAGCAAAGAGAAGCTGCCAGTGGACTAGTGAAACTCTGAACTGCAAGCCCACTGGCTAGCATCTGGTTATGTGTTACATTCAATCTTTCCAACCTGTGCTCATCGCTAACAGGAGTTTACCTGCTATAGCCAGCCTTCACCTGGTATCTTCTTCACCTCTTCCTTTCCACCTTAAATCCCAAATATCCAAGATGCCTAACTAGAGGAATGAATTGGAATAAAGATGTCTGTACAATGAAGGTTACGAGCGACAGATTTCTTCCCCTAGCTGTGCACTAAGCAGTAAGAAGCTCAATTAAGTGCAACAGTAAAGCAAGCTGAACTGTCAGATGCAGCTCCTCCACTTGCTCTGTCTCTCTTAGTAACAGAGGTACTGCTTGAACACATAAAACCTAACTAGCTGGTATAATCTAACTTTACATAACCCGTTATGACCTAAACAAAGTTTGAATAGTACATAGCCTCTGGGTACTCCTGCCCTAGTAAGATGTTTTGAGTTTAAATTTAGATTTTTATTGCCCTTGGAATGCTGAGATAAACTTTCAGTCCCACTGGTGCAACTCCAGGAAGAGCCTATATTAAATTTTGCTGTTGGTGAAGGAGCGCGCCTTCCTTCTATTCATTACCAGGCATGCAAGCCACATAATAAAGCTGAGCTGGTTTTATTCTTACACAATGTGCACCTTATTATGGCCAGCAGAATTCCACAAGAGCAGTTCCTATTAGCAGGTGGCATCACGCAAGAGCCAAGAATGCCATCGGAGGTCTGTGGGGTTGAAAGCACAGAGCTGACACACACAGGGGCCTCTCAGGGAATGGTCACAGATTTTGTTCTTCTTTAGCCTGGGATCAGTATCTTATCTCCAATTCCTTGTTTCCACAGAACATTTACAAGTGACTCAAATGGATCAGCTTACTGAGATGGCATTGTGAGAACCTGACAGCAAAATTAAACACACAAGTTCTTAAATGGCCAACTGAAAATTTGCTTATTTGACAAGGAAAAAGCCGTGAATACCCTAATATTAGTAACATGCATTATTAGTTTTAGGTGCCTAACATTTTACTAGCTAAAGAAAGAAGGCATTGTTAGACCCAAGTCGAACTCTGACTCATGAAAAACCCAAGGAACTAATAAAATTAAAACCTCATTGTTTTGTCCCAGGTTTCTTCATCACTTCCCAAACTGAGTCTGTCCTGGAGTCAAAACAGTTTGGTTAACTGGGAAGAGGGAAACAGCAACCTCTCTCTTGTAAGTCACAAGGGAAGATGCACCCACTGCATCACCTGTTCAGTCCTGTAACTGGAAGAAGCATTCCTCACTTCAGATGTAACGATCCACAATGCTGGACCGGCCCCGGGCAGAATGATTAAGGTAACAGTCGTATTATGCAATGAAGCAGAGATCCCTACACATGAGAACCGATGCAAATCATCATTTGCTTCAATAAAATAAACTCACAAAGCAACTTACTCAAAGTTAGGCAGCTTGCAATAACCTGAAAATAGCCTTTGGGGCAAAATAATGGTAAACATGCCTATGACAAAGAAACTAAAAGCGGTGTATCCCTCGGTGCAACTTGTCATTATCTTATTGATGGTCTCTCATCAAAACCTCATTCAGTTCTGCTTTCATTTCAAGCAAAAGGTTGCTAGCCTTCAAGGCACTGTGCCCATGCCACTGTTTCTGATGGCAGAAATAGTTCAGTTTTGGGGAAAACGGACAGAGGTTGCGCAGACGTTCACTGTGCTAAGAGAAGCTGCAGCTGGTATGACATGCAGAGTTAGAGTAGAGCACCCAACATTTTCTCAGTGTAGTTCTCTATTGAACTGCTTGCTTTTCAAGGTGGTATGGAAGGGAATCCCTATGGTTTTAATCATGTTCATTATAAGGGAAGAGAATTTGTGGTCTAACCTCTAACACAGGAAATTTAAAGGAGAATCTGTCATTTTGGCTGATCATTTTTGAGATTTATATTTTGTGGGGATTTTGAGGTTGGGTTTTTTTGCTATTTAAAAAATGGAAGTTTGAAGAGAAAGCTGAGAGGTTGCTTATTTTTTTAAACACAGCCTCAGCAATACAGTCAAACTGACAGTGCTTCCCTGATCCCCTTTACTCAGAGTAAAGTTTGTGATTATTTTCTCTTTCTACCACACACCATAAATGAAAATTGCTTACCTTCCCTTCCTCTTCAGTTTCTAACCTATTCAGCTGGAACTGGCTTAGATGGGCTTCTTTTTTTCTGTTTTGGGGGGTTTCCCCCATATTTTGGCTTCACTTTGTAGATCTTTCCAAATCCACTTTTTCTTTCCAGAATAGTCTGCTAGTTTCTGTTTCTGGTCCTGGTTCTTCCTCCTCTTCTACAGTATTCTGAAGTTTAATTTTATACCTTTTACAGGGCTTTTGATTTTATTATGTTTTTTGTAACTCCTACTTTCTTTATGCTTTTATAGACATTGTCTTTTCTTTATGCCTTTATAGACATTGATAACATTATGAATTACATTACATTGTACAGAAATAAAGCTCACTATAATTGAAATTCATTGCCATTTCCTTCCAGTTTTTGCAAGGGGTTGAGACTCCCTATGAGTTTATTTAAAAATTTCTTTTAATCTTCCTGCTGGACTGATGTTTCCTTTCAGAAAAGAGGACACTGTTCCAGCCAGAAGAAATGGCATATCATGAAGGAAAAGAGGAAAAAAAGTCCTGAGTCATGAAAGCAAAGAAGAAATACAAGTGAAAGAGAACTGAGAGAGAATTAAACTCCACAAACTGGAAGGGACAGAAAAGTCGGATGAAGCTCTAATTGAAAGGAAATAAAGAAGTCTGACTCTACGTAAGAACTAGGCAGATCAAGGAAGAAGAACCTGACCAAGGGAGAGATGAACTAGAAGACACCTCTCACCTGTTAGCTCTATTCATTATCTACCTTCTGTCTTCTGTTCCCAGTGAGAACTGGGAGCTCTTCTGACAAACTTCCTCTGGCCACAGTCAGTGCGGAAGCTTGAAAGCAAAGACTCCAGTACAGGAGCTGTTCTCAGCAGGTCACACAAGCACTACCAGGGTGTAGTGGTGGACCTGAACTGTCCTTCCAGGGATGAGATCATTACCCAGGCTCCAAGGAACAGAAGATGTCAGCTCTTGTTCTCACACCACTGAGAAAAGGGAAGATCTGTACCTCTAGTTTGCAAGGTGACATATTCTGTGAGTTCTTCCCTTCTTCCCTGAAAGTCTGATTGTCGTGGAGGCAAAAAACCACTGCTAAGAGCTATGCAGCCTGCAGCTGTCTCTCAGTAATCAGAATGCCAAATACAGCCATCAATAACTAACCACTGTCCGGGATCACAGACCACAGCTGCTTCCCTCACCTGTGCACAGCCCAGCTGACTTCCTGCAGACCTTTTTGTCAATTAGAGAAGTAAATTTTATATTCTATCAGTTCATTAACCTTCTTTCTAGTCCTATACACCATTCTGGAAAACCCATGTTCACAGTAACTGAGTGCACTGTGCGCTCATCAGAACGAGTGCTACAGAGCTCAGTCAGAGCCCACAGTCGTAGAGCACCCTGCTACCATTCTTAGCCATTCTGCAGTGAGGTAACAGCATTTAAAACAGAGCAGTGCCAACTAAAAAAGTTGAGAAGGGTGCTATTTTCTGCAATTATCCCCATGGAACACACACAAAAGAGCCTGTAATATTTAACTATTCATCCTTCTGAATTGGAGATTAAAAAGTAAATGGCTTTAAGCACCATCGTGATACTTGAAAAATGAGTCCAGCAATAAAAAGATATAATTGATGTATTTTCTACTAGTTGGGAGGAAAAAAAAGGAACAAATACCCCAAGGTATGACAAGTTTGCGGTATAGGTGATATATGACAGTAATTGACAACCTACCAACAGGAGACTATAAAGATACCCTGAAATTATTTTCTGTTCTATGTCTTCCCTATCTGCTCTTCCTCCTCCGTTTCTTCAGTGAGCCAGATTTGCCAACGAGACAATTTAATCTTCCAGGTATAAAGAAAGTCTTCCTTGTCTAAGAAAAATCAAAACTTCTACTGGTCAAGGACAGAAAGCCCAAGAGGAGGAATTATCTACTGACAGTGAGCTATGTTTTTTTATCTCTAGGAACTGAAGTAGCAGTACTCTAGAAGAAATAACATTGATTTAGCTAGAATGTAAGGAAGGTATCTTCTATTCGATGTATGTTGCTTTCTGGACAAGAGCAGGACAATAGCTTGTATTCCCTGAACAGAGCATCTCCTACTGTGTTTTCACTATCATTTGGAGAGAAGCATTTTATTGCCTTATAACCTTAAACTCAGAACCATGAGAAAGTTCACAGTCAGTCATGAAGCTGGATGGATGCTTATTTAAGGATATACCAACAGGGTAATTCTTCTAGGCCCTTATACCACGCGTAACTGGGACAGGGGAGAGTAACTGTCCTATCCTGTACAGGAAACGAAGTGAACCATGCCAGCCAAGGAAACAGGTACAATGTAAAACAGACACAGAAACCAAACCTCAACTATTGTGTAAATTTACAATCCAAAGCAACTTTTTTCATTGTTTTTGTTACTGCACTTCGCAACATAGCAGTATGCCAACCAGCGTCAATAAAGTAATGTTTAATAAAGTAACTTAGTAGTCAAAGAAACAAACTTGCTAACTTGGACTTAAATGTAAATACAGAACACACCTCTTCTCCACAAACACACAACATTTGCCATCTTGTCAAGATCCACCTTAAAAGTAGCTGATGGCTGCTTGTGATTCCTTCTAGAAGAATGTTCCAATCTTCAACAGGGCACTTTTATCTGTTGGTTTAAAAATAAAACAGCCCTCATACTTCTATTATCTAGCCTGAAGGTGTACATGGCTGGTAAGCTTATGCTTAAGTGCTTTAACTTTAAGAACATGAAGCACCTTGTTGCTTTGAACTGGATGAACATATTTTTCACTTCAAGCACGTTCTTAAGTGTTTTGCAAAACTGTAGGCTTCTCAACAGAATAATGAGATATATCAGTATCTATCTCCAGCATTTCCTGAGAAAACAATAAGAGATATGGATAGCAAATATTTCAGCCAGAATTAACACATTACTGGTTTCCAGCAGAGATCCTAATCAACAGGGTACTTCTAAACAAGAAAAAAAAATTAAGTTTGGGAAGGAAAAACACATCATGAACAACCTATACAGTCAGTGGAGAAAACTGGAAAAAGCTACCAAAGGAAAGAACTATTCTAAATTACTCTCAGAGTTGACAGGAAGCAGATACACAAAGAGGCAGGGACAAAGTGAGTCAACACAGCAAAGAGGGTCTTCCCCAGATCGGGAAGGCAGTTCTTCCTTATGAGACAAAAGATGACTAAACCAGTAAAAACTGAAACGCTGCACAACTTGTAGAGGAAACTCAGCAGATGAGCCACTGCATCAGAAGGAACATACATAAAAAAATGTCACAAGATGTAAAGGACTGTATTTCTACAACACATTACCAATGTTGCGAATAAAAACACAAACTGCTGCAGCAAAAGGTTTCAAACTCTCCTATGAGTGGTCATGTGTGGCCAAATCTTACCTTGCTTGTTCTAAAGTGCTTAGTGCTTCCTACTGTGGAACAGTCTCTCCGCTTCAACTTTGCAAAAACGCTTTCCTGCTGTACAGATGCGAAAAGCAACATCTTGCATTACTCCCCTGACCCCCAAAACAGACACTGGGTTAAGCTGCAACCTGGCCCCAGCGCAACAGGAGGGCAGATTTCCACAGACTGCAGAGGTAAGGGGCTGAGTGAAAAGCATCTGAGTCAGACAGGAACTTGCCCAGCTGCACTATGTACAACAGCCTTTGTGCTGAAGTATTCATTAGACAGTAGTGTAGATACAGTAAGACAGAAACACAGTGTGGTAGGATATGCTGTCACCATTGAAGTAAAATGTGACAGATACATTTGGAAAATATAAAATACATTCACACAACATCAAATTAAAAGAATATGTGCAAAGCCAACCTGAATAAACAGCCCTCCCTTCTTTGGAACGTGCTGACATTAATAGCAGTAATCAGACCAGCTCCTAATTATATCAGTTTAGAAACTAGACCCCACCATTGTACTTGCAACATCTTCCAGCTTTGCTCAAAACACACGACAATAAGAACATTAAAAACATGTTAAACATTGAACTAGAATTATCATTCTGCAGTTGATCTGTGGTTATACAGGACTCATTCATCTTCCCAGCTGCCGAAGCATAACCAAAGGGATCTGGCGGCATTAGCACTGTTATTAGCATAAAGCAGTCATCTCCAAACCTGCGGCTACTGCCTTGTTGGCCTAGAGAAACTAAGCAACACTTTGCCTGGTTTCAGGGGAGCCAACACTACCTTACATTATGACCACCTCAGCCATAAAAAGACACAAAAATGTGTCGGAAGCAAAAAGCGTATTTCTGTCCTTGACAATAGTTCTCTGCATTTTGCTGTGCACTTTGCTTGTTTTGTCTCAAAACAGCTCCAGACCAATTCAATTATTTCCTTTCCCACACAGGACAAGTATTCAAATATTCAGTACCATCTAAAAGACTGCTGGTAGACAGAGGCAAGGTGGTTCCTTTATGAAAGTTGCTACCATTTCAAAAAGAAAATAGCAGCAGATGTTATTCAAACAAATACCTTACTTGATATGTTATGTTTCAATACTTTTAACTGTTTTTCTTCTTTTTCCTGCAGGAAAAGTTCACCACAGAACTAGAAAAAGTTATGCACCCATGCTGGTTTTGTCTGGGGTGGATTTAATTTTCTTCACAGTAGCTGGTACGGGGCTGTGTTTTGGATTAGGTAACACAGGTACATTTTGTTGTTACACGAAAGCAGAGCCAAGGCCTTTTCTGCTCCTGACCCCAAGAGCGAGTAGGCTGGGGGGGGGCACAGGAAGTTGGGAGGGGACAGAGCTGGGCCAGCCGACCCCAACTGACCAGGGGGATA
>WUAM01000047.1:3021973-3187700 GCA_024336885.1 Actenoides hombroni
GCCCGCTCCGCACCGCACCGCGCCGCGCCGCGCAGCACCGCGCAGGTAGGAGCGCCGGGGCGCGGCCGGGGGCGCGGGGCGGGAGAGGCGGAGGCGGAGGCTCCGCGCGGGAGAGGCCCCGCGGAGCCGGACGAAGGCGGGGGCGTCTGGTAAAGCCCGGCTGGGGGCCCGGGGGCCGCACGGCTCCGCGGCTCTCCGCTTCGCTGCTGGGCGAGGGAGGTTGGAAGGGAAGGGGCGGCTGCGCGGCGGGGCAGAGGCCCGTCGCCGTCGCCGAGCAGAAAGAGCATCATCCGAGCCGTGGACGGATCCGCTCTTCCCCCCCGCGCCCTCCCCGCCGGAGATCGCGCAGAGGGATGGGATGCAAAGGGTCTCCCCTTCCCGGGGTGTCCGATCTCCGCTCTCTCCTTCGGCCGCCTACGTTCACATCCCGGGGAGGCACAAAGCGCGGCACCTCCGGCGAGGCTTCCCGAGCAAGAAACTTTCAAAGCACACGGACTTTTCCGTCCGGCAGAGCACCCCCCGCCCCGCCGGTGCTCCGCGCCCTGCCCCCGCACGGCTCCAGCCGGGAGCGAGTTTCTAGGGCCGTTGTTATTTCCTCAAGTGCAAAGATTGCTTTGTCCTGGTGGACATCTGACCAAGGTTCACTCTGGATATGCTGGCAAAAAAATCATACCCGGCATTGCAAAAGAAGAGATTTACCGATGAACCGTTAGAAACAAACCGCTGGAACAAAATAACTTTCTAACTGGCAGATCTGTTTGCAAAGTTAAACTTGCAGTCAGAGATAAAAAGTTACATGGAGTTTGTAGCATCCTCTCTGGGAAACAGTATCCTCCAAACCGGGCTGCAGTGCAAATCGGTCTGAACTCTGGTAAAGGCTGTCATTTATTTCACTGTGCTGCTCGGATTGTGTGATTCGTAAGACATCACCTGGCAAACTGATCTCTCTCTGCAAACTGCTACAAATAAAACTTTACGGGTGTTACTGCCTTGCTAAGTTAAGCGCGTGGCTGTGGAGTGCCAGAGTTTGCCCGTGGGTTGTTACTGGCTGGCTCTGAGGGGATGGGATGTGCTCGTAACCAATGGCGTCATATCCAGGGAGGGTCAAAATACCCCACGCTTCACTGGAGCCATTCAGCACTGAAGCGGTTTGGAAACCAACATAGTGGCAAAATGGAAACAAAAACTATCTCAAGAAGTAGGAAATGATAAAACTGAGTGGGGGGAGCCGCGACCCGTTAAGAGGTGTGCTTTGTTTTACTTCAGGACATAAACTTAGGATTTATAATGTATTATTACTGCTGACCTTCTTCACTGAGTTCAAAGTCAGAATCAGAAACTGTTAATAATATATTTCTAAATCTCTCTAGGGGGTACTAATGACGCTAAAGCAAATAAAAATCAGCAAAATGACATGGAGAAATGGAAACTGAAGAAGCACAACTCTGCCCATCTAAACTTTTTGAGTGCTTGCTCAGCTTCCTGAGCTGGATGTTGCCCTTGAAGTTTTGTGGTGACCCCCCAGGAGGAGGCAGGGTGGGCTTTCCTCCCCAAGCCACCCAACCACTTCATGGGCTCTGACAGACAAAGAGTTAACAGAAAGAACAAGAACAGATGGGCCTGGAAAAAATGAACAAATCTTTGTCACTTTTACTGGAAGCCCTGTTCCCATAGGAAGCGTGCAGGCAGGCAAGGGGAGATGCAAAGTTTCTGGTGCCAGACACCATCCCTGCCACAGACTATCAGTCTTGCACACTTGGCTAGCACTGTAGCTAGCTTCTGCAGCTTTGGCTTTATTAAAGTAACACCAGACATGCAAATTAGCCATTACTTCATTTCCATTAAATGTCACGTGGTGATAGGCAGTTGTGTTGATTTTCTCTGTATTGACAACAGCCTGAGCCTGTACTGGGAACAAAGAGGAGACGCTCAGCAGGAGGATGCAGGTACTGATACAGAGGGACACGGTATAATCAGCGATGTGCGGCAGAGAGCGCCGAAGCCACAAGTGCAGGTTTGCAAATCCAGATGTTTACAGAGGGCCAGCAAAAACATAACCCCATCTAATTACAAACTGCCTTGTTAATCAATGCCATTGAGATACAGTAGGGCAATTGTCATTCAGATACAATGGGAATGGTGTCAAGGTATTAACAAACTGTAATAGTTGTATTAGATATTAGACTGAAACTAACCTGTTTGTCAAGCAGAGCTGCTCTTTGTTTGATGTTTGCTTTTAAGCAATACTTTTGTGGACATGGAGAAAATTTGCAAACTGTCAATTGCACGGGAACTGGCCATGACCTTGATCTTGATAGACTGACCACAGACAATTTGTAGAACTCCCACAATGTTTTACCTATGGATAAAGAAAAAAAAAAACCTCACAAACAACTGGAAAATAATCTGGAGGGAAAGAAATAATGGAATGACCCTTAAAGGTTGCTGAAGAACCACTTCAGAACTGGTTCCTATCCTGCTCAGGTCATGAGAGGATTGCTTGTTTTGTTCCATAAAAAAATACAGAGAGAGACCAAATAGTCTGTTGGTTTTTTTACTTCTTACATATGAAAGCTTAAAGCTCAGAGGTACTAAACCATTATCTGTAGAAACCGAAATATAGTTTAGCCACAAAGCAATTTAAATCATGAGCAGCAGCAATATTGCCTGCCCTGCAATACACTGTCAGTAAGCCCTAATCCTGTTTTAGGAAAAGCATCCTTAGAAACAAAATCTCACTAGACATTTAACTTTTCACTTATGGAGGCAGCCTCTAAGGAGAGCAAGCATAAGATTCTCTGAAAACAAGTAAAGAGAAATCTATAGGAAACCTTTATTTTTCCTTTGAGAGAATAATTTATCAAGAGTTTAGCTAGCTGTGTATAAAACCACCTTTTTACAGACTACTTGCCTTTTGATTTAATCCTTCTTGAGTAAGAAATGCAAGGTCTGGCCCATAACTGGATAACTTATATGAAATGCAGTTTGTTCACAGTTCTGAAAATGCAGTTTGGTCACTGCTATATTAGTTTATGAAGCATAAACAGCAAAAAGCAATTCAGAGATTTATATATGCCCATATAAACTTAAGATACCTGTTTTCCTAAGCATCTGCTGGGATTCTGTACAAAGTCTGGAGATAAGTGAAAATGAGATTTACAGCAAACCAGCTCTTGCTGATCCGTACTGTGCACTATCTACAACCATCTGATTTGCTGTTTTAAGAGAGGTTTGCATGTATTCGTGGTGATTTGCTTATGGTGTCACCTTCAGCTTCCACAGCAAGCAATTAAGGTATCTCGAAGAGCAGACTGAGTTCAGTGAGAGAGTGCACAGCAGGAGCAGATGAACTGTTAAGGTGCCATCCAGCAGAAATTATCTGTAATGTTCCACACCCTGGAGAGTAAGAAAGGCCACAGAGATTTGCTGTGCCAGATGCCTGCCAGTGCAGGTCATACACAGCAGAGAAAGGACAGAAAATGGCACAGGCAGCTTGGTTCGGGTGCCAGGGGAGAACACCAGCAGGCTGAGGGGAATTCTCTCGTGATCACTTGTGGTTACAGGAGAAACACGACACCTCTGGGACTAAACCCCATCAACAGCATGGACATCTAAAGAGTGCATATGCTTTCCCAGGTGTATACTTGAGGATAACTGCCAGGTGATCATTTGCATGTGCTCATCTCCAAACGTTCTGTAATTTTATTTGGTCAAATGAAATGAGAGTGCTTCCCAAAATTAATCATGCACTCCCTCCTATAGAAAAATAGTTCTAATTTTTACTTTTCCCTTCTGTCCAGAGAATATGAAAGAAAATAAGCTTAGAGTTTTCCCCCTACCTTCATGTGTTTTGAAATGTTCAAAAAGATTGTGATAAAATGTTGAAATAAAAATTCACCTTTTGCAGTTGCAGTTGTGAGAACCTCCATCTCAGAACTGGGTATTTTTGGTGGATACAGGTAGTTGCAAACAGCAAGTCAATGGGGAAACTGTTACACAATTTTAACCAAAGTGGGGATTGCAGGAGTAAATACATATAAAATTGTCTACCTTGAAAGATCATTGGGCTGCACAGATACTGGGTTTTGTACATTTTGAAGAACAACACAGTTTACTAAATTAATGTGGATAATGTCATCTGCTGCTTTTTATTGACTGCCTGAATTTGACTAATCTCCCGTATATATGTATTATATGGGACAAGTTTAAAACTGGGAAAGAATATTAGCTCACTGTTATAGATATTGGAAAACATCATCCTTGAAACAACTATTAAACATTCTGGTTTATACAACCATAATTGTCCATGTGTAGTATAGTGATGTCAAGCTTTCCTTTTTTCCTTTTTTTTTTTTTTAAAGTAACATTGGATTTCAGTCTTACCTTAAGATGTGTCTGCTGTGATCTCTGTTGTTGTATTTACTGATAGCGTGCAAGTTAATTCATTGCTTGGATGAGATATTAGCAGGTTTTGTTTCAGGTACAAACAATTCCTACGAGAGCTATGACGCCAAGGTCAGGAGCTTGATTTGTTTTTCTTGTCAAAGACTTCTGTCAAAACAAGTGCATTGTTACAAATCACTCAAACTGGAATGTTCAGATAGGTAATTATATTTTAACAGGGCAAAATCCCAACCCAAGCTACCAGAGAACACTCAGCTAAAGGCAGCATGGGTTGGAACAGTGTGCCTGTTTGTTGTAATTGCAAATATGGTCACCTTGATCATGCTTCCTCTCCTGACTTAAAAGAATTAAGAGCAAAGCTGTCCAAATATTAACTGAAACTCCTAACAATTAGGGGTTATTAGGGGCTGTTGGCTGGCTTTATTTTCTACCGCAGTACTCTGATATTTGTGGATTCTATTTATACTCAGAATTAAGAGTTCTGTTTGAACAGGTAATCCAATCTCCTCTAGGTAAGTTAGCCAATGATTTTTTTTTCCTGGCCCTTAATTTTGGCTGTGTTTCAGGGTGTACAGTGAAACTGCAATCCTAAAAATAATCTCATTCAATATATTTTATCTGACAGAATAAACCAGATCACCTTACAAATTCTGTACATTTTTGAATTTTCTTTTACTTACAGAGAAAGCACCAGAGTTGCTGAGGGGAACTTTTCCATGTGCATCTTTCCCTCTAGTGGCTGCTCTTCTCAAAGAAAAGTAGCAACACTAAACACTTCTGTATTAGGTACAAAATGGTGGGTGTGGGATGGTGGGAAGCTTGCCAGGAAGGAGACACAAACTTTGAGGTACCAGAAAATTCAAATCTTGTGATAAGCTGTATCGAGACAGAGATGCAAGAGCCATGGATTTGACAAGATTTTTGTGAAAAATGCAACGTGTTTTTGAAAGATGATTGTAATTATGAACACTCATATGCAAGACCAGCTTCTTGGCCACTTTGCAGTTTCTCACACTGATTCTTTTTGTTGGTGTCTTGTTTTCCCATATTCCCAGTGCTTACAGGACTCGTGGAGTTAGAAAATACATCAGTAACATTCCATAAACCATCTGTCCCTCTTGTATTGCTTCCATAATTTTCCTCCTACCCGTCACATATTTCCTTTTGTCTGTCCTTCACTCTTCAGCAGCAGTAAACCCACATGCAAATCTCCATGTTCATTACTTACTGTTCTGCTGTTCCTGCTAGGGGATTAACATCCATCACAGAACCCGGCACCCCTTCCCAAATTGCTATCGAAGTGGTGAGTCAAAACCACAACTGTTAGGAGGATGAGGTGGTTGAGACATCCCTGCAGAAACACAGGTACCCCTAGGTTCAGGGATACAACAAGGCTTCAGGGATACAACCAGCTGATGGAATATTTGGTAAGGACCTCTTTCTTGTCTGTATGCAGCAGTGGATGGTCACACATAATGAAGTCCTTGAACTGTATTGCATCTCTGGCCAGCTTTTCCAGGAGTTGAACTGGGGATTCTGTGGAGTTTAAACACCTCAAACTGAGTAGTTAGGCTGAAAAAACACAAAACCAACAAACAAAGAAAAAAACCAAACAACAAAAAAATCACCAAACCAGAGTGGGAGAGAAAACATGCTGGAATTTCATTCATGCCTCATGTGGATGCCAAACTGTGTTTTTCAGCTCTTCAACCAGAGACATCTCTATTCCTCTCTGCTGCTGTCACCTCTTTGCTTTCTTCCATTTCTACTAGTTTTATAGCAGGGTTACCCTCTCCATCCAGGCTCATTTATTCTGGTTCTGAAAGGAAGAGTCTTGGTCCTTGTAATCTGTGATAGCTGGGAGATTTCTTTCACTTGTCATTTACTGTTCTGACAGCATATGGTAACAAAGGCTATTAGATACTCCCCCCTTTTCATTGCACACATCAGACGATGTAGTACCCAGCAGAGAAACTATTACAGGGCAACCAGCAGGGCACACCTCCATCAGAAATAAAAATCTGTCAGGAAAATGATCTAGGGGGTTAACTTTTAACCATAAGTTACCAGCAATTAAAATCCTGATATTGATTTTTTTAAGGGCTCCTCCTTCAGAGTAACTAGTTTGTTATTCAACCAGTTAAAAGCGTCTATAGCCCTCCCAGTGGAATTTAGACCAGCTCATGGTTAAAGAATAGATCTTTAAAATAATGGATTGCTTACAAGATCTTTGAACTTCTACTGGGACAGTTATCGCTACGTTTATTTCTCTCTAGGTTTGGATAGGAAAATTATTAGTAGTTATGTGTATTTTCAGCAAAAAAGTAAAATAGTAAATTCCATCAAACACTGACTACAGCTACTTTTTATCATAAAATTTTATAAATTCCCCACTAGTGAGCTCATTAGTGTAAATGATAGATCCTTACCTCAGGTTTAAAGTCAGCATTTTTCCTTGGCTACCAAACAGCCTGTTTTCTTCCGTGACATGGTAATGGAGGACTTTACTCCAGAGAGCAGAGAAAATATTCCTCTCTATTCTTGCAGGGCAATCGAGTAGGGCTGTTATAAAATGAGCGGAGTTAGTGGAATTTCAGTGCTGTCAGTACCCTTCTGGAAGCCTTTTCTAAAAGGAGCAGGGCCTTTGCAGAGGAAAGAAGTGCACATTGCACCACAAGCCTGTTGTGAGGGCAAATGTCAAGGGATGACAGAGGAGGAAGGCTGTTTCTAAAGAAAATAATAGCTTCTCCCTAGTCTCCCTCCCTAGTCTACTGTCCAAAATCTTTGTGCTAAACAAGCACTAGATGACGTACACGTTACTATCTCAGGATAGCATCGGTGTTGCTCAGCACACACTGGTACCTCACCAGAGCTGGGAAACTGCAGAGTCACACTGGCAATAGGCACAGGCAGTGGAGGTCTCCTCCTCACTTTTCAGGAGCACCTGCAGAGACAGGGGGAAGAGGAATGGGGTTGAGCTCTTAAAGACACTGGCAACTACAGATAAAGATAACACTTAAAACTTTTCAGTTGAAAATGATTACTTCAGTGGCAGAGAGAGGGGAAAGGGAGAGCAAAACCCTGAGTGCCAACCAAATTCGCATGACTTATGGCTGGAAACAACTGGCCTAGTAGCTGTAGGGTAAAGCTGTGAGCCAGCACACACACACCGTTCCATACCGCTTATTGAGCTCTGCTTTTTATATATTGTTATCTCTTGCATTCATCACAGTACATAAAAATAACTCTAATAAACCTGGCCAAGGGCTAGAACTGGACTGTTCAGAGGGCTCACTGTGTTTGGGTTAGCTGTTCATTATGTTATTATGTTCATTAGGTCATTATGTCCACATGTTCATCTGCTGCTTTTTGAAATCATAATAGAGCAAATTTCCATCTTCTGAACACTCCTGCTATTTTAAAGAGGGCTTTTTTTTGTGGCTCTGAATGACAGCCCCATCCTCCAGCACTAATTTAGGCAAAATCCCGTTCTGCTCCCGGCAGCACCGGGGAGCCCAGCTCGTGTCAGCACCCGCAGCTCCCGGGGGGCCGAGCGGGTGCCTGTCGTGCTGGGCTCCCGGCAGAGGCCAGCAGGTTCCAGGGGCTCTGCTCTGGGCTCAGTGCAGGCAAGCTGCGAGGCAGTTTGCTTGAGTGATGTGAGAGGGAAAATACGATAGCTGCAGACTGGAGAGAGAGCCTTTTCTGGTGAAAGGCGAGCAGCTAACAAACAAGGGGATGTGGGCATGTTGATTTTGTAAGTTTGAGTTAACATAGGCTGGAGGGACATAGCTATCTGTGCCGTAAACTCAGCAAAGATTGCTGAAGGAAACCTTCTGTCCCTAGAGTCAAGTGCAATCTAGTCAAGTGCAAATTTGAAAAAAATCCTGACAGGCAGTAAAATACCTTAATCTGGGGAGAAGAGAATGCATCCCATAGAAAACAAAATGGTCAAAGACAGTCAAAAAATTCACTAATTGGAGCAACATTGTTTAAATGTTATTAAGCTATGAAACAAAGTGTCATTATTAATTTGGCTTGAGTCAAGCAGCACATTCCAGCTTCTCAGTTCTAGGTTTCTGACTTTGCAGCAAGCTGGACCTGTGCTTCCCCTGCGTGGGCAGGTCCCCCTCTCCGCCCGCGACAGCATCCTTTGGAGTGCCAATTCCTGTAAAGCTCCATCCAAAATCTATCAGACTCAGAGTCATTTTTTTCTTTCATCTTCTCTCAACCTTGAATTTAGCTCACCATCCGTGAATTTGGATGTTTTATGTCATTTCTGGAACTGCATTTGTACTACAAGATACAGGGAGAAAAAGAATAAAGAGAAGCGCTTCACATGAAGAGCAGACTTTTAGATTTCCATTTCTTTCAGGTTCACAGAGCACAGGGAAGTACCTGTATGTTGCAGTAAGCTCAGGGCCTGTGATATGTAGGCAGTTCTGGTCTTCCCCAGGGCCAAATCTACTGGTTTTGGAAACTGCTGATGTATGTGAATGTCAGAGGAGATACTAATTGCACTTCATGTAGTAGTGGCTAATACTTGGGCCAAATTCTCATTTACACTGGAGTAATTTTTGCATATATATTAAATACCAGAGAGGTGAAAAGAATCGTTGATGAATATGAGTTCTTAGTTCTTCATCTACATTGCCTCCACATGTACATTTCATCCCCTGTAAAATAATTTCCAAGTTAGGCCTGTCACAAATATCATATTTTCTTACATATTCCTTCTTCTAACTATACCCACAAGCAGATTGTCCATCAGTGCTGCCAGCAGCTTGTGACAAACTGCTGTTTCAGTAATTACTGAAGGTCTGTGTTCCATTTGTGATGCTGTTCACCGGAGGGGTTCAAACCTTGAAAGACAAGCATCATCATTTTTCTTTTGAAGCTGAGACCAAGCCTGAGTCACTGGGCTGGCCACTGACTGGCTCAGCAGATCAGCAGTGGCACCAAACATATTGTATTTATTGAATATTATGGAGAGGAACGATGAGATATAGGACGGCAACGGCAGCGATAGAAAGGGAGCTACCCAGCCCCGGATAAGGAGTCGAGGCGGGTATTGGCCAGCCACCAGGAGAAGCGTATTTATAACAAAGATCATTTGAGGGTCAGAATCAGGACATAAAAGGAATCTGCTTTGTTTGCAGTCCCCTGTATTTGGAATGATCCACACTTCACCACCATTGTTCACCACATCTTTAGGGTACAAATATGCTTATGGATTTACCAAGCTTTTAATTAAAAATTTGTTTCTCTTTTTGCATGTGATGACTTTTGAATTCTTTTACCCTTTCAAGTAAGTTCTTCATTTGGGTTATGCAAAATATTTACCTGTGGAGAAGCCCAGCTGCATTCAATGACTGCACCACAGCATTTTCTTACAGGGTCAGCAAAATTCTTAAAGGCTGGAGTGTAAAAATTGTATTGCATTGCCTTTCCTTTATCCACAGAAACTCACCTCACTTTCCTAAGCCCTTTTGCATACTTGGTTTTATTTACAAATTGGCAGTAAAGTGCTGTAGTGCCTTTGACAGTTTGGAATTAATTGCACACAATCTGTTTAGGCTTCAAAATGCACCTTTCATAAATGATGATATATTCCAAAAGGCAGTCCAACTGGCTGCTTTGCATATTGCATATATTTTTCATATTTCCAAGATAGGACATATGCAAAATCATTTTACTGTGGCACAAACACAGCAAAGATGATTTGGAAGAAAGGCCAGAGGCCAGAGGTTCTGGTTTTAATTCTTTCACTCACCTGCTGCAGACTGTGGGTAAATCATCTAATATTTCTTTGCCTTTCTTCTGTGTCCGCACAAGGTTGTTTATTCTTCTAAGAGCTGAAATTCAGTGAATGAAACTCTAATTTATTAATATATTCCAATAAACAGTTGCAATGCTTTAGCATTCCTTTGAAGTCAGTCAAATAAGTATTAAAGGAACAGTGAATTATAAGAAATGGCAGTTCAGTCCATCTGATATGCCCCCATTGAAATGTTACTTGTGGGATGACCTCAGAACAAGGAACTGACAAAGGGGTGTGTGCTGAATGGATCCCAGAGTCTGGAGAAGCCTCTTCTCTTTTCACTCATCCATTGCATAAAGAATGATGTGAGTCATGTGGTCCAAATCACTAAAACCAACTTCTACAACATAAAGCATTTAAATGTGCCAGTAAATACCCTATCTCAGCATCATCCCTATCACCACCCCTACAACTAGCTCCTATCTACTGTCCTTATTCTCGCCTTCCTCCCACCTTGTCTTACTGTTTTGAGTTACAGGCAACTCCTGGAAAAGTGACATACATTTTAACTACACATACAATACTGTAATTGAATCAAATGACTTTGTTTCCCCACAAAAAGCTATTCTTTATTTGCTGGCAGGCTGCTTGCTTGTGATCCTAGCATTGTCAGTCACACCAGGAAAGCCATCTTAGTCATAAAATAGCTATTGTAGGGGAAGTATTATTGGTTCTGTATGGGGCTCTTTAGCAATAATTATGTACAGATTTCAGTAATTTTGAGAGTCACCCAAGCATCATTGATACAAACCATTTGCAATGACATGCAATGATGCCTTTGCAGTATTTTTACAAGCAAACTAAAATAAGACATTTTGGTGGTAACATGTAAATTAGCCTTGAGGCTTGCAATGCAATGCAATGCTCATCAAGTGTGTAACATTTAATTACGAGACCACTGAGCATGAGTGAGGTCCTCTGAGCTCTTCATCCCTACAACACAAAGATTCTCCCACTGAACAGACAATTTGAATCCTCTCATCAGATGTGGAACAAATCCACCACTTCCTCAGCAGGCCAAACTGGCATTTAAGGGACTGATGTCTTTCAGGACCCTATTTGGTAAAGAACTTCAGGGAGCTACTGGTGTTTGGACACCTTATTGAATCCCATCTGCAAGGAACAGAAAACTGCAGGCACTAGGTACAGCATACCAGCATCCTGCACTCCGAGGGAGTTGCACCTAAGGTAGAAAAGCTCAGTCTGTGCCATTCTCATTTCTACCTTAATAAAAAAAACCATACTGTGCTTCAGGAGCTATGTAATGTTCAGTGTCTTCATACATACATGAAGAACTGGTTGCTTCTGACACACCCAAGTGTACAGGAGCATAGGAAATTCCAGCAATCCTGTGTTCTGCACTGAATCAGAGCAGTTTGCACTGACTTATGCATGGAAGCATGGCCTAGACCTTTCATTGGGTCTAGCCTCTCGCACAAACAAAATGAAATTATTGTCTCAGCCTTTACTTCTAGATGCTTCTGAAAAGGTAGTGCATGTTTTGTTGCGGGGTTTAGGAGTCAGGCTGGGTATCTATTTTCTAAGTCTTGGGCACTGAAAGTCATAAGGTGGCTGGTGTGGCCAACGAGTGCTAAAACAAGGGAGAAATGCCACAAGACAGATTAAATATATGGACCTAAGTCCTCCAAGCCCATTCAGAGCTAAACAACCACCCACCCTCTACAGACACCTCATAATCCTTCTGTTAGGGATGCCAGTGGAGATGTCTGGGGGGCTGCTGACAAAGCAAGTGACTAAGAAGATGCACACAGAGGTTTCACTTCATGGTCTCTCTCCAAGACTGACCATGCATGCTCTGTAATGAGCAACCATCCTCAACCTGTTTCTTTCTCTGAGCTTTCCGTGCCTATGACAAACACCTTGCACACTCTTGACCAGTTCAGAGCCCAATGACTATTGTCCCCAGATTTCAAGGTCTTGTGAGCCAGGTGCACACCCCTGAACCAGAGTTCCCTGTCCTCATCCAAAAGAAACAGGACTGCAGCAAAGGTGAGGGAAAGGGACAACCAGGAGACTGTCTCTGGCAGCACTCAGAAGGACCAGAGGATGCTGTGCAGCTGGTTACCTAAATACTGTATATATTGTGAGCTTTTGTTTGGGGCTGGCAGACTTTCTGTAAACATGTTTTAGTTTCTGGCTGTATACATTATTCTCCAAGTGAAACCCTCAGTGAAGGCATGAATGGGTGTTATTCATGAATAATTCTACCAGCTTAGTGACAAAGCTAGAAAAGGATATATGTGTAAATTGCAAAAAGTATCTCATCCAGGTAAATCCTGTGGCTAACGTCTACAGCTTACTAAGTTTTGCATTGTCTGATAATGAATGGTTTAATTTCATAAGTGTTTTCATAAAGTCATAAACTTGGAGCTACATAAATACGTGCAGAATTTGGCCTTTGTTTAAAAAAGTATAGAAAGTTTCTATCCACATTTTTAGTCTCTATCTTTGATGAGCTACACTAAAAAACAAAACCAAACAAAACCCAGAAAGATAAATGGGGAAAGACACAAATACTGTTGTGAAAGAATAAACTGTATAACAATCTAATCTTGCTCAAAATTTTAAGGGCTTCCTCGTTTCTGAGTTTTGAATACTTCAAGTTAACAAAATTAACGTGTCAGGAGAAAGTACAGTTTACAAGAATTTGATTACAAGAATTGATTGAAATTAATTGAATTAACATCTTTATTACAAGAATCAAATGGAAAATCAATTAGACATTTCTAAGTCCAAAATTGACTCTGTTTTCAAGTATGCTTGAGAGAGAAAACATTACTTTGTAGGTCTGCTGGAGATAAGAGTTTCATTTTCAGTACCTATCTAGTGTAGCAGATGTATTTGCTAACTTACTTGTCACAGACGACATTATGTGTGTGTTGTCCCAGCTCTCTAGACCCAGGAAAATGGAAGCCTGAGGAGCTGGCTGCCCTGCTGAATGTGGCAAGGGACATGACTTGATCTGGGACAGCTACTGTTAACGTTCTGAAAAAATCCGGCTTCCCTACACTGAAGTGTTACCTTTTTATGCAAACAGTAGTGGCAATGGAATGCTCAATCTTTGCTATTTCATGATTAGTGTTCTCATGTCCAATCAATAAATCCCCGGAGTCTCTCCCTTGTAATGGCCATTTTGCTCAGTCTCTCCAGCAGGAAGGTCTATTTAGCAGCAGGTTTTCAACAGACCAAAATGTGGGATCAATAGCCTGTGAATAATCTGCCCACTTGTCCTTATGAAATATTTGTATTTTTCCATACAAGTTCTAACAGACCAAATGACTTTTCCGACATGTAAGGCATATGGAAATGCAGCAAGTACACAATTGCCAGTACACGTGATAGGATCTCTCAAGGTCACTAGTGAATTGACTGAAGAGCTTCAATAAAGCCTTGAAGTCAAGTTGTGCAGATACAGAACACCCACCTGAATGGTTACAAATTGCCTGTGAGTGACTACAGCACCTAGGTGAGCACAGCCTGGGGAGGACATGGAGCTTTCTTTTCCTGAGCTCGCTCCACACGCCTCACCTCCCTTCTGTTACATGAGACAAAAATCAAAAACCTCCCTGCTGTCTCTGTTGTGTGCATACCTGGCCTAGGGAAGGGACACCGATGCCAACTTCCTTTCTGGGCTGTTTTCACCTGTGTGCATGGTTGCATCCCAGTGCAGTACATGACAGCAGCCCACTCCTCTCTCTGTCTCTTGAGTGGAGAGCAGGGATCAGGGAGCACCTCTGCATCCCAGCCCCCAGGTATCCTTCTCTGGTTTTAACTGTATCACAGGACCATTTTTTGTTCAAAAAGTGAAGACAATAAAATTGTTATTAATAATGGTGTTTTAAGAGGAGTTAAAAGCTATTCATCATTAGCTTCTTTTCTTGACTCCTTTTATATAGTCACAAGAATACAGTAACCTCGACATGTCTTTCTGAATCTGGAATATATCTGTTCTTATACTGGCTTTCAAAGGAGAAGCCCTCAGCAAAGGGTCTGAGGTTACATTTTCATTTTTAGCTTGGTTTCCTAAGGAAATGAGGATCATGCCATTGCTGTCTGTCTGTCCTTATTTTTCTCTAATATTGCCTTATAGGAACTTTTCAGCCTGTCAGTCAGTATCAGCCAGATAAAAAAAAAGCATTGTAAGTCTCAAGAATAAATAATGCCTGTAAGACTTCATGGACACTTTTGGTTGGAGAGCAGAATGAAAGACAAATTAGAGCTCTCACTAAGCAAAGGTGAGGAAAATGCAGCCGGTGCCATCTGCTTGGCAGCAGCCAATGGGCAAACCAAGACTGGCCACTCATTGGTACAAAGCTAAGACTGGACAAGCCAGGGCAGAAATGGCTTCTTGGCTGGCAAGTGTGCAACAATGAGACCCAGCTGCTCCCATAATTGGGAGGCTCCCAGGAGCACAGGACACCTCTCTCTTGCAAGCATATCTCCAGTTCTGTGCTTCATAGCTGTAGTTATAATTCTGCCATCAAGTTTTGCCTTCCCTGTCAAAATAGTCAGGATGTTTTACAGATTACACATGGCAAGAGCATTCCTGTTCTACACAGATTACAATTTAGGGATATAAATGATATTAATTCCTAAAACCTACTGTCTGTCTAGATTTTGAGTTACAGAATGGAATATAATCTCACTGTGTGATAAACATCTAGCTGTTCTCAGGTAAGGCCTGATCCTTTTTTTTTTTTATGTAGCCAAAGCAAAGCTCTCACTGAGCTTAGTGATGCAGGACCAAACTTGGGCTGTGCTGCTTTCTATTTGGTTAGCAGCACTTGACAGGATGTTGTAAAGCACATTTTTTGTATATACTTCATATTTAGCAGCACTGCATGGTAGGCAAAAGCAGTGAGAGAAATCTCCACAAAAATAATTAAAAAATCCAAACAACCGATGGCAGCAAAGAAAAAAAAATTCACCATGAAAAAACCCACAAAATCAATAGATTATGAAAGCTACTCTGAGGCTTCCACTGCTATCTTCTCAAGGCTTTATTATCAAATATCAGAAAATCATTACTGCAATATGAAAACATTCATAATAACAATATAAAAATTCCACTCAATCTGTTCCTGCAGGGATCTGGTCTAAAAATCCACAAGAAAAAAGAATAATCGCTGTGAAAATGGCAGTTGGCCAGTTCAATCATTCTGCCAACCTGGTTCTGTAATTGTACACTAGTTGCTGCTTTTCAGTGCCACCACTGTAGATGACTTCAGAAGAATTGCTCAAGCAAACAAACTATAACAAATCACACTAAATATGAAGCCTCTTAGAAAAGCTTAGAAGTGCTTTTATTGGGTGCTCTACTTGTGGCTTCATGTCTTTTTATATCTAGCATAATTGATTCCCTATCATTTAGAAACAATAACTTGTAAACCCTACCTTGCATCCTCCTGCAAAAGACCCATTCTTATCAACTTTAACATTCCCCAGATTTCCTTACCTCAAAAGCAAGAGGCACTCCAGATGGCATGGAAAACCTTCATCCTTGCTGTTTATGGGAATGAAGTTTAAAGGAAATCAAGTTTCCACATGGAAGATGACTTTTGTTTGAGATTAATTCTGCACCTTTCATTCATACTTATGCATAGTACTTTCAAAACTAACATAACTCCTTTTTGAACCTACAGACAAACAGAGCTCGTAGCTCATAATGCTAATATGTGGGGGGAGATCATTCTCTGTTTACTAGTATAACAAGAGAAGGAAAGAAAGCTTTCTGGTCCAGTTTGTCCAGGGTGATCTACTTAATTGTTCTTTGACACTTGAAACCCAGAGTCTGACCTGAGATTTATAACCCCACTCAGCAATTTGTACTGCATTGTTGTATTTAACAGATATTTATAAAAGCCTCCTGTATTTGGGGACAAATCATCAATATACACTAGTAATAGATGTTTGCCTTAGCTTAAGCTTAAAATAAGCAAAACGTATTATATTTCCATTATAATTTGAAAAACTTATACCTTTTTTGGGAAGCTTTTCTCTTGAATGTGTGGGTAGAAGATGGCCCTTCAGAGTCCCAGAAAATGTACAGAGTTGTCTGACTACAGGAAAAAAAAGAAGGTTCAAAAATGGAGGGGTGTCCACAGGAATGACCAGGTCAAACCAGGTTGCTTTCAGTTGGACAAGCTGATGTAAACTTATTCTGTGATTTTACATGCAGGAAATGACCTGTGGGAAAAGTATCCAGACCCCTAAAAATGAGATCTTTGTAGGTGAGGAACATCAAATTGTAATAGCATGTGAGCAGAGCGCAGATCTGGCTTGTATATATTATATACTGCCTACATGTCCTTGGCCTTTCTTCTGCTATAGGCAGACTGTCTGAAGTCACCCTCCAGCCTTTCAGTTGATAATCTACTTCCTGACAATAACCAGCAAAAGACTAACATTGCACTTGGCTCTGCAGTAGGCTCAAAACAGCCCACAGGCACGGTGCAGGGTCAGCCTGCTGCTGGGCTGTTTGTGTATTTTGGTTGACATTTTCCTTTGCCAAGTATCTGTTCCTTGTTATTTAGGATATGCACATAGCTGTATGTACTATCTGTTTAACTGTCTTTGGATAAAGTGGGTATTTTCCCATGTCAATAAATGTTCTGGTGTGAAGCTGTGAGCTGGCCTCTGAGAGACCCACCCCCTGCAGTGTATCTCACTTCTGCATTGAGTTTTCTTCGTTAATCATGTGCAAAATAAGAAGGCTTTCTGTCTAGCAAAAACCCATCATTAATTTTTCATATGAGCACTAAAGTCTTGAACAGAATCCTTGAGTGGCTTCAAAGAAAAAGGAATGATAAAACTAAAGAGCTACATTTTTCTTTTTCCCACCTTAGTTATTTGGTATTTTAAGAAAATTTCTTAATGCAGAACTACAGTTGTCTCAGCTTCATGGTGACATATTCATTCTGAAGATGACCTTTGACCTTCAACTTTGTCCTTCATTAGCAGGATTATACCTAAACACTCCTTCATTTTACTGCAAATGAGACAGATGTAATGTGTATTCTGTTCAGCCTCAGCATTAGGATTATCCCAAGAGTGGCATTTATGTTCTTGTAGTTCCTTGGTATAAATAAATATCCAAGTAAGAAGACCAATCTGTACTCCGCTAGGAATAATAAACTAAAATAATACAGCACTGATTCTGTTTGGGTTGTCTAAATGTGTTTTTATGATTGTATATGTTTATGGCTTTCTCACACAGCCACCATGAATTCCAGGCAATTAAAAAGGACATGAGATCTGAAGCATTTTTAAAGGGGCTTCACTTTCCAAACGGTGTGTATTAAAAGTAGAATACATTTTTTCGACAGAGCTACTGCAGAGTTAACAGTCACAGATTTCCCCTGCTCCAAATTTCTTCCCTTTCTTCTCTCACCTGAAATAACTAATTGGAAAATTTCTGTAAGTTGAGAAGAAAGACAGGGAAAGATTCCTTTTACATTGGCATATATATTAGATGCCTTGCTAGCTTAAGATTCATCAGGCGTGCCCCAGAGCTGAAAGCAGCTTGGCAGCAGTATGTAGCAGGTCTTTTGTGAGGTGTATCTACCTACCTGTACACTGCACCACTTGCTTTTTCACATTGAACCAGTCCAGCATCACTGTACGTGTGACCGAGAACAGTTCTGTCCATGCTGCCCAGTATTCACTTCCACTTGACTGAGGAGCACAGATTTTTCAGTCCTGGGTGTAGAGAAGAACTTTATTTCATTAGATAAACAAGTAACTGATGCACAATGGATGTGGGAAAACATACACAGACATTCTGGCGCTGCAGTCCACAATTCTGAAATTCTTTCAGACTCCACAAATGTCAGTATTTATGGGAAAATCACTAGAGATTTCTGTCACTTTGGTCATAAGACATTGCCTCTTCTGCACGGTTCACAGTAGCTTTGATCCATCCTTCTACTACCTAGGTATTTTACTGGCTGCATAGTCACAAAAGGAACTATTATCCCAATGTGCTTAAGTGCAGAATGCCAGCTGTGTTAATAGAAATGTATCATCATGTCATTATTAAATAATTATATTGTTGTAGCACCAAGAGACCAATCCTGTCAGGTTTCTTCTGTTAAATTTTTAATGAATTACAGTCCCTGACAATCTAACATGAGTCTGTGAATGAGCAGGAATTGACACAAGCTTCCTGTGTCTCCAGAGTAAAGGTGTAAATCCTTCTCAGGACTCTCGTTTAGCAAAGTGATCCCTTCTGAAGATAAAACAGGAGCTTCTGAGATAACCTCTGCCAGTACCAGGGCAAAGAGGGAAAAACCCTGATGAGCTCGAAGTATTTCCAAAGGCAAGAAGTAGCAGCCCTGTCCTTCCAGGGAAGTTAGGAGGCAGGCAAAGAAGATAAGCAGAATGGGGAAAGTCCAGCTTATTATCTGAAAATTACAGCCCAGCTTTTATATATCTATTCAAACCAAGTTCTGAGCCTAGCAAAATTATCCATCATCAATGAACACGCCGGAGCTGGCTGGTCAGTACCAGCCTGTAGCAGAGACCCAGCACTGCCCCGGCCGAGAGCTGTGCTGCAGGAGCTGAGCTCTGCTCCTTGCCCAGGCAGAAAGTCTCTTGCTTGCCTACTACAGCAGGAAATGTTTTGAAATCTGAACAATGCAGAAGATCTGAGGCCAGACAGCACAGATAATGAAAAGAAAAAAGACCTATTACTTGGAAATTATTGTTGCTTTGTCAGTTTTCCTTAATTTCCTCAGTAACTGGTAGAAACTGTTCCTTAGAAAATATTTAGGAAATAACATCCATAACACCATTTCCCTGCCTCAGTCTCAGCCATTGTTTCCATCCTTTTACTTTTGATGACAGGTGTTTCAATTGTAGTCCTTTGTATGAATATTCAGTGCATAAATTATGCAGATTAAAGTCTATAGTTTCAGAGTAAATGTCAAAGATTCTCCTCACCTTGGGATGTGTAACAACAGCGTAGAAGTTTCATTTAGTTCTTCAAAGGCATTATGATAAAAATTTTTGGTATAAATGCCTGTAATACCCCTACATTCACTTATGAAAGCAGAACCTGGAAGAATGAAATAACAACATTTAATCTTCAGTTAATTTGTTAAACTCAGGTAAATAATACTGAATTTCACACCATAACACATAATTTAAAAGGAAAACTGCTTTGTGTAGTTTTGAACTGAGTATGGCTAGGGCAAACTGACCAGGAGGCAGACCTTCACCTGGTGGAGTTAACGCAGTTTTGAAGGTAATGCAGCAAAAGCAATGTACATCAACAAAGAAAGAAAGTATTATCAAGGTTCTGATTCTGGAAAAAAAACCCTTTGTTGATCCACACAAATTGAGGGAGCTGCATGTGGGGGACAAGGATGCAGCTATGTGGAATTTTAGGCTTAAGGTTGGGAAATAATTTGCTGCATTGCCATTTTCAGTTCTGAGCCTTCCCTGGCTGTTTCTCTGCAATACAATGGACAAAAACTTTTCCTCATTCACAAAAAATTTTGGATATCAAATAAACTTATTGTCACACATTAGCATGGAAGAGATATCTCAAAGCCACCAACTCTAATAGCAAATATTTCCCGCCAGTACATAGAGGACCATCTTTCAGGGGATATGTTATTTATGTAAAATAAACCAGTCTGGTCAGGAAAAATAGAACAAGGCTCTGGAGTAGTCTGTTGCCTTATAGGTGGTATCTTAGCAAGGATGCAAAACGTGTGTATTTGGTTAAATCTGGCAGAGACATATGAACAGCAGGTTCCTGCATTTCTTGCATGAGGTCCCTGACTGCTGAGCTGCTGGCTGCACTGGTGCAGGCAAAGGCCTTGCTTAGTTCCAACCTCGTAAAAACTGGTATTTTGGCTTCTCCTACACAGTGGGCTCTGAAATCGAGTGCCTTACAATGCCATGCCATTTATCAGGATATTCCCAGTTAGCCTGACTTGCATTTTTTGCTCTTAAGCCCCGAAATGTTAAGATAGCACCAAAACAGAGAAATAGGAAATTATCTTGAAAATCATGTGTACCTTCCTGCTTGTGTTGCCTGACAACTAAGCAGCTGAAGGTCGGCTACAGTCTTTCAGCTGTTAGGTTTGGATTGCTGTGCGTCACAAGCCTTTTCACTAGGACTTGACAAACCTCTCTCATTAATAACAAATGACAATCTCGCTGGTGCTACAATGCATGTTACATTTAATCAATTTGCCATTTGTATTCATTATGTACATGTCCTGTTTTAAGTCATGAAAAATTGAAAGTAATTACAACGTGGAAGAGCATCATGGATAACAAATGAGGTAAGATGAGAAAAAGCACTATTAATTGGTGAGTTGTGCTTGTCAGTACATTTGAAGTAATTAAGGCGGGGAATGAGATAAGATAATCATATGTCTTTGAAGTAAAACAAAGCATCAGGACAACCACTGGTATGGTACCCTGGTTATGACAAAAATCCAATCACCTAAACATGTACAGTGTTAAGACGAGCTTTAAAGAGCTGTTTAACTACAGCTGTTACTTGAAGTCCAAGTAACTTCCCTGAGTGAAATGTAATTGTAATGCCTCGTAGCATGACCACACTATAAATAAGTCTGTCAGCATCTCCATTATAGCCCCCACTGCCAGGGGCTGCTAACTCATCTCTTTTACATTTCAGCAGCCTCAAAGAAGGCAAACAAATTAGTGACTCAGAAGTCTATTTCTGTACTAATAAAGAAAAAACAAGTTCAACTGTTTTTCATCAAGAGAATATCAAAATGCTGACAAACCTTTAGGATTCCATTTGCATTTTCTGGTCAACCAGACCTTAATGTATTACCTTAAAATAATGGAAGAAACTGTGTCTCTTTATGAGACAGAGACAGGTTGATGGAGTTTCACACCTTGGTAAGACCTTGAAAAGTGGAACAGCCACACTATCTGCATTTAATGAACAGCCACTGAGTACTTCTACCTGTTAGCTTGTAAGCCTTTTACCAAACCATGTTACTTCTGTTGCTGGTACATATAAACCACATGAGAGCAAAGGTCTACATCCAGAAGCAATGAATGTGCCTAATTTAATCTTAAACAGAACTTGGAGGAACTTACCTGTCCATGGTCAAAGCAGCAGTCCTGGCAAGTCCTCTGTCCAGCTGTTCCCTCGGGGCCCCAGAGGTACATAGCTCTCTGGTTAGGCATCAAACTGAGCCAGGATCAAAGTGAGCAGTATGCTCAGACTTGGACCCAAGCAGTGCAACTAGTAAGCACCCCAGGGGCTAGTCATAGTAAGCGCAGTGGATTTGGCTTTTTAAAAATGCAGTTGTGCACCCTACTTCAAATCAGAATCTCTAACATCTAAGATAGCATTCAGAAGAGTAGCATTGCCAAGGTTTATGGTCAGGGCTATCCACTAGACAAAAAACAGATACTCTCTATAAACCCTTCTCCCTTCCCAAAAGGAAAGGGAATAGGGAAGGGAGACTTATGCATTGGCAAAGAAAAAAATACAGCTTTAATGAAAATAGTAATAATAAAATGGAATTTATACAAATATATACCACTGATGCTGTGGAGCAGGCACTGGGGAAGTCCCAGACTGGACTCAGCAGCAGAGGGGAATTGGATTAAGGTGCTGGATTCTGGAACCAGAGTCAGGAACACACAGATGGGGATCAAAGGCAGAATGGGCAGTCCTCCTCAGATGCCCACCACTGCAGAATAGCTTGATCCTCATGATACCTCAGCTTTATACTGAATATGATGTCTATGGGATGGGATCCCTTGTTGGTCAGTTTGGAGTCACCTGTCCTGGCTGCTCCTCCCTGCAGGCGCAGCCTTCCACTTCTCTGCACCCCAACACTGCACACAAGATCCAGCAGTGGCCTTGGTCTGCACAGCAATCCTTGGTAGTAACTCTAAACATGGGGTGTTATCACTTCCAGAAGCAGACACTGCCTGGGCAAACACGCTGCTAACTCCAGACAGTGCTGTTAGAACAGACTGAGATGAAAAGTTAAATCAATGAACAGAATTTGTTCTGTCCTAACTCAAACCAGGACAAGAGCATAGACTGGGCTGGTTACAGGCCATATTCTGTGTCCACATAGTAGATCCTCCCGAAAAAAAACTCCAAAACAACATCTGAAATTCAAATTCATACATAAAGTTTGTAGTAACTACTTCTTGTGCTTCAGAATTAAAATTCATCCTTGTAATAAGTCTTTATTTAGGAGAGACAATGGTCAGGGGCTCCTGCTATGCAGAGTCACAAGAGTAAACTTTAGACCATTTCTGCCCTTTTCAGGGCAACACTGAGGTTGAATTCAAACAGAAACCAGAACTTTCCTGTTTCAGAGTAAAGACATAAGAACAGAAAAAGACACGGCTGACAGTCACTTTCTTGAGAAAGAGAACCACAGTGACAACAGGGGGAGAAAAGTGCTGAGGAAGGTGATGCCTCTATTGCTATGAGAACTGGGAAGTAGAGTTTGGTTATAAAAAACTGCTCAGCATTAGCAATTACAGTAGCTTTTCTTTTACATTGCCCCTGAAGTTGAGAGAGAACATCACTGATTTCATAATGAAAGCTATTCATTTTGCAAAGGTGTATTGTAAAGTGTCATGAGGAAAGGCATCCTCAAGACACTAAGAAATATAATGAAAAACCTGCAAAAAGGTGTAAAGAATTCTAAATCACTGCATTGCCTAGATATTAATGTAAGCAGGTACTAAATGCACTGGCTGATTAATGCTTCTTTCCCCTTAAGGAAAGAGAATAACTAAAACAGCATTTAATGAAATGCAGGAGCAAAAAAAATCAGTACTAGCAGCACAGTGATTACATGGAAAACAAGGCTCAGTAAAGCTAACGTGCTTTCTCAGACAGGATTTTATCTAGTGTCACTGTTAGACAGCTAAAGCTATTCAACTAGGCAACATGAAGTCTTCATTACCTTCACATAAAACAATTTTTATCACTTAAGCACTTTGCCAGCTCTGTGTGCATATACACTGTATGGTCTATTCACCTCAGCTCTAGTCATTCTAGACAAGACTTGCAGCCTCTCAGAGAGGTTTTTTTAAACTGCTTGTTCAAAAGGATTGCAACTGTTTATTTGTCACCATCCTGTAACCAACAAAAATGTTACGGTTTTGTGAAATCATAGAAGTATGAGCTTTTGAAGATGCTACACATGTAATGTAGGCTAAGCAGCCCTGAAGAGAAGGACTTGGGGGTGCTGGTTGAAGGGAAGCTCAATGTGACCCAACAACGTGTGCTTATGGCCCAGAAAGACACCTGCATCCTGGGCTGCCACAAGAGAAGTGCAGCCAGCAGGTTGAGGGAGGGGGTTTTCCTCTTCTACTCTGCTCTTGTGAGGTCCTACCTGGAACCCTGCATTCAGCTCTGTGGCTGAATGTGACAGGACAAGGGGTAATGGCTTTAAAGTGAAAGTGGGTAGATTTAAAGGAAGAAATTACTCACTGAGTGAATGGTGAGGCACTGGAACAGGTTGCCCAGAAAAGCTGTGGATGCCCCCTCCCTGGAAGTGTTCATGGGGCTTTGAACAACCTGGTCTAGTGGAAGATGTCCCTGCCCATTGCAGGGTGATTGGAACTAGATATCTTTAAGGGTCCCTTCCAACAGAAATCATTCTGTGATTCTATTTGTATGTCTACTCTAAAGATCCTCTCCGAAGAAGAACAAGGATGTATGTATCCTGGGTACAAAGTTTTGTAAATAAGGCTCCATTGGTATTAAAAAAAAAAAAAGAGTAAAGGCAAATGGCAAAAAGAGTGTGATATACAGGATAGGATTTTCTAGACTAATATGAACTTCGATTGGAAAGAGAAGAGTCGGTGGTGGTTTATAGGACATGTCCCAGTCAGCCTCAGCACTATAAAACATGCTGTCTTCCACTGCTTCATAGTGTTTGCTTGGCCAGCAAGACCTTGATCCCTGTTCTGCGTGCCAGACTGCTGCATCGGTGCAGACCCTGCTGTAGCTCTCTGCAGGCACTGCAGCCTCCGCAGCTGGTGGGCTTGGGGCTACAGCAGGTATATTTTAGATACAAATGCATAACAGACATTCCTGGTATTACAAATATTGGGTGATGTAATTAGGTAACCTAGGACCGTGCATTCAAACTCCTAGATTTATTAATAAACTGTAAGTCTTGTGTTTATCTGGAAGGAAATTTATATATCAAGCACTCTGCCTAGCGGTATGTACTCGACTTCTATTGGCTCACAGCTGGTTGGAGGTAATTATATGATTCCTCAATAAGCATCAGAAGTCAGCCATAAAGTTCAATTATTTTGACATAAGAGATCAATAACAGGAATGTGAAGCAATTACAGGCCTGCGATTCTGAAGTTGCTTGCCTAAAAACCATCACGCGGTGAATCAGTCCCTGCCTACAGCTACACGTTCAGTCGGTGGTGTGGTTCTTCACATCAAAGCACATGTAATCAATGGTTTATGCTATTAACATAAGCTGTTACTGTTTTGCATTTCCAGAGCACACTTCACAACACGGGCTGCATCCTGGGCTGAACACATCCTTTCTGATGCAATACTGAACTCTGCCATCATTCATATCTGTGAAAAGCAGGGATAACAGCAAACATTCTCCACCTTTTAAGATCAGCATCAACATGCTGTCTGTCACATTAAATATTGATCAAACTTCTGAGTCAACAAATTTCATCACTGAAGTAAATAGAAGGCAATACTGGGATGCCCACTGTCAGGACCAGTCCTGAGCAACTACTCTGGATGCTCTTCCAAAGCACTCCTGCTGCCCTTTCCCTCCCAGAAAGTGGACCAGCAGCAAGCTCTGCTGTCACAACTCAGCTGCATGGCCAAGTCATTACCATGTGCTTCATAGCTCCACACCACGCTGCCTCCTGCCAACTATCCCAAAGTGACACTACTAATACCTGAAAGTGCCAATAATACAGAGGTACCATATCTCTTTAATGATTGCCTTGTTCCTCCTGTCTTCTCCCAGTTCCTTTGCTGTAACAAGCAGACAGCTGCCACTAAACACTAGTGTTTTTTTCCTGGGTATGATAATGATTTAACATAAAACATAATGTTAGTCACAGTTAGGTACAGATGTGAGTTTGGCAGTTTTCCTCCTTTCCCATTTCCTTCTGCTGTCTTTGAAACAAGTCTACAGCAAGCAAAAACAAGCAATGAAGTATTGCTGCTCTCTGTTTTGCTTTATTCACTAGTGCTGCTGCATCTGGACAGGCATTCACTGCTGATTCATCTGAATGGGCCCAAACAAGGTCCACCTTTAGGAAACTGAGACATTTTCACTGTTGCATTGCAATCATTACATCCCAAGAATATGGAGGACAGTTCTAGAGTACAACACATTAGACTGCAATGCAAACAAAAGTAGAAGTATGTGTAAATTGGGCTCCAATATTTGGTGCTTAGGGTCACTGCATAAGCTGTCATCAATGCATTAAATAGAAGACAGTAGGCCTACACAATTTGACAAAGCAAACCATAGGGCTGTGCTCAAAATGCACTCATCTATTTGTTTTCCAGTTACTTATTCAACTAAGTAAAAAAAAACCAAAACCAAAACCAACAACATAAAAAGCACCAAACCCCCAAACCTAAGGATTTCTTTTAGTAGGTTCAATAATTTGGATGTACACTTTAGAGATGAACATGTACCGAGTCCCTGTACAGATAATTAAGAATCATTCTGTGTCCCTGTATTGCTGACAGCAATCAGAGACCATGGCTGCAAGAAGACAAGACAAAAACCTTTCCCTTTTTTCTTACTTTGTATCCTGATTCAACGGTCAAAATTATTTTAAATAGCTTAACCAATAGTAATATGGGTTATAAACAGGGAGAAAAATGTAATGGAGATATTGTTCATATTTTTTTCTCCACCAGTCAAAACCTTCACATTTTATTTTCAAATCCATACATTTTGACCAGCTTGCTCACCCAAAAAACCCAAAAACAGATTCATGCCACTGATAAGAGTCAAAGAGCACCCATCTTGGACAGATGACTATCAAGAAACCAGAGCTTTCTTTAGAAACAACCAGAAAGACTGTGTGTAGGCAAAGACTTGAGAAGCATAGCCTTTGAGAAAAATAACTCCTTGTATCTTTTAAGCATTGCATCTAATCCTGTTTTATGTCCTTAAGAGCTATAAATAAAGTTGTTGATTACACACTAGTGTCATCACAATACCAGTGTGGTCCGTCACTCCTCACATTAGTGCGTGTCTAATTTTCAAGTGTGGGTTCATTAACCAAAGATCCCAACTTGTTCAGACCATTCAATTCATGCCTTAAAGCAAAGTGGCCACGTGCCGGTTGCGCTACGTGGGGACTTCTCAAACTAGAGCTTTGCATCTGGGGCTCCTGGTTATTTTCCCAAAGGCTGCTCCCATAAGCCACTGCCCATGTGCGCAGGCAAGGTGACAGCCAACAGCTCCTTGTTTCTTTAGAGCACTCCTGTGAGCAAGCTTGCTTGGAAACTCCCAGGCCAGTTAAAGCTAAAGGATGCCAGCAGCCCAAGTGGCCAGCTAGTTCTTCAGAGGAATCTCCCAGGCCTGGCATTACTCCGGTCCTTTGTTGAGGGACAAAGCATTTGTTTCTTGAAACTGCAGCAACCAGCATAACTCACTCAGTAGCCAAACCAGGTCACAGTGCCTGGACTCCTTCCTGGTACCTCTGCCACCCACTTCCATGCCAAGGCTCATCTGCTCCCTGCATGAGGCTTTCCAAGAACAAACTCCCTTCTGGACTTTCCCCAAAGACCCACTCATTCCTAAGCTTTCCCTGACCACTGGGACCAAAGTAAGGCAGCAGAAGTGAGACTCAGATCAGCTCTGTTAAAGGGAGGTAACACCTCCTGCCACTTCACACCAGTATGCAGGTTTAGCACTATCCTGTGTTTTCTGCCACGGTTTTTGCTCTTTCATAACTATTCACGTGTGTATTTTATTTGTGGGTTTTGGTTAATTTGTAAAATTTGAGGTGAAGTTATTTTACTTTTCCCTTTCTTTGTCTCTGTGGAAAGCATCTGTGCCATTCTGCTTGAGACAAATCCATTTCCCAAGAGACAACTAATTAGTCACAGGGAGGATTAAGTCTCGTTCCTAAGGAAGGAGGTAATGTCATGGTCGCAAAACCTGTCACCTTTGCCTGACCAACCTGAAGGAAGAAAGCCTGTATTTGTGTGACAGGGGAAATGATGCTGACTTATCTAGGATGGAAAATCTAATAATCTAAAAATATTCAAAGAGAACTGATTTCCAAGCAGTGCTAACATTTTCACGGGCAGCTTTCTCTTCCAGTGCCACAAACGAATCGGAGCGTCAGCAACTAAGTGATGGGCAGTTATTTAATGAGTTAATCTCATTAGGATATTTGAACTCTCATAAGAGGCTCAACCCATTAGCTACATGAGAGCTTTGAAACAAGCCTTTCAAAAGGACTATAAGCATATATTAAAAAATGGTTAGTACACTGTGGACTTTACTAGCCTGTCTGGCAGGAAGAGGAGAGAGAGGTCATTGCTGGTGAGCTCCTCAGCAGCCCTGCAGCCACAGTAGCTAATGGGCCCCAGTCACCCCTAGAGCCCATCCAGTAACGTCACTATCAGTTTGGATTCCTGTTGGTTCTTAGCTTAGCTTTGCTATTTTGTGCGATTTCACCTTCCCTCCCAATTTTGAATCCTATAGCTTTACCTGATTTGGATAGTTAAACCTGGACTAGTCTTACTTCGTACATAAGACCAAAACACCCCATAATAGTAGTTTAATAACTTAAAGTGACTTAACGTCACATTCTCCATAATGATAGTATCCCCTCCAACCCTTTCTTTTTTTGGCCGGAATTTAATTAATGCAAACACAGATTGTGATTACATTAAGAACAGTAGAGTCTCATCTAGAGCAACACCATGTCATTACTTTGATTTCAGTGGAATACCACAGCTTAAGCAGTCATACCTCTGAAATTCACATTGTGTAACTCATTCCTGCTCTTATAATTATTTATATTAGCTTCAGTAGAATTATTCACATCAATAAAGTGAACGGTATTTGACCCTATAACATTAAATGAAAGGCATTAACAGCGGAACCTAGAGAATATCTTCCAGCAATAATTAAAACTCAGGGCAGAATAATTCTTTGCATCATCATAAATCACAATGAAATGTGGATATGTAGTATCTGATTATTCATATCTGCTCCACAAAAGCAGTCAAGAAATGTCCACCGCATAATTGCTAATGCTAATTGCATTTAGTCTATGGTTTTAAAAACAGCGATACGAAAGGTTCATATTGTTTAGAGTACTGTAAAATGTAACTCTTAAGTCATGCATTTTCAAGAGTTTGGGGAACATTATTAAAGTTCATTTCCATGCTGCAGCTGCAGGAGTTGGAATTATGAAAGTGAAGAATCTGTAAAATTGAAAAGGTCAGTAATGACATTCATCTATTCCAGCTGTCAAATCCAGGGAATGTTAACAAAACTAGTCTCTAGTAGAAAAGCTAATTGTCTACTTGTATTTTGGCTGCCCCAATACACATACTCTACTGTGGCTCATCTATGGGAAAGACCACACTGGAAGAGCACATCCTTTTTTTGAGCAGGCCTCTTGTAAGCAAATGAACCTCATGTCCCTAAATTAGCAAGCTCTAATAATTCTATAACCCGAATCAGCCTACAAAGCAGCCAAATGTTCCAAGTCAGTGTTGAAAGGATACAATATGTGAATGAAGTTCATACACTCCTAGAAGCAGAGTTCAGTTTTCATAGTGCTGAGAGTACAGGGAAATTTTAAATTTTACTCTAATGTATTCTGGCGGCATTTCTAAAATATCTCCTACCAAGGCATGATTTATTGTAACAACATCTAGGAGAGTTTCTGTCACAGACCAGATCTTTTATAGAGGACCTGGATTTAATGATCCCACAGTGTGAAGGACCTTCTCTTCAACAGTCCATTCCCATCAGGTGAGACAGTGCAAAGATAACAGACTTAAACACAGATCATCAGTGGAGACTAGGGCCTTTGTTACTGAACGACAGACCCCTGCCATGTGCAGGAAGAGCCCTCAACAAGGAACAGTGAGAGACTCAGGCTTTTTATGATGCACTAAATCCTGCCTTATGCAGGTTACACAGAGAATGACACTCTTCAGCAACTGAAGGCAAAGAAAGGGGCCCCAGTTCTGTAACATGCCACTTATTCAAGGCAATGCAGTAATTAATCTACACAATCTTATCGTGCAAGTCCCCCTGGCTATTTTCTATTGCTCTTTGGTTTTGTGTTTTCACCCTATATGCTGCAGCTGTTACCAGAGGTCTGTATGTACAGCTTGAACAACCACACATAGCTGACACTTGGCGTGAAGATAATGTGCATATATACCACCTTACATTTTTATTTTTCTGCATTATGTAATATCAATGTGACAGCAACAGTCCAACTTGACCTATAACATAATATTGGGTGAGTAGGTAGCTTTCTGGGTAACATTTAAAAAAACCCCAACTTTCTGTTATCTGACTTTTTTCCTATGTAGAAGTATTGCAAAAGCTAGAAACAATACTGTCAGTTCATGAAATATTCAAGTGTACAGTTGAAATCCTTTAATAAATGGAAGTGACCTTCAAAACAGACATCCCAAAGACCAAGAGGACCTCTCAAAAGATGGCATTTGTCACTAATCAATGACTAGAAGTACTTGCATTCTTGCTAGAAATGAATACAAAAAAGATCTTTCAGAATTGTACCACTTTAAAAGCAAATCATTCACAAAACCCACATAAAAGAATATTAATGAGCTAACAAAACAACAGACAAAACATAAAACAAGCAAACTGAAGGGATAAATCCCCTTGTGCCTATCAATACCTACATCCATGTCTGGAATGCTGGAAAGCCATCTGCACACCTACCTGCTGTTCCCAGAGGCTGGATGATGCTATCAGCACTAACTACATTTCTTTTATTGTGATATTGTACGTCAAAACATTTATAACACTTTACAAATGGATTTCCTTTTCCAGTCACACAGGTATCTTGGCTCTAACTGGGTCACTGTATTGGAACAGATGTAATCTCAGCAGAATACTGTGAGAAATCTGGGCTGCATTAATGACTGATCCAATTACAGTGGAAATCTCTAGAAAACCCAGATTTATTAAGAACCAGGAGATAATTACAAAGTACTTCTAGGGATGACCAGATGGACAAGCCAGTCTCAAACCCTTTAAGGGTTCCGGAGCTCAACAAGAGGTGTCTGTGCCATTGCCTACGTAGTTGGAGAAATTCCCAGTCTGAGGAGATGATGAAAAAGCTGGAGACTCACTGCAGACACCTGGGGGGACTGAATCTAAGCACATCCTTACACACTGCTGTGAGGATGGGGTGACAGGGGAAAAGGGGTCCAGGACAGAATGACAGAGCAGGAATCAGGAAACCCCAGGCAGCTTTTTGTCCAAGGAGAGTATTTACACAAAAGAGTTCCTTGTGATTTAATATCGAGCCCTCTTGAAAAGCTACATTTTCTCCCCTGAATAGGAAATAAATGCCACTTCCAAGTAGCAATCTGATCCCACGCTTAAGCAAACCCAACAATCTACCACAGATTTGCAACTAGAAAAAGAGAATGAAAAATACTTGAGAAATCTGAGTATAAACAGCTCCTTTTACCACTCCAAAGGCAGGTAAAATTTCACAGCATCCTCTGTGCTCTTGATAACGTGCTTCATCAGAGGGACCTACCCTTGCCTCCAGTAAAACTGGATCTATGAGTAGTCCCATTAAGGTAATTTGGATCTAAGAGCATGTCTGAAGTTAAACATTTAGTTAATTAGGAACTTTGCTGAATCAAGGTCTTTTTTTTTTGTCAGCTAAATATTTAACCTAAGAAGATACATTAAATAGTAGAAGATAATATTTCTCATTTCTAGAACTTCCTGCCAGCTCCAAGCTAGTAAATATTTATATTTCAGCTACTCTGATAGCTAATGTGACCTTTCTCTTGTACACTTTACACCTGTGCTGTATTTTACTTTCACTGTTAACATTCTTTCTGGCCTATCTTACATTAACAAGCAGTATTTAAATATATGCAAATTTCATATTTTAGCTGATGTTATAGGAACATTTTTAAGGTCACCCTGTTTGATCTATCACACAGACATAGTAAATTTATGCACCATATATCCTAGCTCTACTTGTTTTTTACCTACATCTGTCTTCTCTGATTGCATTTGAATGGGGTTATTTTCTATTTTAAATAAAAAATTTATGCCTTAGCTGTCAGTTTGCCTTTATTTGAAAATTTAATTTCATTTTTAGAAGTCTAGATTAACTTATTAGATTTAACTGTCCCTTGTGCATTGCAGCAATAGCAGAATATTTTCCCTCATGGACGGAGTACGTAAACAAAATGCTCTTGACTTTAAAATAAAGAATGTTATTACTCAGACCAATACAACACAGTCAGTCCAGGATACAAAAACTGGTGTTGTCATTTTTAATAATGATGGTGAGCAGTGGGAATTGACTAATAAATATGACAACTCACAAATCCATCAGCCTCCAAAACCTGGGAAATGCTTTGAAGAAAAAGCATGTTCCCTCACAGTGTCCCCTACACTTAGGTTAGTGAATATCCTTTCGTGACCAATGCCACTGGGACACACGACTTGATTCCTGACACTGACAGACTTATTTAAATGAGGCAGAAATGGGAATCTGCACCACTGTTCCCAGTTAGTCAAAGGCCTATTTATTGATACATGCGTTATTTCACATCTTCACTGTGACATGTTCTTCAGCATCTCTCAGCAGTGTCACATTCATAATATTGTTTCTCAAGCCCTGGAATGTCAGGGATTTTCTAAAAGGAGAACTGACTCACTGCAGTTGCTGTAATTTCCCAAACCAGCTGAGTTCTCAGAGGGTGGAGGTGAGGGGGAGGTGGGTCTTTGGGGGAGGTAAGTATTTCCAAATGTCTTCATGTATTTTGACCCTTTTCCTCCATTTCTAATTTCTAGAAGCACCTGAGCTTCTGACCAGTTCTGTTATTTTCTCTTCATGTTGCAACATCCACACAGACCCAGACAGAATGTTTCTAATCAACTCCTGCATCTCTTATAAACACTAAAACCCTACAGCTTGTGATCTGCACTCTCCAAAATATGCACTGCTTTTGAAGGGAATTAGTGTATCAGTAAGGTTCACAGTCAGGATCACCAAAAGCTAGCAGTATAACAACATCAAGAACAGCGAAAGCAGAAAGCTAAAGGATAGGTATTTACTTGGTTACGCTCGTAAATCTTAAGTTACGTAGAGGCAAACTGTGTCCTGATTCCCTTTGTTAAATACTGAACATCAGGAGCACGGGTCTTTTGAGGAGAATTTCTTATACAAAGAAAACAGATGCATGAACATGATGGTTTTTAATCACTTGCAAAACACCAGCTAGGAGCTGAACGGCAACATATGACTACAAGGCCCTCTACTCCCCCATTCAGAGCAACACAGAAGCTATTTAATACAAGCAGTGATGAAGAACAGCATGGCCACCAGCAAAAAAAAGAAGGCATTAAGTGAGGCAGAACAGGGCAAAACTGAACCTGTTTGGCAGCCTTCAGTCTGTGCCACTATATGCATAAAGTGCTATCAGATCCAAGCAATCCCTGCAGTAACTAGGCAATCTTGACATCAGCCCCATAAAACTAAGTGAAAATACCACAAAGCACAATTGGCACATACATGACACCACCAACACAAAAGTGGAGCCTTCTTAAAGTACCTGAAAAATCTCATCAGCTCAGAAACACTCTAAGATACAGATTTTAGACACAATCATGGATATGAGCCTCCTGCTGTCATAGCCAGGTAAAGAATACGCACGAACTGTACAACATCCCCTCTGGCACAGCATGATCACACTAGTGGAGGTACTGCACAGGTAACCATCTAGCATGTAAGGCTCACACTTACTTGCTCCCTTGATAGCAGGTTCCCCTGCTGAGGGGCATGAGTAAATCCATTCCAGCCAACCCCTTCTGCTGTGATAGCAAAAATCTATCAAGGATATGTTATGGTAAATCCTATGCCAATGACCTTTCAAAGCATCATGTAAGACAGAAAATAAAAGCATAAGACCTGCAAGGAAGTAAACTGTGCACTATGCACTTAAAGCTTTCCTCATTGTGCTTAAGAAGTAGAATATATTATCATGACAATTATTTTATTACAGAAATCACCTTGAAATAGCACATCAATTGCACAAACCACTGCACCAACACAGCTGAAAAGACTGCTCCTCCTCTGAAGTAGTGTCACTTTGACTAACAAGTAATTAATGAATACATAAACCCTGGACAGAACTTTAATCTATCCCGATGCCAAATAATTAATCATTCATTCCACGTTTAATCCTGTTCTGATAAATGTAATTAATATTTCACCATGGCACTGCAGAATAGAACAGTACCTGGGAGCAGAGAAAGGCAGCCTTCCATTTCTCCCTCGTAACTCTGAAGTGATAGGTACTGCCTGCAACAGTGTTCCCCTGCAGTTGTACAGTAGGGTTTATGCATAGCATATATTATGATTGTAACAAGGCTTTTCTTCTTTTGACCTATTAGTAAAAAAATGAAACAAAACAAAAACCACCAATAAAAAAACCCAAACCAAACCCAAAAATATGAAAAATAAGTCACCTGAGCTTGGTCAACCACTTTTCTGATCTGACAGCATTTGGGAAACCAAAGCTTGCACTAATGTCTTGGTCTATACAACGTCACTGAACATATGCCAGGGCTGTGGGTAGAGAACAAAGCATGTGCAGATTGTCTGCTGCTGTCCACAGAGAGCAGTGCTGTGAGTAAAAGCAAGTAGCTGAGGACTTAAGTCCTAATTTTGCTGCAGGAAAACACTGGCATCTTTTTTGAAAGCTTGAAGTGTAATCAAGAAATGTGTTGATGTGTACAAAATTAAATTGCAGGAAACCCTGTGTTGATTTTTTTCAGGGTGACAGATTTCAGGACTCCACATATCTCAGCAAAGAGTTTTGTGAGGAAGATTCTATAACAAACAAATTGCCTTGGGATCCTGCTGCCCAATTACTCAGAAACAGAGAGGCATCCCTTAAGAGTTGTCTCCTTGCTCAGCATTCTCCAGTATGGCCACGAATTCTCCTCTCTAAACAAATTCAAACTATACTACTATAATTTCTTACATTCAAATGCAGAAAAACTAAAACAACAACAAAAAAACCCCACCAAAAACCCCAAAACCTTGATCAATAATGCAAGTTGCTCTAATATGTTTTTACAGTCCTTAAAATAAAAAATCTGACTTGTGGTAAAAAACTGTCCCAGAGTCACATATGAAGTGCACAGGCAGCTGTAATTTCTCCCCTTCCTAAGATCATAACATTACGCTACCACCCTGGCTATCACTACTCTAATCCTTCATTATGTCCCAAATCAGTCAGGACACAACTTTCAGATGGAGGTCTCTGGTGGAGTAAGACTAAACAGAGACACATGGAACCAGGCAGTTTTAATTTAGGGACTATATTAGCTCTGTCAAGAGCTATTTTATATGCAAACTGATTTCCACATCTGATAACTGCTTATCTACGGTGACTGATATGTTTAACATCTAGATGGCAATTCTAGCCAATTATGCTGAGCAGCGTTTGCACATTTACAGAGAACTTTGATTTATGATCACGGTTTTATTGGCTGAGATTCATTCAAAATACTTTAGTTTTCATTAGCTCCAAATAGTCTAAAAATGTACCTAACTTCTTGCTACTTGAGTAGAATCTAAAACTGTTACGAACCTGAGTCATACTGCTTTCTTATAACATCTCTCAATGCTAAAATAAGAGATGAGTACCCAATAAGTGCTAGTTTTAGGTTCATAAGAAACAACTGACCTGATTAGGAGCAATGGATCACTGAGGCAAGTATACTACTTCTGACAGCAGCCAGCACCAGAAGCTTCAAAGGAACACTTCTGCCCCATGATAAAACCTAGACAATAGGAGGTTTTATTTGTTGTGTTTCTCATTTGAGTCAACAGTTCTTTTGCACAGGAGACAACGTATGATTGTATATGCCACATCTTTAACTTGTGCTTGCAGCAGTGGATGATATATATACCCTGGTACCAATAGTCACATGGAGCTGTTGGCCAGCTGCTGCACTGTCACCTCACTTCTGAATCCTGCAAGGAAACCTGTTCCATATTCATGAACCCTGCATTCATCTCTAGGACCCTGGAAACCCTCACTGAAGCTATGTGTTATAATCCAATTGATTTTTTTTATTGCTTAAGATCAACAAAGCCTTAATTCACTGTAGAATCGGTGTTACATGATGTTTCATAGACATACACAAGATATTATTTAATCTTTGCTATTGCATGTGGATTTTATTTCTATTTGTTCTTTCTAATTTATTTTTTTAATTTTTTTTTAAAAATTATTATTCTAATTCTTTCTTATTTAAAATGAAGGGAAGATTAAATTATTGGTAGATGTGACTATACCATTCTACATTAGATTTTATAAGATTGCATTATGAAGAGTAACACTTGTATGAAAAACATAAGAAAACCCATGTTAAATTGAAACGGTAGCTATCAGCCAAGGTTAGACCCATTCATGCTAATATGACCTTCAATTAGTGAAGCACACGTCTTGAGATCTAGCTATTTTATCAGACACACAGTATAGGATGAGGAAATGTTGGTAGCCTCAAAAAATTTTACTTTCAGGTGACCTTCTACTTAGGCAAGCTCATTAGGCAAAACAAAAATAATTGTGCAACTTCTTTCTGGTCTTTCTTTAGAAGGTTTTCAGGAAACTTCAAATTACAAATAACAGTTTAACCCGTGGATTCAGGCTAATGCACAGCAGTTTAGACAGTTAACACATTAATCCTGTGCAATTCCCCAGGGATACCAGTTTACAGTGTTTTCTTTTACTTAGCAGCAACAACTATTGGCTTTTACTTAGAAAACACTACAAATCCACTTGGGTCCAGATTTTTGAAACAGTAAATACCATTGTGACATCCCTAAATCAGCAAAGAACTCCGCAGTGGTCCCACTTATTTTCAACCACATTTTCAGGGACCAGTAGTTTTCTCACTGAGGTGTCCAAATAGCAGAAGAGCTGTTCTGAAAGTCTGGGTAACTTCAATGCTTAAGTAGATGAATCATGAGAATTCTTTTATTCTCATCCAGAAGTATAGCACCTTTGACATAGCAAACAAGGAGGTACATCTATCATGCTCCATTTATAATCTCTAATACATTCAGAGAAGTTTGTGACTGCTAAGCAAATATTTATCCTATTCAGAAAGAAAATCAGTGAGATGATCATGTGGAATTTTCCTTCATTTTCACATGAGCCCTTTCAGCAACATACTGTAAGGCAACAAAGGAGTTATATATAGTGCTTATTTATAAACAGTCAAATCGCTTTTAAGCTACCCATCAGAAAACAGAAAATTAAATTAGAAAGAGATGCTGAAGTACCTAAGTAGAAACAACAAATGCAGGTAAGAGATCTTAAGGAAACAACTGGAAGGCTGACTATTAGGAAGCAGCCACTGGGGCTAAGAACAGTGAGACTTCTCTACGTGATGGCGAGACTAAGAATAGGGACTCTTCATGAGACTGAAGAGGAGCTTAACTCATCCTAAGACTCTGCATTGAAAGACAAGAATTGGTCCAACAAAGGAGGGCTGCCCAGACAAGATCAAAGAGCTGTCAGGACTGGAGCGCGATGTATAGGGAGACAGCTGGTATATGTTACCATTACTCACTGAAGTCAGCTAAAATATAACAATTCACATTATAGTTAAGGATTTGGCTGTGCAAATCTAAAGGATAGGATGAGATGATAGACTGATGCAATTGGATCATGTTATATTTTTAGTGCAGGAGAGAGAATCTAAGATGAATTTTGTTGTACAATACCTATCCCCTTCCCTTTAGTTTGCTGGGGTATTCGGAGTATATTTTTTTTCTTTCTGGAGTTTTCTTCTCTTCTAAAACTATTTCATTTATATTCCTCTTTGGCCGTGCCCATGATTTTTTGTTGGGTTTTGGTTTGGGTCTTATGTCGGTTTACTTACTTAGTTAAATAATGATTCAAAAACAAAGAAATCAATGGATCTTGAATATAGACTTACGGTGTGCTTAGTCAAATTAAGACACGCAGTCTGCTGTTTAATACACTTTTGAGTGGAAGCTCTTAACAATTACCATTTTCTTTTACCCTAAACGACATTAGCTCTAACATAGCCAGAGGAACTTGTCCCTAGAAACACCCTCCCGTTCCGCTCCCTCTTTGTCTGCAGCCAACACAACAGGCAGCCTCCGAGGCGGTTGAAGAGCCCCGAGGGGCGGCAGCGCCCGGCCGTTCCTGCAGCACCATCCCCATCTGCTGCCCGGCGCCGGCAACAGCAGCACGACACCGCCCGCCTCGGCCAGACAGCAGCTCCCCGGAACCGCCGCTTCAGTCTTCATCCCAGACCTTTCTGGCCAGCCCCGCGTTGCCCGCACCCGCTGTCTGGCCAAACAGACTGATCCGGCAGCGTGCTCTGCAAAGCTCCCGCTGGTTTCAAGGGTTAGTAATATTTACGTGACATTTTCCGTCAGAGCAGTTCTAGAAACATGACTTTCTCTGCACTGGTGAAAAAGAGTAAAACCAACAAAGGAAAAAAACTCGGATATCATTACGATTAAGTGCAGCCATTAATGTAAACACTGAAGTGGGGGCTGTCAAGCTGCTCCCCAGCAACACACCCAGTGCCTTTCTGGGAGCATCTCAGGGTGCTGGTGGAGGTCAGGCATGGTGTGGCAGCAGACCAGGACAGCATGTTAAGGCAGCTGTAGATGTATTTCCTAGAATAATATTTCTAAATCATGTCTTTAGAGTAAAATGTCTCACCTTGCCAAAACCACGCTCTGTCAAGATTCCACAATAATTTAATTCACAACCAATTAGGACACATGCACTGTTAACTTCACGTGCGTGCACAAACACTTTCATTTGCTTGCATTTGTGGGAATGCACATCCATTTTTTTAAGAGCAGGGTTTTTTCCTCATCACAACTGTTTGACAGAAGACCTTCTGATGTCTTACAGGGCAGCAGTGGCCCACAAGACCATGGCCTGAGAAACAGCCCCGCGGATGGAGCTGCAGGGATCCTTCATTCATCAACTACTTGATTCATTTGATGGGGGCTGATACTTGCTCTTTATTTTTTCTAACCTGTGTTTATAACAACATCTGTAGTAGATTCTTTTATGTATAAAAATATAAAATCGTGTCTTGTACACAGGTAGTAAAAGTACTGATTTGCTAGTGAGGTGTGTTTCTCAAACTAGGTGGGTTCATGTTGGCAATGTACTTTATCAAAGCTGTATTTTGCCTACAGCAAAACAAACTGTCAGCTGTTACAGAGGAATAATTGTTTTTCATATGAAAATGTGGCTATATGACAGTTCATTGCATCCATTAAACAGCTACCTATTCTTCAGGCTGGAGTCAGAGCTGCTTTCAGAGAGTATCAGCTTGCTACTGAAATGATTTAAATAGGTCGAGTGTAACACTGTAAATACGATCAAGGCAAAAAGCCAGTCAATAAAACTGTCAGTTTTAGCCTAATAAAGCAGGAAGGCCTTTGCTATCTCTCTGGAGCAGACATTTATTGTTCAGCTGTATGCAACGACTTCAGGACATCTGGCCACTTAACCAATGAGTATGAAGTCCAGCATGCCAAAGGAGCCATAAGTGAAATAATCAGTGGTCTCATTCTCTTTCGAACAGAAGACCGTGCACGCAGTTCTGACATCTGGACAGCAACCAGACTGCACAGTGTGGGTGTAAAACACATGAGATTTTAGCATTCCTGGAAGCTGTTGGAATATGACAAAGAGTCTTGATAGAAAGACAATCACATCTGAAGACCCCACCTATATCCTAGGCTAGGTCATAATGCTTATAGGTGGGGCATAAATCTGGGAAATGCAGGAGTACATTTATCTCAGCTAGGATGTGGTAGGGCCTTGCCTTGCAGCTGGAACAAGTGCCTGCCTTTGGAAGTGCTTCCCCACTTCTCCTTTCCATCAGTGGTCAAAGCTAAACTACCCTGACTGGAAGCCCTGGTCTCAGTGCAGAGGCACTCTGAAAGTCCCTGCCCCGCTGCCAGAGGGGAGCAGTGCCCACTGGCCATCACCAACTCTCAGTGCTTGTCTTAAGCTACAGCTGGACATATCTGTGGTCCCAACTCGGCCAAGAGAGGGTGGTTGTCAACTGTTTTGCTCTGTAACCCTGTTTACCTGGCTCTCCTGTAACCTAATCCAGAGGCACAAGGGATGGGCTCAAGACTATGCCAAAGCAGTGGTTAATGCTGCCTGTGCGTAAGGCAATGGCACTCCTTGCTCTAGTTAACTTACAAGCAACTCCTGACCAGACTGAAATGTCCAGCAAGTTACACAACTAACCCAACCATCTCCTTCACCCTGCAAACCCTTCTGTAAGGCCACAGGTAGTCCTGTGCACACAGAAATCCCCTTGCTTTAGCAAACACATCAAACTCGCACTTTCATTGCTACATATTAGGGCTTAAAAATAGACTTGACATCTGGATTTTCTGGTTTATACGACAGAGTGAAAGTTCAATATATTGATAGGAGCTGTAAGGCTTATTTCCTTCAGGGCGCAATCAAAGCATGTGGATTTCTATAGCAGCAAGCGCACAGCTTCATATGAGTGCAGATCCAGAAGCTGCTGTGGTAGCCCGCGGGCAGCTGATGTTAGACTAGCCTGCAAAACCACGGCAGTAGGCAATGCTGGCACATCTGTGTGTTTTCACTTCTGAAATTGATCCCACATCCTGTGCTTTAACCAACTCCCTCCAGGACAGGTCTGGAAAACAGGTATGCGCCATGATACCTGCTCTCATCACCATTTTTTTCAGGCCACATTGCTCCTCCCTGTCTGGTAGGTCTAATGCAGGGGTCTGTGTTACCTCACAAGAAGGGCAGTGATGGATTTGGAAAGCCAAGAGGCTTAAGTGGTCTTAAACTCACAGCTGTGCACTCAGGGGGTCAGTTACAGGGAGGCTGGGCTAATGCAGACAGTCTGCCAGAGAACGGATGGGAAGTGGTGACCAGCTCATCTGTTTAATTACTCTAATGAGTTGTCACACAGCTCCCAGGTACCCTTGGACTATGGAGATTTACAAGACACAGGAAGGAACTGTTAACCCATTATATAAAAGAGGACACAGTAAGTCGGGGTAAAACAGGTACAAACACCAAATATCCCTCCTTTCCCAGCACGTTTCTCCTCTACTGAAATACAGAGCCATCTTCTGTCACCTACCATTTTGCTTGTGCTTGTTCAGTCATGGAGAAATCTGTCTGATGAAATGAAACATCTCCTCCCAGAAATGAGGTAGCTGCTGAGTGAGAGCACTGCATTCACACAGTCATCAACGCAAACGCCTCAGGACTGAGCTGTTCAACCTGCAATGGAAAACAATTTTGTTTTTTTTTTTTCCTTCCCACTAGGCATACGTTTTCCCTGTCTCTGTTGTGCTAGTAAAAGCAAATTTCACTGGAAGGTGGATCAATTCACAAATATTTTGACAGATTGAGACAGTTGCTCAGGAAAAATGGATTAAATGTATGCAGATACAATATAGTGTCATGTGAACAGCTGCTGTGCAGACCCATAGCCTGTGTGGACTTCATTTTATTTATGGGTTTTAAAGGCTATGTGGGTGTTTCTGTAAAACAGAAACAAAGTGAACATTATTCCTGTTGGTGATAAATTAAAGAAAAACCTCAGATGATTAATCCTCAAAAATGTGCAGTCTTGACTTTTTTTTTTCCTTCCACTTTTTGGCAGGAAGATATACATGTAAAATTGTACCAACACTGCTCTTGTATACACTCATACGTCTCATTCTATAGATCTTGTTGGCAACTCCCTTTGAGGCTGTCTCAGTTTCTGACTGGAACAGGTCATTATGTGTGTGCCTCAATCCATCACTTTTGAAGTATCCTGCAAACAGATTGCCATTAGAAGCCAGTGCAGTGAAACCAACTATCTTCCATCTAATACATGACTTGCATTTTTGTATCATATCTAATTTTTTTCTATTCCTAACATTTTATTACCTATCTATACAGTTACTTTCCTACAGAGGCAGAGATCATACTGTACCTGCTTTTTCTGCACCAATTACTGTTATTTTAAGACTGTGTAGATAGTCTGCAAATAAACATTAGCTGAAAGTTCCTGATACTTCCTCCTGACACTGTCATTGGAACACTATGACCATAAACCCTCCTGCCTATAGCAGTTATAATTGATTTTGTTTCGAATTCTGGAGACCTGAGCAGTGAAACATTCAAGGTTTTCCAAATACCAGTATCAGTCTATAAGCAGAGGGCAACAAATTTCAGATGCAGCTGTTGCACTGAGTGACATAAACGGACCCAATGCTTCTCCATAAATGGCAGCACTTACTATAACCTCTCTTGCTCAGACTCTATAATTACAACCTGCACAAAGCTGTGATGCTCACTGCATATACACAGACACTTTTTCTCACCTTTACAGAACTTGAGATACATGTTTTTGACACCCAAATTCACATACTCAATCCAATACTAAAAAACAAAACATCAGTGAGGGGAAAATAACTCAATGTGCATTGCTCTGAGTTCAGATAACCATTTCATATGGTAAGACTGCAATACGTAGGTGAAATCACACCAGTTCAACTGGATCACCACTTAAACAGGAAATGGAAGTACAGGGTGCTCAGACCACAACCACAAAGCTCTTGCACAGTCAGAGCCATGCTTCATGTGAACTACCCCAGCATGCCAGAGTTCACGAAGGGGAGAGCAAGCTCAGTGGGCCTGATGACTCCTGCCTGGCCCCAGCCCCAGCGAGAGCAGGGCAGATGATACTCTAGGGCCTTGCAGTGCTGAACCAGCTCCTGGCCTGCAGACAATGAGCACCATAGGACGCCTTCGCTCTTAAAAACAAGCCGTTGCACGGCACCCAGCACGAGGTCATAAGGAATTTAGGAGTGAAGGGGATATGCTCACCCACAGGCAAACCCCGGAAGGGTAACACTGCTGTTTGGAATAGTGCTGAGAGTTTTTAAAGGGTGAACCACCCCAAGGCAAAAAAGCTGATATAAAAATTAATCTAGAAATGCCATACTCAAATGTACAAGATGTCTCTTATTGCTTGTTGCTCTCTGAGCACTTCTCTTGTCAAATTTTACTTTGCAACTGATGAAAAAAAATATCTACAGTGTTTCATAATGACAGGGCACAGCTACTTTAAAGCTGTTGATGAATAAGGAGGCCTTGAACACAGCTATGACACTGCAACGTTTGTTGTTTGCTGCATTAGAAAACAAATGTCAAACCACTTCATTCAGGGTCTTCTATTCATCAATCCCTTCACAAAAAAACAGAAGCAAAAGACTGGGACTAGGAATAGCACTGTGTGGAACAATGTTCTCGACACCAGTGCCAGCCTACTGGGGAGCTGCTGCTCATGAACTGGTATGCCAGCTTTCCACTACGCACAGCTCAGGGGAACAGGGGCTATTTAACCCACATTTTCATTTACCTTGAAAGTTTGGTTAGCAACATCTGAGCTCGTATTTAAGAAAGCTGTTCATAGGGTTGGCCAGCAACAACTGGATTATCTCTTTGTATTGTTTGTCTTTCAAAATGGTGGTATTTTCTAACCCCATCTATTTTGCATGTGATGCCCCTTGACTAAAAAGCTTTTTTTTGGATCAGGGTTGAGTGATAAAAAATACCTACGTATTCACACAGGATGCTAAGAAAACATGTCCTATCACAGCAAGGAGAACAAAAGGAACAACAACTATCTGTGTACCTGGGATGCTGCCACCACACCAGCAGTTACGGGAGTCTGCCTGGAGCACGGAAGGGGCTCAGGAGCACTCAGAGCAGTTAGCCTGTGAACCACAAACCTGAGTTCACCATCTGGTCCCTTAAAGGGAAAATATTATGACTTATTATTATGACCTTACAGCAACAGCTTCAAATTACTTTTATAAAGTAAGCTTTCTGAGCCACAGAAAACTTTTTTGGATCACTTTGTTTAGAAACACCAAGCAGGTGCATTTAGCACAAAGTTTTTTCATAATAATAGGTATTCCAATGTTATGAAGAAGCTTACACTACTGCTAATTAAGATGAATAGTTTCAGGAGATTCTGAGAAAAATAACACTTCTACTCATAAAACTTGATGACAACATCTGATGTGTTAGAGAAACATGATTACTCTAATGCACTATAATGCTTGATACATAGCCTCACAGCTCTCCCCTGCTGTGTTTGTATAACCTCTGAAGTCAACAAAGCACAGATAAAGAAACAAATCAAAGGTAGGACTCACATGATTCATATTTCAAGAGAGGAATTAAAATAGATAACGGGTCCCAGACAAAGATGAAGGAAAAAAAACCACAAAGCATTTCTTGTAGTATTTCAGCCCTGACCCCATTAGAACTTTGAGATACTGCAGATCCATCCTCTCTCTAATTAGCCCATACATTAATTGTTACGACTCACCTGCCTTCAAGTTATCATTTACATCTGCAACATAAAAACTCGGTTACAAGTAGTTGGACATAGAAGAAGTTGTATTCTTAAATTACATACTTCAGGAGCAAAAAGTATTCTAGGGAATTTGCAAATGCCTTTGTGCAGCATTGCCAGGCCCCTGCAGGCTGCTGCTGGGATCTGGTAGATCCCATCAGTAGAGCAGGATTTTCCACATGTCTCACCTCCTTTTCACTGTTCCCGGTCATTAAGAGTTTTGGAAATGCTCTATCTCCTTCTGCCCACTCTGCAGGAGGCTTTATACTCTCTTCTTTTCTCCTCATCATCTTTTTCCTTTCCTTTTTTAAACAAAGACCTTGCTGTTACCAGTTCTAATTTTAACCAGAAGAGTCTTCATGAATGGTGCTTCCTGTTCCTCTCGAACACATAGGTTGGTTTTGGTTTCACTCTGCAGCTGTGCTCACCCCAGTATGGTATCTTCTCAGCTTTGTAACAATGAACGTCCACAGGTGAAGGAGCAATTAAAACATGCCTGGATTGTCACATTATTTTGATAGAAATTATCTACAAATATAGTCATACTTCTGGAAAAAGAATACATGAAGGGACATAACACAATGCGGGACCACAGTTGGGGTGGTGACATTTGTTACAAGAGCCAGAGAGGCAAGGTGAATTGTTGACTCTTTTAAATCTCATTGACTTCACTTGCATGGCCTCCTCAATCCCACAGGTCTCTTTCCCTCTTTGTGGCACCCTTCTTCAGAAGGGCACACGGGATTCTTCTTTGGATTTTGTGCACAGCTATTCTATGACAAATGACTGCAGGCACCAACAGACAACTGTGGCCAAGTGCTGCTCAGGGAAGGTTGAACATCTCTGTTGTCTCTGACTTACTGAGAAGCTGCAACAGAGTTCTTGCTAAGGTGGAAAGGCAGAACTCAACAGCACAGTCACAAAAAGCATCAGTCACTCCCCTGTTCTCCGAAGTATGAATCACATCCATGGCAAAATGAAGTATTTTAGGTTTTTAAACAAACAGTTAATAGAAGACCAAGAACTGGGACAGCAAAGGGGCTCAGCCCCAGGAGGTATCTAAGTGCACTTGGCAAGCTTCCAAACCCCCAAAGCTCTGTTCTGGTAATACACTATACAGGCAGGTGAGCCTACACCCAGGATTTTTTAAAAGCACATAACATAGATAGACATACAGATAGAGCCAGTTTCTACTGTCTTAAACATTGCATAGTCATCTACATCAGAGCAAAGCAGAGAGAAAAGATCAGAAGAGAAGAATGTTGTGTTAGTAATGTTAAAACTTTGTGTCAGAGTAAATACCTTCACAAAATGCAGAACTCCCCATAAACAGATTTTATTTTTTTTCCTAGATCTATTGAGCTATGTGAGAAAAGGGAAAAATAAACCGGTTGGCAAATAATGTATTTGAAAAATATGACATTCCTGGTATAAACTGTCTGATGAATGTTTAGGAATCTCTGCCTTTTACTAGAGATCTGCATTCTCAGCAAGCCTGAATGGTTGTCCTTAACCTCCTCATCTGATGAAACAGCAAAGTGACCTCATTGGAAATTTCTTCCCATGAACTATTTTCATCTGCATCCTCCTAAACTCATCTCTCTGAATTGCAAAGAAGCAAAGAAACTGAAGAACTGCTTAAACGAGTAGGTGAAAAGCAGAATGTGACCATGTTACCAACGCAACGCTCTGACAGGAATCACATCAGATAGTCCTTTTGTTTCCGTGAACATAGGGCTTTGCTTTGGGGAGAGCGACAGCACATTGCCAAAGCTGTGCTGGTACGGACGGCCTTGTGTGGGGCACAAAAGCACAAACACTCTTCCTGTGAGAGACCTTGACGGTACAGCTCAGGAGCCCACAGCTTTCAGTGCCATGAAAAACAGCCTGCTGCTTTTCTGCACAACAAAAATATTCATGGCTACTGGCTGCCGATAAGCACTTGCCAAAGACATCAGCTTTGTTATTTAGGCAAGATGCTGGAAGTGCCACAGTCAACTCTTCGAGGGCCTTCTGAGCCACCTCTTGCTAATTATGGCTAAATATATAAAAGTCATGATTGTGTTTAAACATGTCACTTCTGATACAGAATCCTGGGACTGGTTACACTTTTAATTTCTCCTGTGCTCAGCACAAGACAGCACTTTAACAGTTCACTGTCTAAAACATCTATATGTTTTAGATGGCTTGACGACAGGATTCTGCACTGTATAGCTGGGCACAACAGAGACGGATTGTTCAAGATGTGCTCTCTCACTCCAACGTGAACACTAACCCATGATTTTAGTAAATATTTGTACTGTGCTGTACCATTTAAGTATTTCACATGCTCTGTGTTATGCAAATGAGCTGCCCCAGGGTGTTAGCTTCACGGACTGTTTGCAGTTCTGTAAAGCTCTGTCAGCTCTCACCACATCTACTCACTAAAAAAATTGGGGATATTGAACATTAAAAAGGGCTTCACAATGCAAACTGCCATAGTATCCATTGTACTGCTTATAGTTTGCCAGCTATGAGAGCACTTTGTGGAATTAAACTGAGCTCGTGCAAGTACTCTTCCTTTGCCTTGTATGCTGGCATGACTTGACTAGAAGGTGTCCACATGATCTCAGGATAAACCACTGCAACCTGAAGCTGTTAAAGGCAGTAAGGAAGTGGAAACAGCAGCTTTGCAGGGTCATTACTTCAACTGCCAAGGGAAACCTACAGAAAAATCTAACATAAACACACACTTTAGTGACACAGGCACTTCTTTCTTTCTCCCTATTTCTGTTCCTGGACCTCTCAGGCTAATTTATAGAAAACAACAAAGTCAACCTAAAATTATGGCAAAGTCACCCACCCCTGCTTGCCCTATGACTTTAATGACAACTCCTCTACAAACACCCAAGGCAACAGACTAGCTTTGCAGGGAAGTCCTAAAATTAGCAAAGTGAAAAATATCTGTCAGAAAATTGAAGGTGCCAACCTTAGAGCTAGAGACACTTCACACAAGGCAGCCTCTGGCAGGTCCTGGCCCTCTAGCTGGGGTTTGCTCTGGCTCTCCTGCTGGAACTCACCGGGGACAGCAGCAGTCTTTCAGTCTGTAGGTACTGAATGGAGAGATTGGCTGGGGACAAAAAAATGAACACCTCAGTCAAACACAATTGAGGAAGTGGTGTGGACACCTCCTCTCCAGCAAAGATGCTCCCTGTCCCAAGCTGCCCACATGGTACAGTCCACTCACTCTTGTTCACAAGAGAACCACATAGCCTTCACAAATAGCACACAGCACCTCCATCCCAATCTTCTGATGCAAAGAAGAAGAAAAAATGAAGAACTATTACTCAGCTGGTGCCCCATCTCCTCTATTCTTGAGTCTTTCTAGTGACTTTAATAGCCAGCTAAAGACAATTGGGTTTTTGGGAAAGGCTGTGATAGTACATCTAACAGAGAAGTAAGAGGTGGCCTGGGAGTCTGCAGTCCTCCAAATCCCAGAGAACAGATGCTCTGTGGGAAAAGCACCTGCAACATTTTTTGAGGCAACATCCAAGTGCCAGGTGAGAAGTAAGGGATGATTTCCCTGCAATGATATCTCTTTTCCAGACACAAAGAGGGCAATACAATTTTCTCTCACTGTTAGATGAATTATTTTGTACAGAAAAATTGCTCACATGAATCACATTGTCAAGAACCACAAAGAATAGGAAACCAACACTTTAGAAAATATATATATTTCCGATACTTGGGATATGTAGTGGTTGGTACAAAGATCCACTCAAGAAACTAAATAACAGCTGACCAAATCCACTAGGAGGATACAATGGCATGCTGGTGTGCTCATATCTAACTACTTGAAAAGGAAATACTAACTTTGTATAAGGTATTCTACCTTGTGAACTCTTGCTAAGAAACATAGACGCTTTCTAGCATTGATCTGTAAAGGTAATCACACATCTGTGACTACAAGACATGCTGCAGGAGGGAAGCAGCAAGCCCTGTCGATGGGGTAGAGAAAAAAATCTATTGCCCCCATAGCACAAACCTCCATGTGCAAATCTATTTCTGGTTCAGAATTCTTTACCCTGCAGATAACCAAGAAGAGAGAAGGAAATGAGGAAGAATTTATGTGTAGCAACAAGCAAAAATAGACAAGAACCCTGTCCTCAACATTCAGATCAGAATTTCTCTATCCAAAGTTCAGCAACATTGAGCTCTAGGGTTTTCTTCAAGACCAAATCTGGAAAGAGAATGTATGAAAGATCTTGTTATATGTGTCCATTGCATGGAAAAATCTTAACAAGCCATGTGAAATGCTTTATGTTTTAGAAATCTATCACCCAAATCTAGTGCAGTTATTGAAGTCAGCAGAAAGCCTCCCACAGGCTTTACTGGGCTTTGGGTTAGGTTATGCATTTTAATTCTTTGTTCCCTACAACAGAGAAGCACAGTAATTTATAGAGGGTCTTCTTGCTCCGTTCCCCTCCAGGCTGCAGGCAGCATGCACAGAAGCATCTCTCCATCTTCTTCCATGTTCATCTTTGATGGGGGCTCCATTAAACACTTCAAGTTGTTACTGCTTCAGAAGGATTTAATGACTGGTGTTCAAATCTAATAGCATTTAAAAATAGCATTTACATAAGGAATTTATGCTAAAATGGTTTTATGGCTTGCACAAGTATGTAGGAGCAATAATAATAATAAACCAGACAGCAATGTCTTTTTTAATTCAAACTCTAAAGCAGGCAGATGTCACTACTCACAACAGACCAGACAAGTGAAAATATATTCTTGAACCATAACCTCTCATAATATCATTTTCAAAATTAAAATTCAGGGGGAAAAAAAAAAAAAAAGCAATTTTCCAGTGCTTATCATAATGCAGATAATAAAACCAGAAATGTGTTGTTTAATTATTTTTTTTAAGTTTTAGTGAATACCAGAATAAATCAATACCAGCACTGTTTTGTGATCAAAACCCAACCTTTCAAAACTTCTGTGTAATGCCCTGGGGACCAAGACTCCTGAATGTACGTAATCAAGAATTTTAAAAGGCCAAAGACCAAAACTTTGGTGATTTAATGCTCCACTTAGCCCTAGGAGAAGCATTCAACATATGCTTCTTCTGTAGCATTATAGATTAATTTTATCTCATCACCTCCATAGTATGTTTTATTACTTTTAAGCATCATCCCCTAAGGTATACAATTGCCAGACAGAGACTGAATATGAGAACTGATATTTGGAGGTAAGAGACGTCAGAAAGACCATTTACTGTTTTAAAGCACAGTAGATGGATGAGCAATGAAATCATCCATTTCGAGGCAATTTTCTTCCTTTTCTACTGAAAGGCTTCATCCCCTTGGATAAGGTGCTTGGTTAAAAAAAATTACATAAATGCAGGCTGTTCTTCATGATGATGCATTAAACAAGGTTTGGGGGTTTGTTGTTTGGGGTTTTTTTGTGTTGTTGTTGGGATTATTTAAACGTATCTGGGCATTACTAGGTTTCTAAAACAGAGAAAAACAAAGTTTCTCTCTGCATCACACTTTCAGGGAAATAGCAAAGACAGTTCTTTTGTTTTCTTGCTGTCAGAAAGTTTAGTATAATTAAAATATAAAACCAAGATTCAAGTAGACCTATAAAGCATGTCCAGGCTCATCAACACAACACTGCTCACATAAAGTGTATTTAAGAGTCCTTATGCAACTCTTTCCAGCCAGGCTCTCGGTGATCTCACCAGCATCATGGGACGTAATACTAGTTCTGTTGCATGTTTTGTCCATTTTCAAACCCCTCTTGCCAACCCTCCCTTGCTTTAAATTCATCTCTACCCAACTGCTCAACCACATGCTGCCTTCTCTCTCCTGCTCCATGTCATCTGCCACCGTACCCACTCTTTTTCTGCCTTCCTGGGGCTGTTGCCACAGCTGTTCATACAGCCAAGGAGCAGTGCCGCTGAATTTTGCAAGAGAAGAGAAAGTGCAGCCCCTTGCTTCATTAAGAGACCCTCTGCATTATTTGTTTCAGAGGCAGACACCTTCATTCTTGGATTTCTAAATGGGACAGGGGAATTCCACAGGCAGGCAGGCAGATGCCTCTGTAAAAAAGCCCTTTCTTATAAATAAATCTTCCAGATTCTAGTTTACAGAATAGATTAATAATGCAAATACCAGATAGAATTTAGAGAATTTTTAAACAATGCTTTACAAAAATAATTAACACTGTGGTATATATGATGACAATGCCTCGGTATTAATGCATCTCTCTCACCCTAGTAACAGAAAGTAGTTTGGTTGGTTGGGTTTGTTCAGTTTTTGAACACATCAGGTTCTCATAAATGTAGACTATCATGCCATCTAGTTAGAGGCATGGTTCATATCCTCTAAACATCTGAGCATCTGCTAGGTACTCGAGGATTTATTCACAGGCTGCCACAATGAGGCAGTAGTAAGTTGTGGTGAATGCAGTATTTACAGCACAAATGATGCTGAAGTGCTAATTAGCGCTAATTTGACTTGGCCCATTTTGGACCTGTGACAATCACAGCTCTTCAAAGGCAAGCAGGTCTGGCATATGCTCCTCCAAGGAAAATTCCCACCTCTCCATTTCCTCATCTATTATGATATTTCTAAGGTAAAACATTAAGAAATTTTAAATATCTGTGTTTTCCTAAAGTAGTAGCCTCAGCCATCTGCTCCTGCAGACTGATTTCTAGAAGAAAACTTGATATATATCTGACTTAGTGGGAATTGTCAAAAGTATTAGAGAGAAAAGCTAGGAAGAAAACATTTCACTGAGTATAGGCCTGGGTGTTGAGTTATATACTTATTCTGAAGTTAATAAAGGAAACAACGTTTTGGTTTGGTTTGTTTTTTTTTTCCTTGAGATGAGCAAAAGCTGTTTCCCAAAGAGAGGGTCAGGAACAGGAGAAGCCAATTTCTCTGCTTTCATCCTCTGCCTTTGGGCCCTGATAACTGTAGTTGCCTTCCCTCCATTTTCACTAGATGAATCAGGCTACTGAAGAAAAACAGCTTAGAGATTCAGTAGGTTCATCCTTTGAGAAACATGATGCAGTAAACTTTCTTGATCGGGAATATTTTTCTACTAAGACGAGCTACATAATTAGGATCCTCAAAAAAGAGGACTTTGAAGTTACACTCTGCCTCCAAATACTTGTCATTTGACCCAGAAGGCAATAAATGAAAAATTCTGAACAAATAAATCAAAAAAGCTGACATGCTTTTCCAGGTGGTAAAGCTTTCGTGTGCTAACAAAAGGCTTGATTCCCACTGCTTTTGATATCTGCAGAATGACAGGCCAGTGAAAGCACTACTCGATGATCAGCAGTGTAGCAGAACAAGGCCAATGGAGCCATCACTCAAAAGAAGAGAGTAAGTAAGAAAGGAAGAAATGCTGGGCAAAGGACTACCAGGTTTTTTTCAACAAATGACACTTCAATAATAATTTAAAGATACACTTAAATAGTAACTTTTAAACTCCACCTAAATACTTCAAATATCTAAATACTAAAAAATTACCTAAATAGTCATCTTTCGTGTTTGATCAACTGCATTTGTGCTTTATGTCTCCATCATAACAAAAGGAATAGGCACAATGTTAGATAGATAATTTATGATAACTGCTCATCTGATCAAACTATTGGTACTAGAACTGAGTGGATCCAGCAACTCTTGGTGGGGGGGGGAGTGGAGGGCAGATCTATAAATACATTTAAAAATAAAGTCACAAGATGGTACATTGCATTAAAAGCAGGAAAAGATTTCTGTTGATTAAAAACCTACAGATCCTACAGTTGAAAAGCAGCAATAAATATACACTGAATTAAAGCAGAAATTATCTGAAAGACTATGGAACAGCATTAGGAAGGATGTAAAGTTTTTGTCCTATTTTTTTTCTGCTAAACCTACCAGAAAATTAAAAGGAAAAAAACCTATGAAAGATGCAACAAGAAATTATGGTGTTGTGAATAATTACTAAGAGACCATTCTATCACGTGTCAGGTCATTTTCATCAAACTCACCTGTGGCTTTTACATTCTACTTACATTTTACTTAAACATTTCTCACATGAAGTTGAAGCCTGCACTTGCAGGAAAACAAAGTGTCGATCTTCCCTTCTCAAATCACAGCAAAGATCATCCAAGGGCAGGCACAGCTCAAGTTTACTTTGCGTTCGACTTGGCACTGTACCTGGTCATGTGGCTCATGCTTCTGAGCACTGAAGTTGCTGCCACCTCAGGGAATCCAGGACAAAGGGGACTGCAGAGGGGAACACAGGACAGAACACAACATTTGCTTTTCCCTTGATGGTTAAAATTATTACTTATGCAATAGATCAAGAACTGGCCAAAGATCATCTGATAAAATAACTCAGAAAATGCCAATTTGTGAAAATAAATGTAGCAGCATGCATTTAATTGACATTCAGGTTTTATCCTCTCCCTTCTTCCTATAATAATACTTATTTTTCTCCCTTATTCTAATGAGAACTGTAAAAACATCAAGAGAGGAGGAATGTTTTTTAATATATACACATTCACACAGTGGTGATAATGTCCTGCAAGTAGAGGATTTCTATGGGTGATGTTCTAGCTTTTACTTGTAGTGGCTTTTTACATTTTTCTTTGCTCAGACAACCAATCTCTCCTAATGCCACACAAGACAACCTTGCTTTGCAGAGGGAATAATGCACTTCAGTCATTCTTTGTTCTTGTTTAGTTCTATTCCAGCTTTCTGTTGTCTTATACCATCTATTTCCATGCCATAATTATTCCTATGGAGTTCCCTGATAATAGCAATGGGAGTGCTTATACATAGGATTATCCTTTCTTTCTGATTTATGAAGGATGAAATCACATTTTAATGACTCCAAAATCAATCTGGTCTCCTCAAAAAGCAGATAAATACTGTGACAACAGAAAGTCTTAGAATAAAAATTTGATTTGCTACTTGTCTTTTAGTGACCGTAGAAGACTGCTAAATCACTTTCCTTAATATATCTGATGGCAAAACAACACCCTGTCATCATCCACTTTTAATGTTCCTAATAGCATATTGGCTTTAGAGTTCTCTGCAAAATAACACTACTGGGACTTCTGTAAGTCTGTATTTTACACTGGAAGAAAGAAAAAGTGTCTTTAACTTGCAAAATTCTTGTTATGACTTAGTAACACATGGGCTCTTCATCCCTCTCAGCAGCAGGGGGCTCCTGGAAGTGGGAAATCTGGAGTTCACTGACTTCTCAGGAAAAACATTTTCAACGTGCTCTCCGCACAAGGACTGTAAAGGTGTTTGGCTCTGCACTGCAAGAGAAGCACTCTGACAGCAGGGCTGGACTCTGAGCACTGGCCCAAGGTTTCTATTCATCACCAAAAATCACTCACTACACACTACTGAGATAAGCAAAGCCCTTCTGTGCACACCTGAACTAATTCTCTTCCATTTTTAAATTGGACCGTTTAGAGAAGTGCCACTTTTAACCAGGATTAAAGGTTTCTTCAAATGAAGTTTGTACATTTACAATAAAAGACAAATTTACTGTGGAGCTGCTTATGCCAACATCTCAGTCCTCTTTCTCCTTTTCACTAGTGTCTTTTCTCACCACCAGTGCTATGCATTTAGCAGGGAACATCTATTTCTAACCCTGCTGATGAAAACAGCACAGCTGCTATGTAAGTGTATGATCCACACGTACGCCGACGAGACTGAATGCAGCATGAGTTAGAAGATTAGTTGTCAAAGGTGACTAAGAACTGTGAGCAGTGTAATTCAGACAAATCAAATACTGCTCTAAAAATACCCCAACTGAAAATGAAGCTTGAGAATAGGCTAAGTGGACATCATTCAGAAAATGTTAGAACTTTGGGACATTTTGTTAAAGGAATTGTAAAAGAGGCATTAAGGACAATTAACCATGAAGATAGTGTTTGAGTTTTTTTAAACAGAAGCAGTCCAGACAACCCTCAGATTCAGAGTGCAGCAAACCATTTGCATACATAACTAACAGTTTTCATGCACAATTACCTTGCTATTCAAAGCATATTTACGATTGCAGTGCATTTAGGGTGAAATTTAATGCTCTGGGGAATAGCCTAGGCATGGTCTATGAGCTATTAAATACTAGTTTGCTGAGGTGTTAAGTGATATATTTCTTAATGGATGAATTCCACTAAAGTCAAGTATTACCCTTGGTTGATGCAGCTCCAGATTGATCAGCCCTGGAAACCAGGTACTTGTAATACAGAAGAAATGGCATTTTTAGAGATAAAAGCTTGGCATTGTTTAAGACAGTTTAAAAAAAACCCAAAACAACAAAGCGAACCAAAAAGCAAAAAAACCCCAAACCACACTTTCAATTCCTTGTGTGCAGGTGGGTTTTTCTCCAAAATATTAAATAAGCATGAGGATGTTTTTAAGTCCCTATTGTGACAATAAAACTATGCCTGAAATCACTCTCCACTGACCTGTTCAAAATGGGAGTTTTGCTTCACTAAGTATTAAAGAACTGATTTTTAACAGTTCTGCAACAGAATTAACCAGGAAAAAAAAAAGATTTCTAGAGCCAAACATACTCTCAAAATTTCCAATATTTGTCTCATGCATCAAACAGGCTCCACTAAAACAAGAGAGAGTCACTCCATGCATTCCAGCACCAGCAGCACAGGCTGGGGGGCACTTACTAACACAGCAGAAAAAAAGGGATCTTAACACAATAAAAATATTGTTAAATAATTTTCAGCTAAACATCTTGTGTTTGGATTTTTAAAGAGCTCAGAGTGTGTGTCAGATGGGGGATAATCCATAGTGGTACAGTTAAAGTGCAGTTGCAGGATGACCTGCCTCCATATCTCTCTCCATTAGAGCAACTTTTCTCTTAAGCTGTCCCCTCTGCTTCCCAAATGCTTTTGAAGAAAGAAAACTAAAGGTTCTTGACAGTGCTATTAAGGCAAGTAACTTGTGCTTTCCCTTTCCTTCTCCTCATGGCATTAGCCTGACTCACCTCTGGATATATACGTACACACAGAAAGAAGTGGGTCTGGTGCTCACTTCTTCTGGAAGCACCCACAGCCACATCCTCACAGCTACACCTATTTCACCTTCACGGTTGACATGTGCCAGGTCTGTCCATGATCTGATGCAAACTGAAGCAACATGTCTGTGTTAGTGTACTCCTAAACCAGCCATAATGCAACCCAGTGAGTGATCAGGGTACTGAGCTAGGCAAGCTGACAACAGCTACATGATTTTTGCAAGCCCAGACAAATTGCAGGCAGAGTTCACTCAAGTGAGAGTGGGTTCAAGAGAGATTTTAGACTTACCTATACACGAGTAATGCATTTTGCCTTTATGATGTGGTAAGGAGAGACCCTGGATTTTACACATGAGAAGTACGGTGAAGTTTAAAGATTGACCCAGGGGACACAGGAAACCTCTGGGAAAGCTCTCAGCCTTTTATCAGTCACTTTGGCTGACCACAGTGCCTCCCTGCTTTCCATGGGTTTCCAGACTGCTATTACAAGCAATACCATGTATTTCTTCAGTTACCACAGTGATGACTAAGTTGAACATTGTTGGTAAATTCTTTTATTCTGTTATTGTCAGCCTGTATAGTTTCTTGCCTGGAAAAAGAAACCAGAAGAGACCAGTAAGATGAGGCCAGCACACTTCCGCTGTCTCCAGTCTCCTCTGAGAAGAGGGTCCTGCCCTCTCTCCCTGGGGCCAAGGGAAACCTAAACCATCTGCATCTCTTTCAGCACACACACTATTCAGCCACTCTGAAACCATGCCTGTGTCATGGGGTGCTTGGGACTAGAACACATGGGGAAAGAGCTGACTAACTGCAAAACCTCTCTCTCTGTTTAGGATCTCAACTGTAGTAATGTCTTACATCAGCTCCATTTTTTAGCTAAAGTTTAATTTGCCCATACTTTTGAAAATAGACCTGATTCACAAATATGCATGAGAGTATCTCAGTATGGCCAATTTATATTTATATTATAAGATTACGTGCTTAAAGGAAAAAGAGTGGTAGATGTTGATGAGAGTTTGAAGATGTTCCTCCAAAACCGAGAAGGGCTTGCACCATGGTTGCAGACAGCATTGGTACTGTGTGGAAGACTGTATTGAGACATGAATTTTGATTCATTTCTCTGCTCTCATTTCTAAAGTCTTGTGGAGCAAGTGTCTCAGATACCATCCACTTCCTTCCTTTTTTCCTGGTTTGACCATTTAGATTGCAGATCCACAAAACAAGAATGTTTTATCCAGTGGCAATATTGCACCTTGCACAATGCAAACCTTGTACCTAGAACATGAAGACCCACCTTAGACACACAAAGATGCACAGGAGTGGGGGCTACAATGGAAGCTGCTTGGCGTAAAGGCTGAAAGGATTACTGAATGGATAAGGAGAGAATTGTCAAAAGCTTTAGATATCATCAGCTAATGGAGTAAACTCCTCTCCCCCCAGTAATGCATATAGGAATGTATAAAATACCCCTCATATATTCAGAAGAGCTCTCGTTCAGCTGTCACAGTATTGTACAACCTTGTTAAGCATAAATTGTTTTTTTTCCCCCACGAATTCAGAGAATTTTCTTTTAGCTCCATGCGTAATTCCTTAAATAATTACACATGCAATAAATTAATGAAAATCAAAGAAACTGCTTAGAAAACCAGCTTAATTTGGCATGCTCTGCTGCACACTTCCAAATGCTCAAAATCTTTCAGGCCCTGCTTAAACCAAATGCCTCCACACTGTGCAAGTAATCTTTATTAAAAAAAAGTAAATTAAATTTGGCACTAGGTGAGGTGTGAAATTCTTAAGCTGTCTCCTAAAAACCGAGACATCAGGGTCAGACAGGGGCTGCCAACCTGTTGCCTCCAAACACATGTGTTTATTTATAAAGGGAAACTCACCAACCATCATCAAGTTAGGTGGAAAGTAAGTGTCGTTATAATCCCTCCCGCTCTTGGAAATAGTCACAGTATGTTTTTTAAACTGTTCTTTTGAAATCCACTCCTTACATGGCTTGCACTGATTCAGATGAGATATTTTTGATGCTGGATTCCTTGAGCAGGCTGTTCTCCAGGGTGCTTCTGCTGACTTAGAATGCTTTGTGGATCTCCCAGAGCCTGCTGGATCATTTACATTGCCCACTCTGGAAACAGAAAACATATCTGGGCAGCAGTTGTGTCCTACCAGGATGTTTATTGAGGAGACCTCAGCTCTGCAATGCCTTCCCTCCCTACAGCCTAAACCTGCTGATCAAAAGAGCAAGCAGCAGGAGTCCTGGGCACTTGGCTGCTCAGTTCTCCACACTGGGAGGACAGCTCTCAGGTGTTCAGTATGACAGTGATGTCAATTCTTTGAAACAAAAAGAAAACAAAAAAATGCAAACAAAACAAACCAAACACCCCCCTCAAAGAAAAAAAAAAGACCAACAAACAACAAACCAAACCTAAACCAACTAAACCCAAAAGGAAAGGGGTAGAAGTCTAATTTATGATAGCACACTATTTGCAATTTTAAATGTGCAAAGCCTGTTTTTGCCTAAAATCCAGTACATTTACAGAGTAGTATAAAAAAGGAAATACTTACCTGTTATCAAATCTAACAAAATATTTGAAATCCTGAACTTTGAAACACCTTATAAAAACACATTTAGACTGGAGAAATGAAGTAGCTCAGAAGTTTTGAAGTCCTACCACTTCCATGACAGAACTTTCTCAGAGAGCTCTGGACTGCATTGATTAACATTTCAAATCCACGTGAGTCTCCCTGGAGTACACAGAATCAGCTCTCCGTCTGTACGGTGTTTTCTACTTACAGGAGCTAAGGATCTGAGGAGCAGACGCTGCATTGGCATGTCCACTTCATTTCAGAAGGAGTCTGACAGTGCAGTATCACTTAAATAATGAAGCACACATCTGGCAGGAGATTGCTGAGGTTGGCTAAGTTTGTACAAGGTCAATTCACCCTCCAAGCTTCTGTGTGCTGAAAATTAAGCGAGAAGTTTACATGGCAACAAGCAGAATAAATGGATCGATCTCAGGGTTTGTTTTCCAAGTAGCATGTCTTTCTTTCTAAATCAGTTTTTATTGTATAAAAATAGGAGGGAGTGCTATTATATTGCTCTGAGATATATTTTCTGAAACTTTTCACTAGTTAACACATACCTATTCTAAAATATGATCTTCCTTTTGTAAGGAAGGTAGAAAAACTACAATGTAGCACATATGGCAAAGGGACATGTACACATATCTCTTCACTACCGTGCTTTGCAAGTTAGGGGCTAGTCTTAACAAAGGGTAGATAATCCTTGAAGCAAGTGGAAATACCATAGGATCAGGCTTTGGAAAGTTTATTTACTTAGTGCTTTCACTAATTTCACAGAAGGACAATACCTGCTTAGTATGAAAGTATCCAGTATATTTACACATTGTTATCTTGCTTTTACAGAAAACACATCAGCTCTGATATAGTTTCACCTGTATTAAAAGAAATAACAGATATTTTTATAAACTCAGAGTAACATAAAGATGAGACAAGCATAACAAAAAATTATTTTAATTGCTCAATAAATGACATTAACAGTTTACAGCCTGAAAAAATAACTTAGCAAATAAGAGGTGTAGGTTAAGGCTCAGATTTGAATGATTTTTCACATTCTAGCAATTATCCAAAGTAGCCTTTCTTCAGGAGCAGTGGAAATCAACTCAGTGCTTTAACCACAAACAATCTTTTTGTCTGACTCCTTGGCTTTTAAAAAAAGATACTCATTTTGAGTTTGCTTATTCTCTGTTCTTTGAAGATCCCAACTTACAACATACTTTTGTTGTTAGTTTGGTGACATGCTCTCTTTCTCCATTTGGCAAGCATTGATTTTTCATTAATGCTCCTGTCAGAACGTGAACTGCTGCTATGTCCCATGAAGTGACAGAGAGAGGAGAGCTCCCCCTCAGATGGATGCACATACAAACACTGAACTATCAGCAGGAACTCCACTCACTCTCTCTCCAATCCGCTCCTCCTGATAGCTTTTTCCTCTTTGATGGGACAGCATCAAGTAGCTACCAAGGGAAGGAGTCAGAAAACACCATCACAGCTTGGTTGTACTTTGCTCCCCCCGTGATGGTCCACGGCTGCCATGCCAGCAGCCATCAGGGAGCAATAGCTGAGCTTGTGTGACTGAGGCTGGCTCCTTCAACTCAGTGCTTCAGTCACCGCAGATTATACTTTCTGGTCTCGTTGCTTCATGGCATCTGCTTTCTGGGGTTTTGTCCTGAAATGACCAAAAATCTAAAGGAAAATCCTAACATAAGTGCACAGAGAAATCTGACACAAGAGAAATGTTTTCCTTTCTTGGCTTCTCCCATAGCTCTTAGCTTTGTATTAGCATCCTGTGAGAAAGGTCAGCCTCCTCTATGCCCAGGATACTGTAAGAGGGACTTTAACACTGTATTTCCCATTAAAATGACCTTTTTAGTGAGCTGTCCAGATATGTTTAAAAAGTAATCTTGGTTTTATGAATCAGTTTAAAAACAAACAAACGAAACTAAAAATCACCTCTGATGACCATGGAAAGTTCTTATATGTTGGCACAAGTCCATTATGATGCCAAGTAACACCATACAACCCAAATACAACCTAAAGTATCTCTCATCTGTGGTGTGCTTGGTTGTTTATTCCAGAGTACACACAGAGAGATAGTCTAGATGCTTTTTTCCTGTGGGGCTCCAGAGCGTCCTATATTCCTTACCACCAAAAAGATGTTACTCATGCAACACGTTACCATGGAGAGAAGCAACTTCATGCTTTGTTCACATTGTATTTCTCCCATTTGTTTTTCTACCTTGAAATCAAGGATGCTATATTCTTCTATATGTGGAAAGCACCAAACACATTCACTTTAGCTTCACTTTTGTTTATTTTCTGTTCAGAGCAGCAAGGAAAATCTACTGTCAGATCAGTCTGTGCTAACATTTTATTTCCTTCTTGCCTCTAACTTAGTCACTGGCTGAAACTATTATTTTGCTTTCTTACTAGACATTCAACCTCTCTTGGCAAGCTTAATGACAGGTCCATCTCTACTGATGTCTTTGTCATAGAAAAACAACTACTTGGATGGGGAAAACCAGCTAGAAAGTTATAAGAACAGGCTGGTGAAAAAGAGATGACATGATCTGGAGATTCAGACACTCACCACTCACTGCAATAGAAGTCCAGCATCATTCTCACTTCTGAGCCCCATAGCCATGCTATGGCCTTGCAATCCTGGGGCCTCCCCTCTTCCAAGAGGGGGTAGGAAACAACAGCACTGTAGCAATGACTACCCCGTAAACATCAGGGACATTGCATTGGCTTCTCCATAGTGCAACCAGGGACCCAAAACTGAAAAATTGAGGGGTTTTACAAGTGCTTCACCTTGTAAGGCTTCTGGACAGTGACCAACAACCCTTGGGCCGCCCTATCCATGTCTTGCACTCAGTACCTGAAAATCCCTGGGACGTGGTTTCAGCTCTGCAGAGCTACATGCCAACAGCCAGGAGGTGGCACGCAGAGCAGAACGAATTTGTCCTGTCTGCGGTGGCACCAGAAAACTGCAGCAGTGCCACGTGGATCAAGAGAAGGACATCCTTGCTTTAGGCAGACACCAAGAGACTGGACCTCTACTTGGCATAGAAGTGCCTCGCTCGCAGCTCACTGCTCATCTGCTTTGCTGGAGCGTGGGTGGTTGGCACGGCAAGACCGGGCAAAGCCAGCAGAGGGGATTACCGGGGTGATGAGGGGGCACAGACCTGGCTCAGCAGGAATGTGTGCTGAATGGCTGCTGCCACAGCAAAGACACCGGCCACTCTTGTTGTTCCACCTATCTCCTGGAAAAGAAAAACTGGTTGTTTATGCTTCTGAAAGCTCTGCTTTGGGAAAAGCTAATTTCACACTGAAGCACAGTATGTGCAGACTGGCTGGCCAAGGCAACAGGGACAATGGAGGCAATAAATGACTTCCCCACTCTCCCCATCCCCCTGAATTAGACCTAACTGCAAGTAAGAAAATCATATTCAAACTATATCAAGAGAATAAGCACCAGTCTGCCTTGGTGTCAGGTGTGATAGCCTGCTCTAGCCAAGAATCTTTTGTGCGTAGTGTACATGTTTAATTACAGCAAGCACCTCTTCCCATGTTGGATACTGCTACCTGCAAATCTGGGAAATGGGAAAAGCTCAAGGTGTAGCACTCTGCACTCGCAGCTTGCACTAGACGGGAGCGGGACCCAGACACCCTCACAGCCAGGCAGAATACTTCACTACTGAAAAAAGTACCTGTTTCATTGTGCCAAACGTGTTCACAGTGGAGTAATTACCTTTTGCAGTTTCTAAGAAGAATTTAAAAATGTTCTCTTCAGTATCATCACTGAATTCAAACTGTAATTTGTTTTTTTTTCAAATCCACTGTCATTTTCCTTTCTAGCTCTAATTATCTGGATTGCAACCATACCATGAAGCAGAATTGTGACAAGAAAGCAATCACCCCAGAGATTTCCCTGAAATTTGCTTTCTTATTGGTTTGGAAATGCCTCAGCTCTCTGCATCATATTTTGCACATAACTGAGTTTTCTATGAACAGTCTAGGAAATGCAGAAATGCAATATTGTAATTATTTAATTGGGTTGTCACACCACAGGATCTTACAGTGCTAGATGCTGTACATAAATTTAGGCAAAAAGATAGTTCCTGTGCAAAAGAAATGAATGCTTAAGGGTAAAATGAAAAAAAAATATATTGGAGAAAGAGGTTAAGGAAAGCTGCTGCACTGTAAGCATGATTCTCTAATTACATTGCAAAGAAAAGAAACAGCATCTGTTGGTGAAATTCCAGAACTTTCCAGCCTGTTAGTTATAGACATGTCATTTATGTCATATAACCTCTCTGTCCCTTATTTACTCTTCGGTAAAATGGAAATAATAATACAGCTTCCTCATGAAGCATGATTAAATGTTCATAGTGCTTTGCAATCATTTGATTGACAATATGGCTGTGGAACATTATTGCTAGGGACAAATTGTGAAATATTTATAGCTGATACAGTGTCGACAAAGCTCATCTTTTCTGTTTTTAAAGTTTTAACTAAGCAATGCTTAATGAAATTTGCTAGACTAACTGCTCGTGTTGTCTCTGCTGGTAATGCAAAAGCAAACGGCTGTCAGTACGGTACCCTGAAGGCAGACATTAGGAGTTTCTCTGTTGAATCCAGCAGAGAAGTTTCTTGCATCTCCGTTGAATGCCATCATGCTGTGATTAGTTAATCATTAAGTACATAGTGCTTTTAATTAACTGCCAACTCTGCTTGGGCATCTGTTCTGAAAATCACATCCGATCATGCTTTTCCCAGTCTGTGGCTATGGAGCTCTTCAATAATACAGTTGTTGCTCCATTCTCCAGCTCTCTCTGCTGCAAGACAGCTCTAGTCCAGACTGTCCTACATGAAATGAAATATAAATGATCTATTCTTCCAAGGGAATAAAAGTAAATTGGAATTAAACAAACTTGTTTGCCTCAATAGGTAATAAATGCTGCTATTAAAAAGCAGATCAAGCAAATTAACATATTTTTTTTTAAAAGGCTGGAAGAATATTTTTATTCTTCAGTATCAGCACACACTTTTACCAATTTTTTTTTAAAGACTAATCCTGAACTGTAGAAAGCAATCCTTTCTATTTTATAATGCACAGAGAGACTGATAATAAATACAACAGATTCTGCAAAATATTTCATTTGATTTAAAGTGAGAGAAAAATACACAGTGCAAACATTCCCTCACAAACACTGCTTTTCTCCATCTACATAGCTCAATCTCTGCTGGCTTCAAAAATCTCCATTTTAAGTTATTTTAAAATAAACTCCAACACCTTTGGAGCATATGCTTGGATAAATAAGAAGATTGCAATATATCTTAGGTAGCACATTCTCTTTTAAAGGTGATAGCAAAGAAGCAACATTAGAGCAAGGAGAACACATGGTGAAGCTGGCAGTAGGCAAGGCACCTTCTGCTGGTGCTGTGAACCTGTTTTGAAAAGCAAGTCAAACAAGAGATCAGAGGATGAATGTGGTCACTTGATGGCATAAAATGAAGTAAGGGCAGACACCTAGATCAGGAGGGGCATTGATCATGTGACGTCTTATTAGCAATTTCAGAGACCCTAAGAATTTGCTGTATCCTGCTCTGTTCCCCAGCCTAAGCACAGGGGGGTGGACCCCTCAAGAGCTCTGGCGTGCCCCAGAACCCTCTGACCTGTCAGGTTAGTGACAGAGCAGCGGGCGTTTCATGGCACTGGTACAGCTAGCCAGGAAGCAACAGCTCTCATGTTCCAGGTGAGATGCTTGGTGACACTGCATGTGTGCTGGCCATGTAAAGGTTCCCAGATGTATGGCAGTGCACAGGAAAAAGCTGCAAGAGTGGTTATATGACTCTTCCTACTCAAAACTTCTTAGTATGAGGACATGCAGAAACCCATCATACAGTATAGAGGACCACAGTACAGCAGCCTCCCTGCTGCCACTACCACACCACTATGTGCCACTTCAAACCCTCCATCTCCGAGCTGTTACTCATCACATATGAATCCGGGCTAGTAAGAAGGTAGAATTCTTAAAGTGCCCATTATTTCTATGTAGAAATGCGTGTCAAGGAAAAGGGCACTCTTTGTCAAGTACTGGGAACAGAGAAGAATAAACCACGATTAAGCTTTAAACTCATGGTTCTTTAAAGAGTGGAGCTAGGAAACTCGTATGAACCTTGCAACATAGAATACAACATTACAGTTAAACAATAGCCAGAGTATAAGGGATAAGCATGTGATGATTAGGTTAATGTAACGCTCACTGTCAGATAAACATTTTACATAATAACCCTTTTGCAACAAGTTCAAAGTAATTCTCTTCTTTTCTTTCAAAATTCCACTGTGGATGTCAAGAAGTGCCGGCACACAGAAAAGAGGTGTTTCAGAACTATCTACAAACATGCATTTCTAATTCTTTCCGTACTGAACTACACCAAGGGCAGCACTTTTATATATGGAGTTCAAGGTATTCCTGGGAACAGGCTGTTTTCTGATGACATCATAAGAACACTGTCACTCAGGCAACAACTTGCTACTATGGCAACCACAGCTTTTACAGATGCTGAATGCCAGTGAGGTTAAAACCACCATTTGGAGATTTGCTAGTTAAAAGTTCACCAATATTTGATGCAAGAAGCTACAAGGAGTATACTGCAGATGTACAGCATTGTGCAGTTATCTACCCATTCCTGGGAAGCTGAGAACAGTCAGTTTTATCTTCCATCCAAGAAATTCCTGGGGTAATCACACTTTCAGATACATCCTTAAATGCTACTACAGCTAGAAATAGGCCTGAACATTAACTTTATGATTTGGGGGCAGCTGGAAGAAAAGGACTCCTGCCCCCTATAAAAGAGGCCCTGTAAATGTAGGAATTTGGGGATCTAGAGTTTTAGTACTCTCAGAGACCACACGCACTGTGAAGATAGTCTGGTATTATATGAAGGCATGTCTTTGGAAAAGAAGTGGATTTATATTTTTCCCCTCTGGCTGCCAAGAATTATAGGATAAGAGATAAAAACATGTGGTTTTGTAAGCAACTGCTATCTGTGTTGAGATTACTGTCAGATGAAATCAGTCAGTTGCAGAATGTCTTAACACTAAAAGCCACGTTTTTCTGTTCCAAACCTTTATGCATTTTACTAACTGCAAGCACATCTCAGAGTCTGTAGAATGTTGTCCAGCTGAAGATACCAACCTGTCCAGTAACCTGCGCTCTGCAAGACATTAGACAACTGCCTAATTTTAACCATAGAGTTGTTTGGCTGGTTTTGTCCCCGGCAGCAGAGGCTTGCAGTTAACATTCCCAGTAAATCATATTTCCTCTATTAGAAAGGCTCATAAACATAATCCATCCAGAACCTACTCTTAAACTTGACTGAATATCAGCAGAGTAATGTTTCATTTTGCAGCATCAAATTTCAACTCACTTAGATCCTCCAGGAGTTGTACTGCCTGCCAGGCTGGAGAGCTGCTTGAGGTAGCCTGGCATGGGGAGGAAAATCTGGAAGGGGAGAGGGGTGCACAGATTTACCCTTGGAGCTTCTTTCCTTGGCAACACCTTACAGTGAACCTCCTCAACTAAAACTGCAATAAAAGTGAAATTTAAATGTGCATGTTAAAAATGCAAAACCTATAAGGTATATTATTTATAATGTGTTTGCTGCCAGATTTGAACTCACTGGCCACTACTTGCAGTCTCAGAGGAATAGCTAAAGCCAAAGTGTAGCACTTATTTGTGAGGTGGTCTTGACAATGATGCAACAGCAAGCTTTAAGAATTGCTCCTGTTCTGGGTCTGCTTGTAAGCCCAGGGCAATGAAGACAACGTGCTTTCAATACAACCACCTCCCAGACTTCTAAGGGGTTTTTTCCATACGTATCCTACCAGGCATTTTGTAGTGCTCAGGACATTTCTTCTTCAGTCCAGGAGAAGATTAAGGCCATTGCTGATCTTCATTTCCACAAGTCATCCAGCAATCCTGTCTCCTATTGGCAGCGAAGCGCCCTCTCCAAGCAATTCTCCCCCATCATCTGTGAGAAAAGAGATGTGGAAGAGGCCAATTACCTTTTGGAGAGAAGGAAATTACTTGCTTATAATTGAGTTCTCTGAGCATGGTGTCCGCTATTAGGAGCCACACTCATCCTCCCACCTCCCCCTGAGAGCTGGGGTTTTATTCCTATTTAAGTTCTAATTATTATAATTAGTCTGAAAAGGATTTGGGAGTTAGGGGCTATGATATGCCATATAGACCCCTCAAGGCATCTTTTTGTACTAACTCATTATGACCAGTTCTAAACTTTACCATTTAATCTAGTCATTCAGTACCCAAGGTCACAACAGCTGAGACCCCCTGAGCATCAATCCATAGAGACTCCCACCTTCAGAGAACTACAATTAAAAGGTAAATAATTCCCTTGCTGCCTTCTCTGCGAGGCAATGCTATAAGTCAGAGAACAGAATCCAACCTCAGCCTAATTACTACTTCAGTAATTTACACAGTTGCCATGAAAAAGTTTGCAAATGCTTTTTCGTTGCTCAGAACACAAGGCCAGCTACAGTTTGTTTCAGACCGGCCTTGCCCAGACTCAGACTTACAGCAGTCAAGCTACAAACTTTGTCTGAGTGTATCACCCAAATGCCAAGAAATTCTGAAGAGCTACACTCCAAGAAAGTCAAATCATCACCACATTTAGGCCATGGAAACTGTATTCTTCACCACACTAATTAAAGATGCAATCCTTTTCTTTCCCTGTTCCATCCCAAAACCTCTGTTGAATCAATACAGTACAAGCTTTCAATTATTTGAATCAGGCTGTGCATAAAAGGACTGGAAACAGTCAAAGCTGAATTAAATACGAGCAAGTACAAATTCTTAAAAATACCATCACCCAAGTTGACAGATTCCAACAAATTCAACAGATGCTGGTATTTTCCTGAATGACAGCAGCCTCCAGGCCTGAAAACTGTAAAGCAAAGCTTTGAATTTCACAGGAAAGAGCATGAAGTGTATTAAGCGCAACAGTTTGTTCGAGTGCCAGCAGCTGGAGTCCGGCACACGGTGTCACTGCAGGGAGGAGGAGGCAGTTTCAGATACTTCCATTGCTGAATTTTTTGAAGGATAAGTGAATTACATCTGCAAATCAGAAAAAGGCACCCACATTTCTACCAACAAAATACGCTGTGCACCAATGCAATGCTTGCTAGTTATCTATGTCATTTCCCACAAGTGCAGCGATTCCATGGTTGTATTGCATTCCTGGTGACAAGGTGGCTGGCTCTTTGAGTCAGAATTTAGAAAGTGTAAGTAATAATGAACACAGATTTCTAGATAAATAAATCAAAGTTAATTACATTAAAAAATACATTGGTAAACAAACTGTCTTCTAGATATGCCTTTTTAATGAGCAGATCACAACTTAGTATATGTTATTCTAAGTCTATTACAATGCAGCATGTCAAAATTCCATACTGGTTTGGTAGCAAATTCTAACATCACACTCAACAATTTGACAACTTTCAATATTTGATTGCTAGGAAGTGCAGTAGAGGGGAGAAAATGAAACAAAACAAGACAAAAAGCAGCTGTGTCTGTTCTCATTTTCTGCTAGAACTACGACTGCCAATTCTTCAGCCTGAAAGCAACCTGAATCTCTACCCTGGGACTGTAGGTGGAGCAGCTTCAGCACTGTCCCTAGAGCAGCTTCACCACGCCCTCCTATAGCACCACAGGTAATTCTTGCTCTGAAGCCCTGGGTCCACAAGATGAGTTCTCTTACTCCCAACCAACATTAGTATCACACTGGGGATCAATATGAAGAAGTTTGCACTGTTGCTGTCTGAGTTTGCAGATGACAAATGGACTTCAATTTTCTAATGTTGCTGGGTCAGAAACAGCTTTCTAATTTTCCTAAATTAAATTACAGGCTACTGTCATATTTGTAGCCAGGTACATTAACTACAGAAGCAATATTTCAGCTGCTGCTGTTTCTTCCTCTAAGAAAATAAAGTGGGTGAGAAAGTTGAGAGGGGAGAGTAGATCAAATATCGATACCTTAATCAGGACATCAGGATGCTCTTGTAATTGTTGAAATGTCTTGAGGCCCCATATAAGGATTGTGGCAAGACTAAAGATAAGTCCTAGTGATTGTGTTACTTACAGTTCCAGAAAGTCAGTTGTTACCGGTGGCCATGCAGCTTTAACTGCATTGTCAGAGGCATACAGACCTCCAGGGGCATCATTTAGGAGAGAAAACGCTTGTTTCCACCTGTAGACCTATAGACTGAGAAGGTTGTATGTCATGGGCTGCTCAAAGCTTTCCAGCACCATAGGCAAAAGTTAAGTTCCTCCCCTAAAGGATGAGAAACAAAATAATGTCTTTTGTATTTACCACTGGCAGTAGCAAAACTCCATATAAGGTTGGAGCAGGCTGGGAAGATGCATAGCACTCTCTTGAATCTCCAAGTTGCTTCCCTCCTCCTGCTAAGGAGGCTGGCCTGGAGAAATTCAAACCCCAGTGATGGCGGTTAAAAGCTGTACAGGCAAAAACCAAGCTGCCCTGTGTGTGGGATATGAGACCATGATCCCCAGCCCCTTCAAGACTACACTTTCCTTCTCCTCTTCCACCACCAGTGTCCAGAGACATGTCTGCTCCACCTGCCCAACTCCCAGATGAATCTCTCTGCACTCCCACCCTCTCCCCTCCAGAAGGAAGGCACAAATCCCTTCAGTTAATTCTCCCTCTTCTGATCTAATCTCCTCAAGGTGTAGAATCTATTCTTCTCCCAAGACAGGCTTGTGCTGACACACACAATGGCCAGTCCAGTCCAACCCTACCTGCCTCCATTCTCCCCCTCTAAACAGCACCAAAATCATGAGCTTGAGGAGGAGAGCGTGGGCTCCCTTTCCTCTACCCAGCCCAGCTCTGGTGGGAAGCCAGGCTGAACACACACCACTGAGTCCCAGCTCTCTCCAGCACCCGAGTGCTGTAGGGAGCACCCTGCCCATGGCCATCTTCTGGACACAGCACACTGCCCTCCTCTTCAGTGACTGCTTGAAAGCAAAGGGCTATTTCCTTCCAGGAGAAGTTGCATGTGAAACGCCCAGCAGATGCATAGGACTCAAGCAGACTACAATTATAAATTAAAGGGGAAAACTAAGGTGCCAAGTCTTTGATTTGTATTCCTGGCAGCAAACTGTCAATGACATGGGAAGCTGCATTTTTGTTTTTTCCCATATGTGGCTTTTACAGAAAGTTTTACTTTAAATCAGAAGACAAACAGAGAGAAGAATATTCCTACTGAAGGTTGTTTATAGTGTGTTTTCCCAAGCTTCACCCCCTCCTGTACTGAAAGGTCACCTCAACCAGAACTGCACAGATGCACTCCCAGGTCTTTTTGTGAAGTGTTAAGAAGAATCTCTACCATGTAATATTGTAAAAATACTGCCTTCCTCTAACAGTACGGTTAAGTTCTTATTTAATAACACATACATGATTTAATCTCTCGGGTCTGATCTCTACCATGTCCTATAATGATAACAAGCCACCAGTCTTGCCCATAAAGCTGCTGTCAGTACACTGGATCCCACAACCGTTAGCTCATCGCTCTTCCAAGAGCTCTGGGAAAGGCCCATTGCTATCGATCTCATCATCCCACTGCAAGCACTTTTCCTTCGAGCTACTCTGTTTCATCAAGCTATTAGATGACCTGAAGTCCCCAGGAGCCCCAGATTAGCAAATCCAGACTTATGCTCAAGTATTTTATTCCTGATGTTCCACCTTCTGAGAGATGGTTGCAGGTGAATGATTTTTCAACTGTAGCAAAAGATGTATTGGTTCAATTTAATGCATTTCTGTAAACAGTCGCATCTGTTCTGCTCCACAGAGAGCTACCACGTGTGAACACCACTCACATGCCTTCCTTCTCCTTGCGACCTCCAGCAGCCAACCTCTCCTCAAAACTGCACATCATCGTGAGCGAGTGGCTCTGAACTCAGAGCTACAGAACAGCATTCGGGGACAGAAGCACCCACAGAAGGACTCCGTACTCCTCCGTGTTGCAGTCTGCCTCAGAGTTGCTCTGACTTCCCACACATCTTGCTGTCTCTTTTGTCCCTTGATTTATCCTTTGGGAGGTTACTTACATGAGTAGTGATTGCAGCACTTGAAGACTCTGAAATGGAAGTAAATTAAAGCTCTAGAAGGAACACATGTAAACATAGCAAAGAGCATCACTGGGCATGAAAGAAGCTGCAAATTCTGCTTTTGGAAGGGAGGAGTACCCTCCTACACCTCTTCCACATGTAAGGTTGAGCTACTTTTTTCATCTAGTCAATGAGGGCTCATCACTGACACAAAAATTGCCTGTGTTTTACCTTGGGTCCCAGTCACATTTATAACAAGTTTCCAAAGCTTGCCATTTGTAGTCTGCTCTGAACAGGCAGAGATTAAATATAAGTCATCCTGAACATGTATATAACTACACATTTGTGCAATTTTTAAAACTTTTCTGAAAATAGGACCCTAAAATTGCAGAAAATGACACTTTTTGCATAGTCATCAGCTATATGTTATTTTATAAACACAAAACCACAGGCAGGAAAGCAAATCTGTTATGTACCCCATGGTACAGAAGACATTCTTCCATCAAAACACTGTTTTACAGTGATTCAGCTGCAGACAAGGAGATAATACATTTATCTGATCGTATAAACACTAAGTGAAAAATTTGCTTCCAGAAAGGAAGCTGAGTAGACAAAGCAGTTGCAGTGTTCGTTTGTTTTGAAAAAAAGTTTTGTAATGTAGTACATACCCTGAAGACTTTTACAGCCCCTCAAGTTTTCAGTGAGGAAAATGCACACTGGGAACCTTTATGAGGCAACAGAAACAGAAATGCTGGTGCTTAAATCATTTCTCTGTTCAAAATGCTTTTCCACAGTAAACAGTTTTACAATTGTGCTCAATTTAATGCCTCTGCTCTGCTCACTAGAACATGGTTAAGCTATTGCCCCAGTTGGAGCAAGCTGGCCTTGCTCTGCTACAGCAGGTACTGCTCCATTAACACTTTCTGTCTGGTTGCCAGGACATCGCTCCATGGCACGACCCAGTAAAACACACTTTATTTATTTTGAATTCTCTAACTATCTACCACCCTCTTTAAAATCAACCATCAGTATATATTTTCATATAGGACTGTTTATGTTAAATTTAGGATAACAATGTTACCATTCATCGGGCAGCATCACTACCATTCATTTGCCATTCACCGCCATCAGGACCTGTTTTCCTCAGCAGCCCAATTGCCTTTGACATTAGCATCCTTCTCTCCTCACCTTTATGAAATCTGGCTGCCATGAGTTAGAAGACTGTAGTCAGGGATGCTACAGGCCAGATGGACAGTAAAAGAGCTAAGACATGGAGAGTCTTCAGTACCAGTGAGTCATTCCAAGGATGGAGTGGAAAAAAAATAGGTTCTTTAACATATAAACATAAGGGGGGAAGGGAAGGGAAGGGAAGGGAAGGGAAGGGAAGGGAAGGGAAGGGAAGGGAAGGGACTGAATTTCTCATATACATAAATTCTAATGAAAGAGAAGACCTAACTAGCCATAACACATTTCAAATTCTTTTAATTACAGAAATGATATTGACTATACTTTCAATTAACTAAAAAAATAGACAAACCTTTATTTTTCTCACAAACAAACATAGACTGTCACAAGTAATTGCAGAACACCAAGTTAAGAGTTGTGACACTTCTGTCCCGATGTTTAGTTTACAAAGAGTAACAGAGCCCTTGACACTCTAAAGAGCTTGAATGACAACTCGATAATGCAGAAGGGAAGAAAAATGAAAAGATTCCTGGCAAAACAAGCTAAATGTTTACCTTTATCATAATTTAAGAAAAAAATGCTGCCTTGCATATGTTTTTAAGGGCAGACTATAATAAGTAAATGCGGTTTTCACAAGTATGGCATGGCAATACATAGGCCATCATTTAAAACAAAGCTTCTCATTGGGAACCAGCTTCCATCTCAATCATGATTCCTATTATCCCAGTTTCTAACCACAAAAAAATGTCAAGGATGAGCAGTACCTTACTGCTCTGAGCTGAGTCTCATCTACAGCAGGCTAATCTGTGAAGAGTATATTCAAGTACAAACCACAATTAACTGCGTGAGAAGTGTCAGTCCTTTGACAACTGCCTCTGAGAATTTCACTCTCTTTCAAATACACAAGTATCACTGATGCCAAGGTTCTAGGGCTGTGTTTCCCCATGCCTGAGGAAAGTCAAAACTAGAGAAATCAGACTTCTCTTAAAGCTTGACAAGGGTGCAAATTTTAGGGAGTTGCTCTAGGTTTTTTGATTCATTTTTGCAAGGATAAAATCTCAGAAGGAAATTGTGAGCCAAATCAAAAAAACAAGTGCGGAAGAATAAAACCTTGATCCAAAAGAATCCCTGAGATAGTGATGATTTCATTCATGGCTGAGGATCTTTTGCAGTTGTATAGGGTCAGGAAGGTTTTACAAAGCCTATTTTTTGTTTTCTTCTTTAAAAAAAAAACCTGAGAGCAGAATGCTTATTTTTTTATAACATTTGTTAACTGCATTTCTACTGCATTTGTAGGTTTTCATGTGTGCAAAGCACCTGGCAAAACAGGTGCATGAAAACTGAGTATAACTTCATAAATCATAGGGATTTGGAGACTTGCATGAGAAGAAAGTATGAAGAATGTAAAGGTTTGCTTTTCTTTTAAACAACCATTATAGCACCTTCTCCACAAGCAAAACTGAATAAAGATCTAGTGGCTTTCCAACACGCACAAACTGAAATTAAATGCCCCAGTTGCCTCCACACCTAAATCTCTCACTTATGGTCCCTTCTTGGGAAAGATATCACAAAAAGAATACAATTTCTCCTCTTTGATGACTGCATTCATTCTGGGGGAGATGGATCTAATCTGAATCTTGATTTTCAAAGACCTCAGGTCCTAGTGTCTTTAAGCAGCAGATTTGCAACCCTTAGGAAACAATGACACTCTCAGGCATTTCCCTCCTGTGGTTGCTTGTGAATACAAAAGGTAAGTTAAAAATTTCCCATGCATCTGCCCACCTTTTCTCGATGTAAAGAGCAGCAGACGAATAAGGCAGGCAGCTTTTCAATGCCTATTTGTTCTGCTCTCCAATTTAAAATACATACAATTAGGGATTATATGTTTTACACTTCTGTTTACCTTGGCTGATACCAGCAAGCTGTTGAGTGCTGCTGTGGTATATCTAAAGTATTGAAAAAACCTGGGACACTTTACACACATTATGACCACTCAAACCATTCTAGTTTTGTGATTCTCAACACCCAGAATGATCTATAGCCTTGCAGCAAATCCTTTCCAATCTCTCTCCTCTCATGCTTCACACAAAGCAGATTTCTTCTCCACGCACACCAGACCTGCTTCAGGATTTGTGACATTTGCCATCTAGACAAGATTTTTAGTTACATACATTAACACATTTCCAACTAATGTAAAGATACAGCAACATTAGAGTAAAATCATTACGGGGGGGATGGAAATAACCAGAAGAACCCCTAGTGCTATAAACACCCAAATTGCAGAATTAACATTAAACTTACAAATAAGCAGCCCTTTCCAGCACGGAAATGAACTGTTTTGATCCCTAGACAGTATTTACCATGTCACTTAGTGTGGGATGACCGATTTGGGACCATTAATGCTGGAACATTGAGAAATGGCTTCTGTTAAAAACAACCAACCAACCAAAAGAACCCAGAACTTTTTAATCCTCACTCCTTTTTTTCAGACCAGATCAAAAAGAGGTGGCAGACAGTTTGGAAGAAAGCTTTTATAGATGAAATTATCTCAGGAAAAAATATTATTAAACCTCTGCAGAAGAAGAAAGCTTCACTTACTGAGAACAATCCAAAATGATGTCCTTTGTTCCCTGTATAGTTCATACATTTTAACAGGACAGATTAAAGGATTCTGTCTTTACAGCTCAGATTAAGATTGTGATGGGAGAAAAACCATTTGACCTAGGAACTAATTGTTCTGAAAGACATGTGCTTAATCCATTTTTAATCTGTAAATGGAATTAAGTGTCTAGTTTAAAGGGAGTGTTACAGAATTATAAAAACATAGTATTGTGCACACATAAAAGAGACATTGGTCAGCCTAATTTATGTTCAAAACTCAATTCCTAATTATGAACCCATGTCCAGTTCTTAGGTAGTACATTTTCCCCCATCTCCAGTTCCAGTACACCCTTGTAGTATTTGCTGCTCCTGAGGAATGAACACAACTTCCTTTCTGTTTGCACTCCACAGCAATTAAAAGGGGGCTGCCATTCAGATACTGCCAGTAGCGAGCAGGATTTAAAACACAGTAATAAGGAAAAGATCAATTCAACCCCAACTGTCTGGCAGTTAAAGCTATAAGAGAGGCCTGTCATTTGACCATGAAATAAATACCACTGTTTGGCATGGGTGAACTTAATTTTAAATTTTGTCCTATTTTATTCCTAGTTGATACTTAAATTCCTTGGAACAACTGTCTGAAACATTCAGTTTGGAAATAGAGTATGTGCTGAAAGCTGGTTAGCCTTAGAACAGTAAAATACTAGTTTTTCTCTGTCTTTCACTTTAATATAATTAAGAGATAATGTCAACGGAACAGAACCTTGCCAGGAGATAATGATCTCATGCTGACAGACAAACAGTAAGGTGAAAAAAGCATTCAGTGAAAGCATATTTTTTTAATCCAGTGATTTAGATTACTACTATACCAACTGATTAGCATCTAAGTACACCAGGGCCAACAGACTGGTGAAGTGACAAAGTCGGTACCGTACCACGAACGTTTGCTGATTGACATTCTCCTTGCCTTTGGAGACTGCCTGCAGCAGCCAGGGAGAATGCTTTCCTCCACCCCAGCGGAATAGTGTTCCCTTGCACATGCAGGCATCTAGTAAGTTCAAAGAACATAAATTAAACATCTGGTCATCAAAACACTGATTTGATTCTTACCAGATTTCTGCATTCGTGCATCTTAAAAGATGACTCCTAGATACCCCGGCCCCACCTCCCAGCTCACCAGTGACAGACCAAGCGACCAATCTTTTGAACATGCACTTTGCACAGGACATGCAGAGGTACCAAAGGGACAGTCCTGCTCTCTTTCAACCATTTTTTTTTTGTTACTAGTTTTCATGCAGTTTCAGTCCCACACTTTATGAAGATCCTGAGGTTTTCCCTCAGTATGTCAATAGGACACCTTTGTCCCTATTCAATACAATTAAACATCCACCACAGCTGCTGCTATCACAAGCTCACTTTTATTCCTAAGCTATCAAAGATTCAATCGCTTTTCTCACCAAGGCAGCCTTGCACTTTTTATTTATTTATTTTCATTAGCAGAAATCAACTAAAAGGCTTGATGCTTATCTGTAAATTTGACAGAAGCAACACTGCTCTGTCCCATGCACCGGACACATTTGGCTACAAGTGCAATAGGAAATGCAGCAGGTCCCTTTAGGAAACCTGCCAAAGATCAGTAAAAGACGTCTTAGTGCAGCGCTCACCACTGTTCTTCTTACAAAGTCAGTTCTCCTACAGCATCTGATCCACAGTGCTGAGTGTTCAGCATCAGTATGGTATTTTTTAATCTCTTGCTGGAATAAAGACTCTAAGACCTACCACTATCATGGAAAATCTCGTTTTTGCATCGACCATTCAGCTTCTGTCATAAAGCACCTAGCAGATTAAAGAAAGTGATGATTCATTCCTCCATCCTCAGCCTTTTGTGCAGAGCTTGTAACGGTAATAGCAGCTCAACTTTTCACACCCATGGGCAAAGCAGTGACTGGGCAGGTGAATTCTTAGTGACGTGGATGTGTTTGCATTTCTTATACACTATATGCAGGTATTTGTGATAAAAGTTATTTTTACTTTTAAGAAGTGGCATGTATTTGTCACCTCACAGTCATCTTTCAATACGTGTGGACAGAGTGGACCCTAGTATTGTCCACATTTAGACAGGCACAAGATGGCCTAAAACACTGACGACTAAGGTCACATAAAAACCAACCAACCAACCAACCCACCAGAACTGTATAAAAAGCAAACTGAGATCAGCAAGAACAAAAATGCTTGAAGCATAAATCATTAATAACTACAAAATAACTATAAAAGTAGAACCAAACAGCAAAACAGCACTAGTGCTGTGGTTTAAGATACACAAAAAGGCAGAAGAAAAGATTTACTATTTGATGGCAGTCAACAAAATGGGAGCATACAATACTTTGTGCAAGGGCACAAGCAAAGTACTGGTCTTGGATGAATTACAGGGAAAAGTGAATATTAAGTAGGCATTAATAGCATTGCCCTGTTTAGTGATATGCTACAGCTGGCTCAGGTGCTTGGAGTTTAGGAAAAGTGTTTAAAATATTAGAGGAAATACGAAGAGGCAATAGAGGAATTAGAGGGTAAGATGTGTGAGGAGAGACTGTGGGAGCTAAACTTACATAGTCTCAAAGAGAGAAGACTCAGGGGGCCTCAATCACAGTCTATAAATACCTTCAAGGTAATAATATAAATGAAGGAAGGGAATTCTCTGGTCTCAGAAGATAGCAGGACAAGGAGCAATGGCCTGGAGCTAAGGAAGCAGGAGCGCGGGGTAGGTTCCAGGGAACAGTTCTTCACTCTGGCCGCCGCCGCGCCGGATGAATCCGCTGCAGGGAGGAGGAATTGCTCTCCTTCCACCCACTCCTGGGCACACGGCTCACACACAAGCACACACTGCACTTGGTGCATCCAAGATGCCTCTAACCGGCTAAAGACCCACCCGGAGTCTGTGAGGCACCGAGGAGTCCATCAGCACAGACAAAGAGCCACGCACGGTGTGGGCTAGCACAGCCTGCATGCTGACTCGTAGGTCTTCCTGCAAGCGTGGGGCTGCAGGAAGGAGTGGTTTAGAGGGAAGGCGTTCATTAACCCGGCACCATTTTCCTGAGCAGACAAATAGCACTGCGTTTCTCCACGGCTGCACCTCACTACACTGGCATTTTTCTCCTTTTTAGAGCACTGTTACAAAGGCTGGTTTTGCACATTCTGCAAAGGGTGAATAAAGCTCAAACCACATATTAGCCAGCACATGTGGTGATTTCACTTCCATTTATCCACTTGATTCAGTGAAGAACAAAAATGCAGTGCATTGTATCAGTTAAACAGAATGAGTCCTCACGTGATTTATCCACTCCTAGGATACATCCATGTGCAGAAACAGTAAAACACATGACTCCTCCATTTTTCAAGGAAAACCTGTCTTTGCCCTGGGAAAAGACACACCAACGTTTTCATCATTTCTGCTAGCTTATAACCAAATCTCAATTTCAGGTTCTCTGGCTATTTTCTTATCCCCCAATCTACCTGGAATTGTGATGGGGGCCTCATAGCAAAAGGACAGCAAATTCTGCAGATGCAGAGGCACCTGCATCCAGCAGAGGCCAAAGCACTGAAAATGAGGAGGACTGTAGAGACTGTGACAATAACCTGAAGTTTCTGAAGTGGCTTAACTGGCTGACGTGGCTGATGGCAGAACAAGAAAGCAATCCAGAGAATGTGAGTAAGGCACAGCAGAAGATAATCACAGCAGCGGTCTCAAGTGCTGTCTGAAGGGTTCAAACAAGAAGAGTAAATGAAAATGCCCCTTACTCCAGTGACCTACAAAGAAGTCACTGCAGTTCTTGTACATTAAGGGATAGCTTCCCAACAAACCAGCTACTCCCTTCTGGACAGGAAGAAAAGCTCCTCCACTTTTTAGGAAGACCCTTTCAGCATTAGTGGAGTCCTAATATAACACATCAACACAGAACAAAACAAAAGCCCCAACACTTCACGACACCTCCTCTGTCCAGTCTGTTTATGTTGCCCTTGCTCTGATCACAAGAAAGAATTTCAAGCAAAGGGATTTGATGTGTATGCTGTAGACATTAGCAATATTTATTTTATTTTATTTAACAAGAGCTTCTCTGTTTCATTCCCAAAACACCATTCCTCCTGCATCAGGATCCCCACCTACCAAGCTGAAGTGTTAGGTCAGTGCCAGACAGGAAGCTAGGTTACAGCTAACCACATCATCATTTTATAGGAACCAGATCCCCCATCTGTAACCTGGTAAGCCATGTTCCTCTCAAAATCAACAATGGAAAGACATCAGGAAACACTTTGGCTTTATATTAGCCTGGCTTTTCAAGCTCTTCTACCTTTTCTCATTTGACATCTCCTGAATTAGTGCTTTACCTTTGGAACCTTGCTGGGAACTTGCATCTTGAATGCCTCAGCCCAAAAATTACCATGCCTGTTAGTCAAGATTTACCTTTAAAAATGCCAAAGGTGTTATTAATGACATACAACTTACATACAGTTGGACACTTCATATATGGTGCTTGGCACCTCAGGAAGAACAGACCTCTCAGTACAGCACTGACATACACGTCACAACTCCACAGGCAGACTATCCTGAAAGGGTAACATAGGAAAGACTCGTTGCCTTCTTGAACATAATCACCTCCCATTTCAAAAAGGGGATCAGAGTAGAGTTCGTGTGCAGAGATCCACTGAGTTTTGAAAGGTGGGGTTTGTGCTACTGTGTCCCCCAAGTAAACAGTGTTACTATAAAAAGAGATTTGAGCTGCTGTTAAGACAGATATGTTGAGGGTTTTAAAAACTGGTTTCTACATTTATAATTGAACATACATAGCAGTATCAGCTCCAGTGAGGGCTTCCCAGCTCATATTTGCATGCTGCAAGTTACAGCTTAAATATACTAAAGTATATATTTGTGCAAGCTACCATACCACACATTGACTGAAAGGCTCGGCAGCTTTGTAAATACACACTGAAAAAATTATCTGCCTTATTTGTGTGTTGTCAAGAGACTGAAATCACTTCTGGGTAAATAAGATGCATTTTTAAAATTATCTAATTATGTACAGCATTTAACTTGAAAGACCTGTAGCCATTCTGGCCTCTTAGGAAAAGGAGCATACATGTTTTATAACTCTAAAATAATGATTTCTAATAAAATATTGGGAAATATTACAGTCTTAATAAAAATTACATCGTCCAAATTAGAAGGACTACATCAAGCAAGGCACATGTTAGCATCTATGAAAGTTTGGTTGGTAATGTTAATTTTCACTGTGAATTGCTTCTGTATGAGCAATTGATTTCCTGTAACTTCTTCTTTACTTTTTGTGGGAGTAAGTAGAATAACCTTTCCTTTATGTATTCTAAAGCAGTGGAAGAAAATCTCTGGTTTTGGTATCTATCAGAACATGGTATCAGTGACCACTATTAATATTTATACTTAGCAAATCCCAGAGCTTTTCAATACACACAGAACAGCACATAACTCAGCAGCAGCTCTTAGCAAAGGGCAGTTTTAATTTTTTCCAATACTAAGCACTGAATATATGCCCGTCCTAAGTAGTCGCTCTTTAAAAAAGATAGCAAGAAAACAAGCAAGCATTTCAAGGTGAAAAACACTGACCTATTATTAGAGGTCTTTGAGGTTTTGTTATGTAATCCTGCTTGCTAACAGTAGGTATCCAGAGCCCATCAAGAGATGCAAACTGATGCAGAACCATGTCACTGTCCTTTGACATTCATTACCACCCATCCTTCTCCTTGGAGTGGTATCCTCTGTGCATCCAGATTGGATTTTTATTTAGGACACATCTCTGAATTGACATCTATAGTCAGAGGCTATCTGAGTCTACCCTCTACAGCGCAGGGCACATTGCTCAAAGATGGAAAAAAAGGAGAGGAACAAAATGGGGGGAAAGGGAGACACATAGAAAAATAACATGGCCCAGTAAGTACTAAGGGAATCTCAGGCTCTGGAGACATGTGTTCAACTCTCTGCTCTGCCAAATTCCCTGCATAATGCGAGGAAATCAATTAGTACCTTATCTGTGAAATGGGGATACTCAATTACACACAAGGGGATTATGAAACTAAATAAATAGTCACAAATTTCAAGTGATTTAGCCAGTACAGAAGTAAAGACAAAGCAGTACCAACAAAACAGTACCAACTGAGAAGCATATTAAGATTTCTATTCTACACACACCCCAAAATTACTCCAATGATTTTACCCCCATTCAACAGAAACAACTCTACACCGTCAGCTTCAGCTACTAATTCCCATGGCCCAGAAAGCAACTCTCACATTTTGTCCCAGCACCTCCAGGACAGGTACAAGATAGAACAGTTCTGACATGGACAACAGTGGCTTACCCAGTCAAGAAGCTACAGAAATGTTTCCTTCCTTGCAAAAGTTATCAAGAAACGCGAGAGAAGCTGTCGTCTCCTTTCCTTCCCAGGCATGAACCAGTTCCTGCATCTCCAGCTGACGAAAGATGGAAGATAATCTCTGAAAGGGCTTGTCATGAAATTTAACCAAAAACTGGCTCTAATCAGACCTGAAGAATTCCTGAGCTACAGGTTAGCCTATTGTTTCTGAAAAAGGAGAACACCTCCAAGATTTATAGTGGGGAGAGGAAAAAAAAAAGGTATAATGGGTGTCATTATCAAGTCCCCAGCTCCCAGCAGCGAGTGTGCAATGTCACATGAGCTGCTGTATTTAGCTTCTAGAGTTAGCCCGGGAACCAACCTACACAGCACCATGTGCTGCTGCTGGCAAATGATCTTTTAATGGCAACAGCTATATGGGGCTGCTGCCATTCAGCCAGTGCACTGCAAAATGATGATAAACGATAATGAGAAATTATTACAACTATGAGAAGTATCAGTACAAATTCCTACTGCTTGGTGTTATAAATCTAGAGAAGTCTTTAAGACTGATGTCAGGCCACATGATACATCCTATGCAGTTAATTTTACATCTGGTAACTTGAATTTTTGGAGCAAATTCAGCACTACTGGAGCAGGAATCTATTAATTCTTTAGCATGCTATAACAACATTTAAGTCATCGGTGAAGGAACTCTAAATATATGATACAGTAGTATCTTGATAGAAAAAAAATAGTTGAGGATTGGTGCAAAGGGTGCCAGTTTTCTGTTCAAGCAATGAGAGTAGTTCATGTCCTCTTGTTCTGCCCCTCCATCTCCAATGCCAGAAGCACACCCATGTTTTCAGTGAGAGCTTTTAAAACCTTCTTTGAATCAATGAATAATTTAGGTTACAATGGATCTCTAGAGAACATCTGGTGGGAGAGGAGGAAGTAAGCACAGGTGCTCCTTTAAAGATTAAACCAAAATCCCTAAACCAACCACTACCTCAGCTCCTCCCAGCTCATGGACCTTGGGAAGCTGCAGTGATGACCTGACCTTGTCAGTGATGTTTCCTGCTCCAGCAGTGCCATGGAGGAAGAGCTCTGGCTTTGTGTGGTTGCTCAACCTTCGCTCGCATCCTGTGCTTTCGGGGCACAGGTGGGATGCAGTCAGAACTCTTTCCAGATGGCTGAAAACTGTTTCCCTTAATAGTGTTGTCAGTAGGGACTGAATTTAAAGAGCCTCTGTATAGGATTTTTACCTGCCAAGAAAGGTGGTTTATTAGGAATAATTCATGGAATAATATTTTTATTTTTTTTTAAGAAGATGCCAAATACTCTGCTGACAAAATGTTCCCCTTTTCCTTTTTCTTTGAGTTTGGTTTTCTTTTTTTTTTCTTCTTTTTTTTTTTTTCAGTCACCTAGTAAACCATGCAGGCTGTTGGGGATTTGTTAGTGATCTGACTACTCATAAAATAATATAAAACTATAATCCAGCATATTCAAGCACCAATAATTCAAACCAGGCATGTTAATAGGTTACCTTTTTCTCCAAATACTGCTGAGCATGCTGTAGGCAGTCATCAACTTGAAATTATTTTTATTAAAGAAGGATGTGTGTGCCTACAGCATACAATGCAAGAAATGTCTCTGAGGCAATATAAAACCATTTAGTGACAACTACGCTTGAAAAAGCCAACCCAAAATTACAAACCATTTACAAGACATTTTGTTGTGTTTTCTTGTACGCAGGACCTATCTCAGAGCAATATTAACACTGCTGGATTTGTGTAAGGAGTCTGGAGCTCAGGTAGACATTCATCTTCACATGAAAGAATCCAAACTCAACATCAGCCCTGTTCTTCTCAATGCCCAGTATGACACTACAGAGCTTAAGTTCTCCCAACTAGCATTTACTCTCATTAGGTCAGATTTTAATTATCTGAAGTTATGACAACAGCATATTAAATGAATTCCCATCTCTTTTGAGCCTTGAAAGCAACTCATGTTTAGATTACTTTGTCCCTTTAAGAAAGATTACCTCTCAGTCCATTACTACAGGGCTCTGTAATCATTTCTTTAATCAGGATAAGAAGCTGGTAAGAGACATAGTTGAAAAACAATATTATTGCAAACTAAACTTAATTTTTAACAGGTTTTCAACCTATAATTATTTCAAAAGGACAGTGTTCACTTAGACTGAGATGTAACTAGCCAAAATTAGAAATACTTATTGTAAGGCTGTTTTCCATTTACCCCATAAATAGAGATTACAGACCAGCTGCTTGGTGCTAGAGCAACTCATCTGGTTTTATGTTCATTTCTGTCTCCCAATAGACTGGTCAAAAACAAAACAAATACAAAGGCCTAACAAACACAGCTTCAGGAATCTCAGCTTCTTAAAACCAATCAAGATTAGCAATTGTGTTTTATGGTTATATGTTCCAAATATCACTGTGCTCCAGCTCCTAAGGAGATCCACACTGGCAAACGATCAAACTCAGCCATCCCTCTGCATACAATGCTGCTTAAAATTTCAAAGTTTTTATAAGCACATTCTGGTCACACTCAAAATCCTCTTAAGCCAAAGACTTAGTTCTGTGTGAAGGTGCTTTATTCAAACTTTTATGCCCACTATAAACCATTACTGAGGTTTGTGGCCTTTTAATGCTTCTATCATGTTTTCCATTGTTCTCAAAAATCCTATTTTAGCAAAGGATAATTTACTCTGCCTAAAAGATGGAAAAATGTTTTAAGTTTAAATCACACCTCCCCTTCCCCTCAGTCCAGTTCTTTTCCTGTTAATATATCATCCATCATTTAATTAGCTACTGCTGCTCTTAGACTTGATTGCACCCATCCTACTATTTCCCACCCAGAACATTACTGATGCTGCCCAAAATACAGAGCAGTTGTCACTGCAAGGCAGCAGCAGTTCCCTCTGTCCCCTTTCCTCTTCTGCTTTCAATATTTCTTCCGACCATGGGTTACAACCACCTGACATTTCACAGCTCTTATTTTACCTAGTGATACAAAACCAGGCTTCGCAAGGCACCAGAAGACAGATTCTGTGGTGTTTCCTTAGTAGAATGATGGGGAGGTCTCAAAATCTGTGACCCAAAGTAGGAGCGTGGCCACTTTTGAACCCAATTAGTCTTTGTGTCGAAAGCATGTAGTGCAGACATAAAGCACTTTCAGACTTAAGTCTCATATATAGATTGTGTGAAGGGAAAAGCAAATCAAAACAAAATCCACAAACCATTTTAAAAACAAAAGGTTGAAAAGAATGATGTTGTATTATTGAACAATGCATTGCTGTTACAAAAAAAAAAGCAACTCTAGTTTCAACAGCTACCAGTATCAATTCAAAAACAAGCTAAAAGTTAACATGCCACTGATGCATTTACTTTAGTCTAGACCAGAAATGGACAACTTTGATCCCAAGAGAGACATTGGTGTTGTTTTTGATTTAGGGACTTAAAATCTTAATGAAAAGCAGCTTTGACTACACAGAGTATAATAATTACAGCCACCACAGTTAACAGTTCATACACAATTCCATTACATAAATGACACTCAGAAACTTCCACTTTCACTGCAATTTAAGCAGTGTGCTTCTTTAAGACGTCACAGTTGAAATAGGTCAAAAGAGAACTGTAAATACTGGCATGGAAATTAGACTCGGTGAGAAATGCCGAGTGCTGCGGTGTGAAATGATTTCACGCAGCCTATTCAGAACTGAAAACACAGCCTCCCCAGCCCTCCAGCAAAGTGGGAAAAGGGTTAAGTTTACACAGTTTGTACAGCGCAGGAAGACAGTGCTGAAGGGAAAAGAAGGATCTCATAAAATCCCCATACACAGAGTTTCATGAAACAGCTTCTCTGCGGAGATTCACAGCAAAAATCACAGCACCAGGTAGCGTAAAACGGTCTAAATATGAGTTGAAGTGGGGCTGTGAAATGTGTGGTTAACAGCCGTAACTCAATTTCTCAGTCTTCTAAGATGCCCTCAGATAGAAAACCCTTTCTTAAGTTGGTCAGAAGAACACCATGTACTGAAACAGGTCCTGTTATAATTAACAGGTAAAGCTGGAAGCCATGCAGTTCGTTAACAAAAAGTAGAACAAAATGAAAGTGCTATTGCTACAGCTAACAGAACTGTAATGGAAGACCTGTGAAAGAGCAGCTGGTGTGTTCCTGATTGACACGATACGCTGCGCAAACTTCCCAAACCACGTGCACAGAACTCACAAGTACACAACATCCATTTCCTCCTCGCTAAAGGAATTTAGCCACACCTCTTCCCGTGTAATTCTCCCTAAAATATCAGGAGTAAATGCCAAAGAAAAAAAATCAAAGCCTGAAACATTCGACCTCAGAGATAACGATTGGAGCAAGCGAGAGACGTGACCGCAGCGTTCAGTACTACCTGGCAAAAGAGAGCGAGGGCGAATGGCGCGTAGCTGCCCGCGCTCAGAGGGGGGACACGGACAGCTGGGGTTCCCGCTGGTACCCCCAGCACCACAGCAGCACCCGCGCTTCATCCCCGTGGTGAACACACCGGCACGGTGCGCACGCTCTCCAACTCGTGTCACGACAGAACAAACTGCTCACCAAATACCTGAGCGTTCCAAAGGGTAATAAACTTAAAAATCTCATTTATAAAAACACATACTAGATCAGTTTTACATTGGGTATAACTAGAGCTGATATGGGCCATACGAAGCTGCACAGGGCTATAAATACCTAAACAAACCAAACCAAACCAAAGCCAAGTCAGTATTGCTTTTCTAAGCTAAAAAAACTGCTGACATTTGAATGAGAAACATGAAAAAGTTAGTACACCACAAGCAAGCATTTGCATTAAAATTCAATCTGTATGAAAGACAAAAAGCTATCTGCAAACCTTCCAAGAACACTTTTTCCATTCTTTATTAAGATATAGCTATTAGTATGCACTGCAGAGATGAGTATTTTAAAAAGGCATAGAGATTATATTGCATCTACAGGCTTTTATATCATTTATATAGTTAAATCTTTGACCTTTTGAAAAGAGATTCAGAGGGGTTTTTTGTGAATCTTTTCCCTGCAGATACAACTTTAGCTGTTTCTTTACATCACCACCAGATGGGGCTCATTTATAGCTGAAATGATTGGCCATTACACAATTTGATATTACATACACAATTTATGTCGTACACTCACATAGATTTAGACTGCATACATTCATTTTCACAGCATATCTGCACACTTTTCACCTCGTGAAAAAAATCCATAGTTTTAATTTACAGCTACAAGTGGTTATGGATTTATTTATTATTTTTAATAACTACATTAATATCAGAACTATTACTATACTGTATGCCCAGTTTAGATCAAGTTGATGATAGTGGCAAGAAGAGGGGATATATTGCTCGAGAATGACAGTGCCAGCTTTCTAACTTGTTCCCAGGTTCATGGGATTTGTGGTGGGGACTGTCTTGTTACGTGCCTTAGTATTACAGACTGCTTTAAAACATGCTGCATCCAGTTCCAGTGTAATCAATAGCAGCAAAACAAATCACAGTTCTTGTGAGCAGTACTACAAATCTATTAAGAAACCCAAAATACTGTTTTGGAGTACCAGCACCCCTCCCTCCCTTTTATTTTTTTTTAAGGTCAAAAAAGGAGGAGTGAAACCTCTTGCTGTACAGCTTGGAAATTCAGTCAGGGAAATGCCCTATTTTTATCACCTACTTTCTCTCTTTCTGAAGGCTTTCCTTGCTACATTATTTTCTCTCCTCTTCCCAGTTATACATGAGTAGTAATTCCCGTAGAAAATAACTGAGCTTCCATTTTCGCTAGTTGAATTTCTCAGGACAGACTTTGTGAGGGAGGAAGGGCTTTAGCACATTCTCTCAGCCCGAGTAAGCAGCACTGGGTACTCTCTGGTTGATGTCAATCATAAAGGTACTGTGCTTAGGTTAAGCAGCAGCAGGGACCCCCAAATGCCTATCTGATAGAGAGATGTCATAATGGCAGACAAAGAAAGGAGATAAGAATTGCAAAATGGGAGAGGAAAACTTGAACGTCCATCAGATGTTTGGCCACAGTGATGACAATATAAAACTAAAATTAAAACTAATGTAAATCCATTTCATTATTGACAGTCTAGAGCCATATATTAAAAAAATTCTGTGACTTTGTCTTTGAAGACTCCAGGGGGCTTATCAGTCCTGGCACCTGCACAGGCTAACCCCAATTCTGCATTAGAAGCTGTGGCTCTGACACAGAAGGCCTCTGACTGCGTGGTTTGGCAGCACCCACACGATTCACATGGTGCCTACTACTGTAGCACTCCATTGATATTTTTCAACAAACATTATCACAAGAGCATCTTTTCAGACAGTGGAATTTCAGACAGCAATTGATTATCTTTCAAGGGTCATCAGGTTTTAAATAAAATCTGTATGCAGAAAAAGAGTCTTTCACACAACATCACCAATAACACAGTGACAAAAGTCAGTCCTAAAACAACAAATAGTGTGATGCAAATTCATTTCTTTAAATGGATGCCTGGACTGAAAACTTTTCAGGCCTAAGACAGGGCTCAACAGAAACACACAGAGTTTGCAGATTACATCATTTGTTAAGGAGACTGAAAAGTGAAAATTCCAAATAATTAAGCAGATGAAAAAACTGTATTAGCTTGCTTCTGCAATACATTCTTTTAGTGGATGCTGGATTTTCCCCTGGCGTTTTGAATTTTATTCCATACTAACATACTTCTGAGATAAAAATCTCTGGCCCTGTAACATAAGGAAAACCTAAACACTACAGAAAGCAATTTCAGACTTCATGATGATGTTTCCTAATATCTGCCTTCTGCAATATGTTACTAGAGTTGATCCACTTTTAGAGATCTGTCTCCTACTCGATGCTGGAGAGACTTTTCTGACTGCTGAGCTAGAAAGGAGATGAGCCACTTTTCCAGAGCAGCCACTCAAAGGCAGAGCCCCCTCGGCAGCCACACAAGCAAAATAAGGAGCAACAAAACAAAAAGGAGACTAAATGTTTGCTAATCCAAAATATAAGAGAAGGAGGGAAGAAAAGGAGTTACCCCCTGCTAAACCAGCAATCCCAGCAGGCTGAAGCAGTGGACAAGGCTACTTTTACACAAGAACAAGAAGAGCAAACTGCTGGGGCTTGCATGACCAAATAACAAAGGCCATCACGTACAGTGTTGCAAGGTGTGCAGAAACTTCAGACTATTTGTCTCGTTCTCGGTTTTTAGATGTTTGTATGTATCAACCCCAGCTTCCCAAATCTTCCAGGTTCTTCCACTACATAGCAGCACCTGGTTTGGTAGGGTAACACTGGTGCTAACGCTGTCTCACAAATATTATATTTCTCCAAGAGGTCCAGGATGAGGAAAAGAATGGTCTTAAATAGAAACCTGGACACAAGTTCCTGCATAATTCCTTGAAAGGCCAATTCTCCTTAGACATTTCAATTCCTCACCCTAGGCAGAGGGTTAAAGAAGTTTAACAGTGACTGTTCCCTTCGCTAGCAACACCATTTTCTTTAATATGTTATTATGATGGATTTGGAGGAGGAAAACCAAAGTTATTCTGCAGTCAGTAGCCGGCAGAGATAGCCAAACATATCTAGCATTTAATTGTTCATAGATTCAAGACTGAAACTAGCAGCAAAACAGCTGCTGCTACTGCATGACTTTAGAAGCTGGATGAATTCACTCCACTGAACACCTTCAGTTCATACCCCTGACTTCAACCAGCAGCAGAAGCACACTTGCATCAGAAGGCAATCCCACATTTAAAAGTCTCCATTCCTGTCTTCTCCTATGCTCCAGCCTGGCACAGTACAGATCAGGAGGTACACCTTTGAAATGTACTTTTTGCTGTGCTACTGGAGTGTGCTTAAGTGGTCATCAGATCCAAATGCTCCCATTGCCTATAACATGCAAACATGTTTTTCAGCTTTCGTACTGATACCATTGCTTCCTTAACCCCGTGAACAGTCTCAATCAGTACCATTGGGTTCCATGCAACCTGTCACAAATTTGTGTTTCACATTTGCATGACCAAGACATTATTTCCTCTCTCTAAAGGCTGCAGAGTCCTGGTAGGTAAGACTGGATCCAGACAGCCATTCTTAGCCACATATCTGTCCTTTGTAAGGCTCAAATGTATCTGAAAAGGGGTTGTCCCCTGCTGTAACAGCCCTTTGGTAAGGTGAGCATGAGGGAAAGGTTAGACCATTGTTGCACTAGTTTTACATTGCATTTGTTATTTGGCAGTTAACGCTTCTGGGCATAAATCTTTGCATTTGCTCATTCTTCTAGATTCAAAGCAGAGGAGAAGAGTTTGGCATATCAAATAAACTTTAGTAGACAGACCCTGAATGCTCATTTTTTTCTTACAGTGCACCAGCAGCTATAAAGAAACATATTAAAACATAAAGCCCTTCCCTGAAGAGCTTACATGTGAATGCTTGACAAGACCATGACTAGCAGTCGGAAGGCAGAGGGAGGAGCACTGAGAAAAGGAAGAATCTTGTAACAGAATTACAAGACAACTTCACTCAGCAAGGGTATAGTTTGCAGGTCTATCAACTTTCCAAGAACTAATTACTGTTCTTGTGGGTGGAAAAAAGTAAAAGTGAACACTTAAGAGTTTTAAATGGAGCTGAATAAATGTGGAGAAAGAAATAATATTTGATGCAAAGTGTGAAAAGGAAAAGGTCTCAAGGCTTACATAATTTACAGAGGAAGCAAACAAGAATTGACAGGCCACAGAGACAGGTAGGCTGGGGCAGAACTGTGAATGCTTTTGGAGAAGCAAGAACAAGCTGAAGCATTTCTCTCAGTAGAATCCGAAAGGGTCAGGAAAAAAAGGGTAAAAAGCTAATTTTGGGACACCATAATTAAATATTAAAAAGGCAAGTACTGAAATGTGGCATTTGTACTGAACACACTTGATTGTCAACCTAAATGCCATAAAGTTTAACGTTTTAATTCGAACAGATGCTTAATTGTATGCACTTAATGAACCATCATAAACCAGGAAGATTCCTGATATGGTTGTAAGCAACGTGTTCCACTGCATAATGGCAGGGACAGAGAAAAGAATCTCAACCTGATTACAAAGAACAGGATATGGCAGAGAAATAACCAGAGAACTGTCAAGGTCCTGATTTTTAAAAAGCCTTTAAAGAATTTAAGCAGACAAAATGCTTTTGTCTGAAAATGATGATGAAGGTCCTACAGTTCAAAAGGCAGCGCTGGCCTTCACCAAGGCAAGAAATGAGCACTGTGTTGCCTCTAGTGGACTCCAAGAATAGCTATGGCACAACAAAGGGTGAAGAAAAGCAGTAACCCCTTATCACAGATTCCCTCTAGTTCTTTCCGTTTCCAGAAAAAATTAGAAAGACATAACTGTCTCCATTGCTGCAAAGTGTCCTGAGTCCCTCTGAAAGTTTCACATTCAAGTGTAAGGAGCAAAAGTCTTCGTTTTGATTTTACCCATTTTACACACTGACCCATTTCAACTTCTGGAAGAGTTTGTTAAACTAAGGTTATGTCTAAAGGAAAATTTTTAACAACTCAGAGGCTCATCTCATTATGGCCTGCAGCACTGAGAGAAAGCAAGCATCCAAATAGGCAGAGCCCTCAACTGCAGCTGCCCCTTCAACAGTAAGCCATCAAGCAGCGAAAACACAAGAAAGGAAGATGCTTTTTAAATATATGGGAGGAAACCCGAGAAAACCTATAGCTGCTGCAAAGAAGAAAACAATGGAAAACTCAAGATTGTACACTATTAGTGGATGAAAGCAATGGGACTTGGATGCCTCCTGGGACTCAAGCCACTATGCATCACAGTAATATTAATCTTTCTGAGCAAGGTGTTAATAGGGTTTCAAGGGCAATGGATGAGTGTCGGCATTTCTGGCTCTTCCTTTTCCAAAGCTGTTTGCATCTGTGAAGTCAAAACTTGTTCCAGAAGTTCTTCCCATGGCATGACAGTGAAGCACGATCTGGCAGTGACACCTGCCTGCTCTGCACCTCCCTCATACGCAGTCCCTCCATCCCAGCACAGCTTGCTCTCTCCACACTTTCTCAAAGCCATGAGCCTACACATACAACTCTGGTAAAGCACTGGGCTAGAGAGACATCTCAGCAGCTAGCCAGAAGAAAGAGTGCAGACCAATGGGAACACCAAATGTGGCACTCCTCAAAGGCTCCACTGGCCCTTGAAAGCATCTGGGGAATAACTGGGCTCTGCTTGGCACTCCTTCTCCTGTCCTCTGCTGAAGGACAGGCCATGCCATCCCCACTCAGTTCTCTGGAAGGGGGATGCCCCAGAAGGCAAGGTGAGGGGGTACAGAATGAGCTGAAGCCCATGAGCATCAGTTCACTATAGGTTTCCTAGATCAGCAGGTATTAGTTTTGGTGTCACCTGAATGCTGTTGTGAGGTCATTCTATTGCGTATTGCTGCATTAAGACATCACACAGAACCTCAGGGCTCGATCAGCAAGATCTTGATTTTTCTAACCTTGATTACAGAAAGTATTAGATTTGTATCACGAACGCATGCACATGATGAATAACTACATTAATTATCTGAAGGGAAGTTAATCGAAAGGTTACACACTACACCCTCACTGACATTGTTTAATCTTTATGTGCAATATGCATACTAAACAAATCTACAGCTCCTACAGCAAATGGCCAGAAACCCAGGACTCTAAAGATAAGACTGCTGAAGTAAGATCATTGCTTATACTTGAGGCTGAGCATCTGTGCATTTTCTGAAATCTTTTATTCTTTTTTTTTTTTTTAAAAGGATCCAGCTATGGAAACACAGTTTGTCAAAGTGCTATTGATCTGTGCATACAGCCCTCCTCCCCCTTAAATGAGCTGCAAGGGGGAGCTGGGGTGCCTGTTAAACCTAAACCACTTAAATATATTGAAAGGTAACTTGTGACACGCACTTTAAGGAAGGGTTGCTCTGCGTGTTTCCCAGCTCGCAGCTCCTTGATGCTCGCTGCCATGCTGTAGGTGGCATCCAATCAGAGCGGCTGCCACTGAGGGCCAGGGAGGCAGCTGCCGGGTTTTATTTTATATTCCAGCTACAGGGCAGGGAATGTAAGGCAGCAAGTGTGTACGGCACGAATAATGAGTTGTACTAATTCACAGAATTTCACTTTTTTTTTTTGCTGTCACACACTGCTCCTTTTTCTATAGACCAAGACTTTGAAAGTTCATTTTTATGTGTCATTTACTTCCCCAGGGTGTAAAGCCTGCTAAAAATATCACCGTTTCTTCTCCTCTGATAACAGATTATTTATGCAAAGGCAGAATAATTATTCTTGACATACTAGAAGCTTCCCCCCCAGCTAAGGTAGTTTCAAATGATACCTTCATAAAATACAGTGAAGGTCAATATTGTCAGCTAAAGCTCAACGCCGAACACAAGTCTTCTGAACTCACGATACTGGAAGGCTTGTTAAAGGAAGGAAATTATTTTGCAGTTGTACAGGGCATTTGATTTGAAAGCATGAAGGGAACATGACTGGGACAATGAGGTTTCTGTAACCAGTTACCCCATTCAACCCTGAAGAAAATGAAGTAAGATCTGTGTGGTGTAGAAATAAAGTAGCAATTAAACCAGGCAGAAATATATGTGGGGGAAACCCTGACAACTGGCATCAAGAGGTTAACACTTCTTTTCTTTTTAATCAGTAACTAGTTCTGTCATCTTTTGGTTCAGTGCAAAATCTCCCCAGAGAAGCGCCTCCATTCTTTGAATGTCCATAAGGCAATTAGGTTTTACATTTTTAAAACTGAAGGGTTTTACAGGATGAGCCAATTTATATGTTTCCATAATAAGAAAAGACTCAGGGCTACTGAAGTATCTATTTCAAAATGGCTTAGGTGGTGTATTATTGAATCCTACAAAGCCAAGGGGCTTCCAGGTCCCAGAGTCTTTAACAGGGAACTACCTGGGCAGAATACAGAGCAGCTTCATTTTTGGAAAGCTGCAAAGCAGCCATTTGCGATTTGGAGTTTCTTCGACATGAGCAGTACAGAGCACTGGAAAGAGAGGTCCTGGCTTGAACACAGGCACCCAGAGGTGGAAGGGTGCTGCCGCAGCACTGGGTGCTTAGGTTTCTTAGCTCCTGAGCCTTTTTTTTGTCTTACTAAATGCTGGTCAAGTCCCAGTCATAAAAACAATTGGGTGGATATAGCTGTGAGCAAAAATGGGTGATAGCTTTCAAAATGGAATAGTGTAACAGCTCTATCTACCAATTAAAGCCATTCAGTGAACAAATCTGATGATTAACTGGATATGTAATTAAGCCTTTATTATTAGTCTAATTGGATGGTTAGGGGAATTATTAAAGCTGTTAAGATTCTGTGTAGCAAGCTGACTGTGCAGTACAGGCAATATGAAATTCAGCTCATTACAAGCAAGGCCAGATGAACATATTGGAGTGGAAATTCCAGACAGCTGCATCCAAGTCTTTAAAAAAAAAAGCCCAAACAAACCTTAAAGCCATGAGTTCAGCTCCGCAGAGAGAGCTATAATGCCCCACTCGAACGTGCATGGCAACAAGCCAAGCACAGACCCCTTCCCATGAGGCTAAGGAGAGGGGAGAGCTTTAGCTCTGATGATGGGTAGGACATCCTCCCTTCCTCAAATCACACCCCCGACGTTCCTGACACCAGGATAAAGAGGAACTTTTGCAACAGAGGCAGCTGAAATATGACAACTCCTGAAGTGTGAAGAGGAGCAAATATCTGGTTAACTCCTGAAAGAACTCAGTGCTCCAAAATCTGGCCCTGTGAACATGGAACAGGAAGGAAGGTACATGTGGACCCCTGTGCAGGCCTAGCAAAGCACTAAGCTTTCCGTGATCATTTAGCTCATGAGCTCATGTTCCACTCGTCCCAGGTCAAAGTCTGGACTCAGCACTAGAAATGTGCAGAGATGAGAGCTGAGAACCACACCTCCAATGTCCCTTACCTGGAGATTGAGAAGGCAATTTACATAGCATGCAGTCAAGTGGCATTATGGCTATCGAAGAGTTATCTCCACTGGCCTCAATGAAGTAATGCTTCATAGTTCTTGGATCAATATGATCCTAAGTGGCCTGATACAAGCCTGTTGGAGAAAAAAAGAAAAAAACAGTAATTGATTTTTTTTTCCAACAACCAAAACAAACTCCTCCTAAATTAGTATGTTTGCTGAACATGTCATCTACTGTCCTTCCTGTCTCAACAAGTGCAGTAATAAGAAATCGTTCTAGAAGTACAATTCAAATAAGCATATATGAAGGCAATTAACCAAGAATAACAATTGCTGGAACTGAGGATGAAACTGGTGCTGATCAGCCACAAAACAGCAAAGCTAGAAGAGCCCACATCCTGACCAGAGGAACTTCCAAGGACTGCAACTAGCTGAAGTAGAGAAGTACACAGTTTTCCTTGGCTCGAATATCCTTCCAGACCCAGGTGCAATCTCAGTGAAACAGCAAAAGAGGTCGAACACAGACTGTGCCAGGGGAAGCCCCTCAGTTCTGCATAACAGCAGGCCAAACACATGACAAAAATCTAATGACAACAGATATATAGATATATTTGGGCCACATTTCCCAATGGCCATTTCTTATGCCTGCAATTAATGCCAGTGGAGAGCCCCACCACCACACGCCAGTTGCAATCAAACTGTTTTAAATATGCCAAAAATGAGCTGACACGTGCCTGCAATGCTGCTGCATGCACACAGAGTCTGTCTGTCTCTCTGTGGAAACACCAACAGATCTGATATGCTTTAACAGGCTGGATAAGATAAGTCTGGTAAGTGACTGTAAAAATGATAGAAAATGTTACAGAACTCACTGTGTGTGTTTTGGGTCTGATTTAAGTTCTCTTCCCCTGTATGAGTTACACACTACTCCTGATATGAAGGAATTTCATTTAGAGGCAATTGCCTCAATTCAGAACCATGTCACAAATAATAGTATTCTCTGTGAGAAAGTCTGGTATCACCTGGGCACTGACACCTTCAATTAAGTAAACATAATGAAATAAAACAACATATGATTCTATTAATTCAAAAACTTGTTTTTGAGAGTACTGCAAAGAAATTGTAATTAAAATACATGGCAACCACAAATAAATAAGCATAAATTAAAGAGCATACACTAATATTAACAATCAAAATCTAAAAAGACTCAGCTTTATCTATACATGTGAAATTCTTTTTGTGCTGGTATATATCTCTTAAACCAACATAATATGTCAGGGTGAAAAAAAATAAATTAAAACAAAAGAGTACGTTAAGTATAAAAAACAAAACAGACTTTCAGCTTTCCTTTGCTATAAAGAAACGTATAAAGATCTTAAAAGAAAAAAACCTTTTCTGTTTTCCATTAAATCACAACAGTTACTTTCTACTTATATGTATCAAAATGTTTCCTTATTCCACAGAATACTGAGCCTCGAGGCCTACTTAATGAACACAAATCATTGCTACACCGTTTGAAATAATTTACTTCATGGATTAAAATATTCTACAAACAAAACTTCACAAATAATCCAAAGATTTTCTCAAAACTCAATCATAAGGTGATTTGAACTTTTATATTCAAATTGGCACAAACATAATTAAACATTACACTTTCAGGCCAGAAAACTTTGATGTAATAAGGAAGGAAGGAAGGAAGGAAGGAAGGAAGGAAGGAAGGAAGGAAGGAAGGAAGGAAGGAAGGAAGGAAGGAGTTCATTACTGAAAGGCACGCAGTCACTAAAAAAATAAATAAAAAATTAGAAGAGCAAGTATTAAAAAGGCTGTTGGAGCAGCTGCAGTTAGAAGAACAAAGCTCAGGGTGAGTAGACTTGCAGGATAACATGGATAGAGCATTGTTTAAAGGGAAAGAAAGGCTAAAGCATCTCATACAGGTGACTCAAGAAAATGTTATATTAAGCTCTTCAAAGATATGCTCCTTCTTGCTGCCATTAATAAAACCTGGTGCACATACAAACACAGCCCATAGTAGATGGAAAACCACACTGCATGCAACCTTAAACATGGCAGAGCTGGTCTGAGCCAGATCTCCAGATGTACCTTGTGTTAGCAGTTTTCCCTGAAAATACTGGAAAAAAAAAAACCCTCCTCTGAGTTATTGCAATGTTTCAGTTTTGGTTTTTTTCTAGTTGTTAAACACTTCAGTTTTATAAAAGCCTTTGAAGCTTATATAACATAAGCAATAGACTTGTGTGAAAACCACTGTCACAGAAATAATTATAAGCAGGTACTGAGCTTTACCACAAACAAAATTGTTTTCAGTTCTCTTAGAGTCTGAAAGGAAAACCAGAGGCTGATGAAAACCAGTTGGTACCTTATAACCCTCCTAGTCCAGCAACTGGGTGTGCATATATGCACTGGTGTGTCTTTACAGATGGCCTCAGCGATGGTGCTCTGGGAGCACCACAGCACATCTGCCTACAGTGAGTTGCAAAGATTGCACCTTCAACAGCTCAAAGAGAAGATATCATCTTGTAGAATGAATAAAACAACCAACCAACCAACCAACAAAAACCCCACAGAGACTTCTGTTTTGGTGACAAACCATCATCTCTAGGGGGAGGCGGGTGTTTCTGAGGTCAGCCTTCCAGGACACTAAAGCAAACTGGAAGGCTTCTACATATCTGTGTAAGAATGCGCATAAACCATGGGGGAAAAAAATAATTCCAAGACCACTTGAAAAAGAAAATACCACTGGTATAAATATGGCATTGCAACTATGGAATATACTTCAACATCCCTCAAGAGAAAGGTGAATCAAAGCGGCTATTTTGCTACTTTCTTCCCCTATAAGGAAGATGAAGACCTGTCACTCATCAAAGCAGGCTGCTTTATTTGAAAGGAAAGTAGAAAAAAAGCCCCTACCATGTAACATTGCAGAGCAAGAAACTTTTCAAGTGTTATCAGCCACTTTCTTTTTTTTTTTTTCCTGGAATCATCCCTACCTTTATTACAAAGCACACACAGTGCACATGTGTATTGTAATACACTGCAGCAAGTGTCTGGCCCAGGGACCAGCCCATGCCTTCCAAGCTGACCAAGGGACCACAAGCAGCCACATGCTCCCAGCTCCAGAAAGAATTCTGCACTGGGCTGCTGTAAGCAGCACCTACACATTGTTGACAAGGCTGGGCAAGTTTCTCCCCCTGCCTCAATTTAATAGTGTATAAGGGACTGAGACTCCCTAGCAAACAGCAACTTAATTAGTACTATCATTATCATTTAGAAAACAAGGATTATAAATTCCACGGTGCGTATTTTAGCTTGAACCTGATTTATAATATTACACAAAAGCTTTCTGAAGTGGAAAATTATTGCATGAAAAATAATAATATATCCTCAATGAGTTAATAAAATTTTATTCTCAATAGACTCTCTCTCAAAATACTCTCAATGATGCAAATATCCATAGCAAATAAAGCATACAGAACCAACATTTCTAAGGCTGTGTGAAATATCAGACAGGGTACAGGGCCAGCTGGAGAATGCCATTCATTAGAAAATATACCTGAAATTTCCCTGTCCCAAAGGCTTCTCATAGCACTTCTAATTCTATGACAGCTGAAAGTGATTTCATTCAGTTTGAGTTTTGGAAGAAAGCTGTAGGTGGAAGCAGTGCCTTAAGAGAAAAAAAGGAAAAAAAAATTAAAAAAAAATTTTTTTTAAATCTATTTTCGTTCATTCATCCTAATTCATCTTTTTCCATGTTGGAGCCTTGAAAAAGCCCAAGAACAAAGAAATTACATCTTTCCACTGTATACATCTTCCTACATACAGGCATGGTCTTTAGTGAATCCCAAACTGTTCCTTTAGTTATTCCTAGGAAAGCTTAATTTCAAGGTTTTGCTGTAGTGTTTCGAGCACTATGCTAAATGTCTTTGTCAGGCTGCTGCAAACTTGCCAATATTTCTGTGCCATTACACTGCAAGAAAAGCACCAGTCACTATTACCAAATGTAGAGAGCTTGAAAAAAGAAGCATGTCAAGTACACAAAAGAATATGATTTAAGTGATGCACATGGTCAGTTACAGATTTTTCACCAAGTCTGATCAGCATTGTGTGATACACAAAAAACCATTACGTGTTCGAACTTCAAAAAGACAAAACAGTACCTGTCTGAAAGAATGCCCCTCTCTGGCAACTTAATGCTTTGAGAGTACATAAAAACAGATTGTGGAGATTATGACACTGGGAAATGCTGTCACTTGGTAAGCCAGTAAAAAAATCTCAAAAAGCTTTCCAGAGAACCAGCAAAGAGCTTAACCAGAGGAAAAGTACATTTACCTTCTAAAGTAAATTTTACCCGCTTGATAGTAGGCTGCTGGAACTTTTTGTATTTGGAAATGACTATAACAAAGCAGAAATCAGAGAGAGCTACAAAAGGGTGACAGGGATGCAATAACCTAACAGTTATGCTGAAGCATCAAAGGGCCGGGACACTGAACTGCTTGCAAGCTCATACCCTTCAAACAAACCAGTCTCTGTGCAGGAGGGATCTTAGTGTTCCCAGGATCTTACTCTTCCCCAAAGAGCATGAGAAAGTGAGTAGTGAGAATATAAAAGCAAGATTAACAAGGTAATACACACACTTCTTAAAATGCTATAGCCCCTTGAAAACTGATGACTAAATGTGGGGGGGTTTTATGAAGTAGTAGAATTAAAAAAGCAATTTGAAATATTCATATCTTTTATCTGTTGCTCAAATATATTTACAGTACTGCTTCCTTCCTACGCCCATAAAAACAGGTAGTAGTCACTGTAGTAGACAATGAAAATACAACTATCAAAGGAGAATTATGTTCCCAAGACTCTATTAAAACATCCTTCACAAAAGAGGCATATGAACAGGTAGATGAACATACGAAGCTTTTTCAAGAAACATGAATGGGTAGATGCTGATCACTGTTCACTGTGCTAGAAAAACCCCAGAAAACGACATGTCAATAGTAAACGTATCTACAAATAACATTCATCTGGAGCAGCTATTAGCCATAGTTCTTCATCCGAGAAATGACTACTAGTATGCACCAAAAAAAGGGAAGCTACTCAGAAAAGTGTCAGTGCTCAGTATTTTCAAGAGTCTCTCATGAAACTGAAAACGGATGTGAAATTACTAGAAATCCAGAAATGGCTTCTTTATTGCTGGATTTGTAACATTAACTACAGGAACAGGAACTATGTGTAGATGCCAAAGAAAAAAAGAACACTTGTTCAATCTGCAAGCATACTTAAGAAAGGGTGTCAGGATTATTTTGATTGACTCTACTTCTCAGAGAGGAAAGATTTCAAGCCGTAAAAGCCTAGTCAGTGTTAATTACTCACACAGACAAGATTTAATTTTGGTGTAGATATTGAAATCCCCCTGACTTTCAACACGACTTGTGTTTCTCACTCAGGACAGAGCCTTTGGAAAATCTTCCACTAACTGCAGACTTCTCTGGTTTAGCTCATCCTGGAACCCTAATTATGGGTCCGGCCCTAGATGCCTACTGGGAGTTGCAAACTACATCAGCAGAACTAGCAAAATCTCCTGGTGTAGTGTATCAGGAGTCAGTTAAACAAGTTTGGTAGGAGAACCAAAACCATTTACAGATATTTGGCAGTTGAGAGTGAAAAACCTTTCCCAAAAAAGCACACTGAAATGCTGGTAGTTGTGGAAAGCTCAAGGTAGGGTTTTCCAGCACGCCTCTGGTTTGATTGTACCATTCTCATCTCAGCTTCTGCATCTAGCACTCTTCCCAATAATTCTTTTCTCAGGCTGAACTCTGGGAAGATAATTATTTTCCACCCCTTTCTTCCCAATGTCTTTCTTCAGTAAAGCTAGAGAAGTCTCTGCCCTCATCTGTTCTGTATCAGTTTTACAACCTGACTGACTGATTGTCACCTCTGCAGAAGGCTTCAGTGGAAGCTCAGAACTGAACACATTATTAATTAGGTGCCAAATCAAATTAAACCTCTGGTAGAGAGTTCAAAAATTTTGGCCAAACTCATTTAGCTATTACTTGTCATCATCTAGTTCAAACATTCGGCCAACATGTCAGGAATTGAAAAACAGCCTTGCGTACTGAAAAGTTTCTGTCCTGCAATGTGGTGGGAATATTTAGGAGAAACTGTTGGAATAAACAGCTCTAATTCTGGCATCATGTAAAAGAATACATTTGTAAATGAGAGGAGGTACACATATGGCTCATGCATCAGGGTTTCTGCTGTGCTGTAAATCCAGATCCAGTTGTTCGTTGAGATTGTTCCCTGTGAACAACAGCTCTCAGGATAAACACTGTCATAGGAGTATAGTCTTTAAGTCCAAAAGTAAATAAAATACAAACATTGTTGTGAAGGAAAGACCTTGCAAGGTCAACTGTAGAGCAAGGGCAAAACCAGTTGCTACACACAGAGGCTTCAAGTTGCAGTACATGTGGCTCCCACGCAGGACTCGAAGGAAACTCTGAAAACAGTGGGTCAAAGGAGAAAAAGGAAGAAGTATTACAGCAGGAGCTAGGTCATGGTCGTAGCAGCCAAGCAGCAAGAGATGCACAAGGACTGCTGCAAATGGGGGAGGCGGAGGAGAGAAGGAGAGACAAAACCACAAAAAAACAAGCTCTCTGCCAGCTCTTGAATATAATCTAAACCCATCAGTGTCTTGTGAATGATTTTTAAAGAAGGAGCTAAAAAGTGCTTAGCAACCACAAGCACCAAACACAGCACTGAAAGGTCAAGAAACATAGTATAAAAATAATCATCTAAATGTAAAGGGCAAATTCTCACTTGTGGTTTTCCTGCTGAACAGACCCACCCCTTAATCAAAACCAGTTCAAATAAATGTACAGGTCAGCCTCGATTATCCAGTCTCAAGTCACTTGAAGTTCCAGGATAACCTAGGATACATTGCCTTAATCATTCGCTGAAACTACTTGTACAAATAAATCTATTTTCCCGAAAGATTTTAAGAGATTTGGTGAGTAACATGGCAAGAAAAAACAGAAGTTGTGGATATCCTCTAGAGTTTAGCAACAATGCTTAATGTCTCTATATAAAGCTTTCCAGATCTATGTCAACGTTCTTAAAGAAAGGCAGCAATGGGCATAACTCCTGCGGTGTGAGAGCTGCTGCACAGAGTTGCAGAGAAACGTGTCCGAGGTCAAACACAGCAACACACACAAACCCCGTGTCTCCCGCCTGCAAGCACGGTCTTACATAGATCAGGTCTGAGCCATGCAAAGGAGCACAACGGCTTCAAGCCAGCATAGAGCAAGCTGGTTCCAAGCACAAAAGGTAAGAAGGGCAGCGTGTTGTCCTGTATGAGGTAAAGCGATGCCTGCGAGGCATGGTGCTGTGCTTGCAAGCCTGTAGTGACTTGGGAACTTGAGTTGGTAGTCTCTGTGCTGTGATGCACAGACAGCACGCTTAGAACCCTCCTCGGTCACACTGCACCAGACCACCCTGGCAGTGCCCACCTGGTCGCTGCCTACCAGAGACACTGTCCTCACCGCACCCGCGGCGTCAGCCGTTACTAGGAAGGGACAACGCTCAAAATACCAAAACACGCACCCGTAGGACCTGTGCCCTCCATTGTGAAAACCCAAGTTAAATAGTTTCATTTTTAAAAAAACACAAAGTACTCCACCATTCTCAATGACTTCAACGTTTGCTTCTATTAGTTCAGCATAATTTACAGCAGGTATTTCAATCCATGGGGAGTTTTATGCCCTGCAATTTTCTTTAGGCCTTGCTCATCTACCTCCCTAGCCTTTGAGGTCAAACAGCTTAAATGCAGCTGTTAATCATCTCCCTTGATGAAGTTAAGGAGTAGGTACCCTCATCTGAATCCCATCTACTGGGAAGGAATTCAACACAGCACCTAATTTAAGGCCAACTATGTAGAAGTATACTTTATTTCTGCCCCATGTTAAACTTCACATTGCCCCAATCTATAAATTTGATCTTTCTCTATTCATGTTGTTCTTACCTTCTTTTTTTGCCACGCAATTATCTGTGCAGATACGAACTACCTGAATAAACCTGCAAGGCACCTCCCACACCCAGAGTTATATTCTTCCTAAATACCAACTGCTTCTATCCTTCCTAGGAAGAACCTAATTCATTTATACAACTTATACTTCCTGGTTATTCCCAAAATACCTAACTTGTTTTAACATGTTTAGCTGTGAGCTTAGAAAACAGATAGCCTTTTCATAAGAGTCTGAAAATACTCCAGAAATACTAAGTAAATAAGTATTTTTTTTTAAGTAAAAATAAAAATTAAAGGTAGACAGTTTAAAGCAGTTTAAATTCACATGAAAATACAGAATGGATTTCCTTGTAACATTGTGGCTAAGTAAAAACTACAAGTGTTTGCATTGTGAACCAGGTGTGAAATATCTGCATTGATTACATACCACAGCAGCCTGATTCTAAATTATAACATCTTGAGAGGTTCTGTCATGCCTGTAAACAGAAATCAGTTTCGAAGCTGTACTATGTAAACATACACGCACACAGCTATGTAGGATATGACTGAAATTGTTGCTGTTCGGGTGGGAGGGACAGAGGGAACATTCTAGTGGGCCAGACACACCTACTGTTTGTTTGCAGAAACCTCACATGCTACAATCTTGGCCCTCATATATTTGTGAACACATTTTATTTAGTGACAAGAATGTGTACGTATTTGTTGCAAACAGGTTTGGAAGCCCCCCCTCCCCCTTTTTTTTTTTTTTTGTTTATAAATCTCTTACATGAGGTCAGTACTCTTCAAACATGTAACATTCAGACAACTACGCAGATTCATAGGTAGCATTTTGATGACCTGGTTAAGTGCCAGAGCTCACGCACACGCACACGCAAAATGAAGATAAGGTAGATTCTTTTGTCAAAGATGTATTCGAGATTAATGGCAAGCTGGCAGACTGAATGGGTTCCACTGCACTGAGGCAATTACTGTAGTAGGTAAAGCAAGTGATAAAGATTTATTTAGTACAAGACTGATATTCATTAATCTCTTTAAACCCCATGTTAAGGTTGTTTAAAGTACTGTAGCTCTTCTCTGGAAAGGTCTGTTGAATCTATGACAGAAAAGGCAGACCTGCATAAATGCAGTGCAGGTCTCCACGGACTATGACATTTCTATACCTCCGCAGGGAGGCAAGTATTTTAGATTAGTTTGGTTAGCACTGCAGATGCAGCATGCTGATTTACTAAACTCTGATGCAAGTTCCAAAAATAATTAGCTTATCAAAGATCCACTTTCCTTCCTCTCTTTTATTAGTGTACTAAATATGGCCTCGTTGCAAGGAAATAAATCATTTCACTCATATTCAGACACTAAGCACAGACTTGTCAAAACTGTGTCTTTTTCAAAGAGAGCCCATTCTCAGTGCTGGCTTCTTTCAAAAGATGTTCATCTTACATGGCTAACACAACACATGTCATTCAGCTGTATAACTCCTTCCATGCTATTACAAAAGGGCAATTAGTAAGCATTTCTGAAAATCAAGGGGTTTTACTGGTCCAGTATAATCAGAGCAACAGACAACTAAACAGACACATGCCATAGAAGCTTTTTATGAACCAGGTTTGAGGTACCACTCAGGAAACTTGTTGAACAGAGAAGAGGATAAAATTGCATACTTCTATGGTAGACTTTTTGTTACAAATATTCATTTAGGAGGGCTTTTTTTCTAAGGAAAAAAAACCAACCCAACACATTTTCATTTGGCATACAGAAAATACTCCCTTTGAAATAGGTTAGTTCCTTCGCTGTTTAAGCAAGAGTTGTTTCTCAACACATCAGTAAGAAAGAATATTATTTCAAGAACCACAGTCAAGGTTCCCAGTTACTACTGGCACGCATATAAATAATCAGCAAGACACCCACTGCCCCTCCTAATTTTTTATCTTCAGAAAGCATATTAAAATGATTTATTTCTAGCCTGCTACTCATAGCGAATGCAAGTCAACCTCTCCTTACCTTGCCAGTGACAGGGATATCAACAGAACCCCAGGTACCAACTCCCCAGTGAACTGTGCCTGGGGCAAAATCAGCTGCAATAATTCCAGCAACTGGAAATAAAAAGGAAGCTAATCCAGCACACATTGAAGTTACATCAACGACTTACACTATGTAGCAGATAAAAATAAAAATCACCAATTTTAAATGCAAAAATACATTCCATGAGACTACAGGAAAGCAGTGAAACACGTTTTAATCACTTTCAATTAGAAGGTATTTTAAGTCTATATTAAAACTACTAGAATCATGCAGAAATGGAATTATAAAAAACAAGTTTGCACATAAAACCAGAGCAAGTCAGCAGGTGTCATCTTCATTTTAATAGCAATATATTACTCTTTTTTTGGTCATTGTTTTGTGTGGGCTTTTTTTGTTGTTTGTTAGGTTTTTTTTAAAAAAGGTTTCATACTGTAGGGTTACTTAGCCCAAGTTAATGGGGTTGGCCCAGTGTTTCTCTAACATTTTTCCACCCATACTCTTCCTTATCTCTTCTCTGCCCTCCCTCTCTTTATGTGGCCTCTACAGTTTCATATCTTCATTGAAATGCCTTCCAGAAATGCCTTTGTGCTGACAGAGTTGTCTTTTCCAAAAGAGCAAAATTCTCCAGAGACTGGGGTTTCCAGATCTGAATGCTTAATTTCATATTCCAGCCCAGCAAGGGCAAGGATTCAAAAATACTGGATCAGGTGATCAAACTACAAGAGACTGTTATGTTGAAATATGCCCTCATTTTCCAATGCTGTTTCAATATTAACATCTATCAAAATATTTTTGAAGCTCTGTATTAACATTTCATAAGTTTAATATCCAGGCTATCAGTAACCCTACCCACTAACGACAGAACTCCAGGCCAGTTATTAAATGAAACTGAAAAGAAAGGGTATTTTTATTGCATTAAATCTGATTTCCAAAACGCAAAAAAACTGAATGACCAAAAAAACTCCAAACAACAACAAAACCCAAACAGACAATCCACAAGACTCCTAAACAAAAACCAAGCAAGCCCCAAAGAAACACCAACATGCTCCTCCAAAAAAAGCCAACCCCAAGAAATGGCATGCATTGCCAGGCAAGCAGCACATACGTAGCAAACACCGGTTTCTTTTTTATCAGTATTACTTGCTTTGCTTTCCTTGGCTATGAGGGAAACAAACTACCTTTTTCAATAAAGAACATTTAAAACCATAACACTTTGCCCTGAATTTAAGGGAAAAAAAATTATCTTAGCATCACACACACCACGCTAGTGTTACAGGCAGATTTAATTTCCAGCTTCAGTTTGCATTCAGCTTAGAGAACTTCTAATCATGATTTTTTTTTCCCCAAGTCTTCTATGCTAATTCTAATATTTGAAAGGGATCTTTATTAGTTTCCAGGCCCAAATCTAGAAATCAATTTGTATGACTGAACAGGAGTTATGTAAAAGAACTATTAAAGTCTCTAATGAGCAAAATACTTTCTCCTCTTTCAGATTATTTCTTAAATTCTGAAAGTATAGAGTATTTCAGTGGAAGGAGAATTATGTCTTTCATGTCATCTATCTTCAGATTCAAACTGGATCTCCAATAAAAACAACCTTATAAAATAACTCTATGAATTAACTTTATTCTATGTGCTTGTTAGCAATTCACAAGATATCCCTGCTTCTCAGTAACAGCCAATCAAGGCACACAAAATTTCCAGTCATCAGTACCTTCTAACAAACAATATAAAACCAAATTTCCTAGACAATTTACTGACCTATGTAACATGGGGCTTTCTCCTCCCTTCTCAATACCAATCACAGGGCTTCTTTCTAATACCTCTAATATCATGATCAAGAGTAAGCAAGCAAAATATCAAGGCCAAACAGAAAACAAAACTTTTTTTTTCAAGAAAAAAAAAAATCCTTGGTTTTCTTTTTAATCTACTCAAAACCAACAAAACACCAAACCCTGAAACCAATGTATTTTGTCCTCCAATGATCCTTTCAACACCTAGTGTGAACAGATAGATATTCTAACACAATCACATCTTGTCATTGCACCCTTCCCTCACACGTATTGACCCCAACATCAGGTCTCTGCTTTAATGAGTTTGTCCTTACAAAGGAATGCGGGAAGGGTTGGTTTCATAGGAAATTTCTTGCAAGTGATTGCCATGGAATGCACACAGCCTGTCTGGTTTAGCTCTCCTCAGGGTGGTAAGGTACAGGAATGAGGTTGGGATGGTGGAAAGCAGCAGCAGACACCGAAGTGTCTTTGGCCAGTTCATTGCAGCCAGCAGAGCAAAGCAGAGAGCGCACTTGTGCCACCCAAGCCCAGGGCATCTCGAAGCGAGATGCAGACAGCAGGTGCATGAGAAGGCTACAGGGGGCTTCACACCCTGCCTCAAGAGGACTGTTTAAGCCTGGCTTTCTGCTTTCTGCTGATGAGTACAGAGCAAACAGCAAAGGCAGGACATTGCTGCTTGTCCTGTCACTGGGCTTCAGCAAAACAAAGCTTTTCTCTGATTTCTTTGCACCCTTCCTTCAGGTATTTGAAGGCACATTGTGAAGATTCCCTGAGCCTTCTCCAGGCTGAACAATCCCAGCTCTCTCAGACTTGCCTCAGAGGACAGATGCTCCAGTGCCTTAATCATCTTCATGGCACTTCACTGGACTCTCTCCAGCAGCTCCATCTCTCTCTTGCCTACACTACTGGCAAACACAAGAAAGGGAGAATTCATGATGCTAGAAAAGTTGTTATGACAAATTAAACATGGTCATGTTACTCATAAAAGGTGAAGTCACCAGTGAATTTATTCATATTCATTAAGAGTGCTTGCCAAAGCACAGCACCAGACAATCACATTTTCCGTGTGAACCAAATCATTTACAGAAAAGCTATTTTAAACACTGCTTATAAGAATTTCCAATATTTTCATGTCCCAATACCTCTCAAGTCAGGCTCCCTCAGTGCCCTTAGTCAAATGATATCAGCCTCAGAATGAGAGAAAGATTTTAACAAATACATTTTAGAAATCTCAAAGTGATTAAAGTAGTTTTTCTATGCATAGTAATGAGGTGGTTTTCAGGTTTGCTCTTAAAGGGCTCAAAGCAAGTTTTGAGATGTGATCTCAGAGCACAAAGTGACATGCCCACTGGAAAGCTGGTAGTGTCCCCTTTACATTATTATGCAGAAGCTTAATATTTCTAACCTAGTGGATTTCAAAATACCTCACTTTGAACTCATCATTACCACAAACGTTGACCCTAGGCATTAGGACAAGGTCCTTTAGTTGGAAATGAGGAAAGAGGAAAAATATTTACTAGTAGGAGGATTTTAAGAGGTAAAAAAAATTAAAAATTAATCATTTAAAGGCAGAGCTGTCAGTTAAGAATAATCTTAAATGACAGTACCAGAGTCATCACTCACTAGAGGAGCCAAAAGTATTTGATAACCATTTTTCATGTGGCTGTGTGATTAGCACTATTTCTCTGCTACACAGGTATGAAGTATTTATGGTAGAGAGAGGCATCACTGTGCAACTATATGTAAAATACATTTGATCCCAAGGTTCAAGGGAACTGCAAAAATTCTTGTTGCTAGAATTAGTTATAGTTTCTTGGTAGAATTTTTGGTAACCTTTATTTAAAGATTTCTTGAAAATGCTGAAAAACTAAAATAAGAAACACCCTAAAAGATCCTAAAAAACCAGGACATCCACAGGCTTTTAGGTCTCTCTGTCAAGGTCAACTGATATCATTAGACTTACATGAAAGAGTTACAGTAGGGAAATCATGTTAGGAAATATGGGTCAAGTCATCATGCAGTAATAAAGCTGTTACCTCCAGACTCAGTTTTTGAAATATTCTTCAAAATGTGTCACACTTTAGTATTTCTAACATTTGAGTCATAATTGAACATAGTACACCAGTGTTTATAAAGGGCCACTTAAATAATTTAAGATGTTTAAAAAAAAAAGATAACCCAACCCACCCCACCACCACCCATCACCACCCCCCACCACCCCCAAACCCACCAATATGCAAATGCAAACAAGATCTCAATTTAGTCCACAATGATTTTGTCCCTAAATATGTACAGTTGGCAAAAAAGAAGAAGAAGAAGAAAAAAGTCTTATGTTTATGCCTACTGAAGTAGCTAGGACAAAGAGCTTCCTAAGTGTCTGTGTGAGTACAGGTACAGACCTGAACTGATATGATCACTACAGTAAAAATACAAGGACCAAGGAGACAAAAGGAATAAATCCCATGTAAATATGAATTGCAGTGCCAAATGCTGACATGGTGGTGAAGTGACATAATCAAGTAGATACAGCACTAAATCTAGGGCACTCAGTTACTACCACCACAAGCTCAGTATAAAAATTAGGTTGCAACATTCTCAAATGTATATTCTCATTTACAGTTTAGGGAGGCGTTTTCAAAGCTCTCTGTGTTGGTGTAACTACTCCCACTGAAGTCACGAGGACCTTAACAATTGATTACTAAGGAAGCACAGTTAGGATGAGCACGTTTGAAATCCCACTGTAAATGATTTACATGGAGAGAATCTGAGCTTGTATTGCATCCTCAGGATTATAAGCACCTCCAAGGGCTTAAAAAAACCCCACAAACCACGATTAGATACAAAGCGCTCAGTATACACTCAGTAAGAGCTTGAAGCAACCCTTGGACATTCAAATCTGCTTAGTTAAGAAGGAGAAGGCATGCAGATAAACTAGTCCCCATTTTTAATAACTGCTGCTCATATGAACAAATCAGTAGTTAAAGATTATCAAAAGACAGCTACAGAGGGACAGCCAAGAGCTCCACTGCCATCCCCACAGATCTTAATTCCTTCCTGCCTATTCCCAGCTCAAATACTCCTTGGTCCCTCTTGAAAATTCATGCTTTGGTTCTGGCTTCTTTCTTGCCCTCTTGGCCCTGCATGGAGTGGACAGAGCAGCCACACAGCAGATCAGGGCACAGTCAAACAACCCTGAAAGGAGGATAGGAAAAATCACTCCAGTGCACTGCATTGCCTGGCCACAGTGTGGGTTTAACAGAAATGTAGCCACAGCTCAAAAGATTTAGACATGTATGAAAAGCTTCTGAATACTCTAAAATTAAGTATCAGAAATGCTGACATTGTTTCAGTCAATCCTGGCAGTTAGCTGAATTGGTGTACCTTTTTTTTGTAATATTTTATTTTTTTGTACTTTAAAGACATGGTAATTGTAGCACCTTTTCCAAGTTTAATATGCAAACACATTCACAGTTGTTCTATACGTTGTTCAAATTTTGGCCTTGAGATAGTAGTTCTCCTTTTCAGAAACTAAACACAGTGGAAGCCATTTAAATGAATAATGCATTTTTTTTTTAATGGAACAGCAAAGTAATATAAGTGGGGCATGTTAATTCCCAGGCATGTGAAATTTATTGTCATTTAGGTGCCCACTGGGAATAATTTATGCATCCTCGATTAAGAAAATATTTTTAATTTGAATTTGCATATTTTACTCATTACAACTAACCTTGACACAGTCCTTTTTGGAGGTGCCATGCCCTCGGTGGGAGTTTACAAAATGTCCACTTACCAGGAAGAAATGATACATAGATGCACATGTGTTTTCTAACAAGAAAACTAATGTGTGTCCTGGACAGTAGGTACCCTTGGCTTACAATGGTCTTTAGTTTAGTCTAGTACAATCAAAACCAGATTTCACTCTTCCTTCTTTAATGGACACCTTTATTCAAGTGCTGAAAGGCAAGCTAATAAAAAAACGGTAAATTCCAGCACAGGATGACAACTTAAAAATTTTAAAAATCACAAAACCACAAGGGTCAAATTGAGAGAGAAAAAAAACCTTCAGTAAAACTAATCTCTCCATCATCTGTCATTACAGCAAAATACACACACCGGTGAACAGTTTCAGGAAAAGCACTCAGTCTTCACAGCTTTCTTCTGACAGGTCCAGCAACTGTGAAATTCTGAGATTTATAAAACAGATTTTAAAACTGTTCTCATAAAACCGCAGCCAAAGTCAATATTAAAACCCTGGTCTCTAAACCATTCAGAAACACATGTACTAACGAAGTGGGAGTTTTAAAATAAGATAGAGCCATTTATACTTTAAAACTACACCTTGCTAAATTTCAGGTCTCTCCTGGCCTTCATCTGGAAGCACAAGGGGGAAGCAACGTCATAAAAAAAAAGATTCACAAAAACCCCTATGCATAAAAACCCCTTTCCCTCCCAAATCTGGGCTCTTTCCAATCAATGCCCCCAGGTCTCACTGCCATGTGGAAGAGATGGCCAGAGTCAGGACTGGCGAGCTAACAAGGCTGAACTATGAACAGGCATGTTAGACCACAGTAGCACATTGCTTCAAGGTGGAATGCACTCAGTCGCACATAGTTTACAGACTGCTATTAGCCCTCATGATAGAAAATATAAAGGGATGTATCAAAAGAAAAGAAAAAAAAAAAGTCTGCAAGGAACTAAGAGATCCCCTAGATCTGGCCTCCTCAGATATACAGCTTTTTCTCCTATGTGCAGGTGGCCCCAGTGCCAACAACGTAAGCTAACCCAGAAGCCACTGTGTTGGCACTATGGAAATATGGAAGTGGTTCACAAGACAGTCAAAACAGAAATGTAAAGAAGCATTTGCATGAGATTTCCTGTCAGGTTCAGATAAGTCTAAAGATTAAGACCACCGAGAATAAACCTCTGAACTTTTACTTTCCTCAGTGCCAAAATGCAATTACCTGTCAACTAAAAAGCAGAAAAGTAGTTTCAGAGAACAAATAACCAATAAAATGGAAAATGTAGATGATACTCAGAGCCTAGACAGTTAAGGACCTTAAATGCCCAAAGGCCATCTGAACAGTGACCTGGCACTTTCCAGGCAGCCAGTGCAAAGGCCAGGAGTACAGCACAGTGACTGCCTGTGCCAAAGGTGAGAACACTGCTGCAAGCTGTTTCCCAGGGACTGACACATCCAACTCCAAATATGCAAGGGTGGCCTGCATGTTCACAAGCACTCCTGAATAATCCCGCATATTCATATTCACACACGGCTCTCTCCAAGCAAATTAATCCTTATTTTAACTACCAAAAAAAAAAAAGCAAACCCCAAGCAAACAAACAAAAAAACCCTAACAAACCAAAAAAAACCCAACCAAAAAAACCCAAACCAGGCCACCTCAAAGGCTCTGAAGTTTAAAATTAAAGTTCTAACTGTTTACTACGAAATTCCTAAAGACAGAGGCTGTAATTAGAAATTTGCTACATTCTCTTAGCACTAAATCAACTGTGTTGTAATTTTACAGGCCTTATAGAACAACTCCTGTACTAGACAGAAACCAGGCAGGCTCTGCAATTCATATCACTTATTAGATCCACAGGCTTAAAAACCCCGACAGTTTAACAGCTTATTTCATAGGGAGGACTGCAGATTTCAGAACTCCTTACAAGAAACACAGCTAAATGTCATGTGGGTTTCAAATATGATTGAATTCAACTTGATTACCAGAATGGGTCGGCACCGTGTCGGTTACAGGGTGAATGCTAGAACACTATTTAATTTACAGGCTGCAATCAGACTCATGCAGGTGGACTCCAGTGAAAAGGGGAGCCCCACCATAGCTGCTACAGCTCAGTGGAGAGATGAGCCTGTCACACATCAGGTGAGATTACAAGAATTGGGACTGACTCTCAGCAAATGAACTACGACCTCCCAAATACCTTATGCAATACATTTAAAAAACAAAACTGAAGGAACATTTTTTAGAGGTGTCTAAGAATTACCTAAAGAGCACATGCTGACCCAGCTAAGATTGCTACAGTTTCATAGCTGTGTTGTGACTAAAAAAATCCACTTGTACTACGACTATCCTCACGGCCATCCTCTCCCAATTGTAACTTGTGTGCACTGCAGTGAGCCCAAAACTTCCTCGTAACTTCGTCATAGGCCACATCTCCCTTTCTGGATTAAATTCATAATGAAGTTCATGAACAGCATTGCACTCCCACCATGCCAGGGCAGCCGCCCAGATCCCAGAGGGCCAAGTGTGTGACACAGAGGAAGGACTTCTACTGAGCCTGTACCTGACTGTGTGCCTCTATAACCAATTTGGCTGGATATATTGAGATTAGAATAGGAATGCCAGGGGCAAATTAGAGGCAAACGGCTGCTTCTTGTGCAGGACACCTTTCAACTGAAACATGTACAGTCCCTTGGGAATATCTCTGTACTACAGGTTCTCAGTTACAGTTTAGGAATTAAAAAGCTCTGCAGAGTTAACTGGCTGTTTAGACTGGTGGAACCACAGAGCAAGGTATTCTTCACTTCTTGTTTACAACAGTAGAGACAGTGTAAGTACTATATGTGTGTTTTATACATACATTGCTACCATTGAAAGCTTGCTTTAGTTTTCCACAGAAGTTTTGTTTCCTGTAATACATACCCACCCAGGATTTCTTGTCACATTTGTAATAAATACTTACAAGGGAAGGATGAAATAGACAGCAGAAGTCCTACCAAACCACTTAGAGAAGGACAAAGAAGCCATGTCAACAGAGGAAAATAGCTCACACGGGATCAAATGCATCTCTGCTTTAACCTGACAGCTTCCGCAAAGCAACGGGGTGCGTGGCTGGCACGTCACGAATGCACAACACCTGAGCTGGCAGGGAGGGGGAAAAGTGACTTCAGTCAGAGGGTGTGATAATCAAATGTTGTCCTTAGAATGGATATCCCAAAATACACGCCTGCTACACGTGAAACCATCCTTAAGAGTGCAGTGCAGAGTTTAAAACAAGCATTTTCTCAATGAAAACTCCCAGATTACATAACTTCTGCCCTAGGCTGAAGATTTCTTCCCTCCTCCCCCAACATATCTCATGTGGCATGTGCCATGTGCTACAAAAGTCTGATATTTCAAAGAAGAACAACTTCATAAAGCCTGTAAGGTCACTGGAAGCACCCCCAATAGAAAAGCATTGCTGAAAACATCTTTTACATATTATTTTATACAAATAACACAAATCCAGAAAGCAAGCCTGATTTTTACATACATAGATACAGATTTTGCTGAATCATTGTGCTTCATTCTTAGAAACGCCCTTTTAAAGAGGCACTCTTCCAAAGTGTATGTGTCTTAACCTTATTTCTGAGATTCCACATATCTCTATACCATCCTTAGAGTATTAATCAGCTTAATTAGAATCAAAATAAAACGTGTGACATTGTCCACCTGGCTGAAAGAGTGAAGGATTTCAGGTATTTTATTTTGACATATTTTAAAAAAGGAAGACATGAAATAATTACCTGTGCCTACTATTTTCAAAATACGAGTTGCAGAAAAATGTATTAGATAGTGCAAGTCAGTTATGATGAAACTTAGACAATAATGACAGAAGTCCATTCTTGTAACATTTTACCTACACAGAAAAAAACATAAAAGAAAATTCTTGTGTAAACTGTGCAAAGGAAAGAGGAAAAGAGGTGAAAAAAGAATGGGAGAAAAATTATAAAATAGAAAATGTTAGTATTTATTGTAGGAACTTGTTTGTTCCTTTGTAGTGTTTCCTCACCAAATCTCAACAAGAAAATAGAGGCTAAAATGTGAGTGAAAAAAAATGACTCAGTGTTACTAAAAATGAACAATTGTGCCATTAACATTTTTTCCATAAAGGTTAAATGCTTGTATCAAGAAGAGTAAAATAAAAGTTCTAAAGCATGGAGCCTCATTTTCCTACTGGAGTTGTCTCCCAATCTGCCAAACAGTCAACTGACACGGTCTCCTCCAACACCTTCACCAGAGGACTAAGGAGTATATAGAAATACACTGGGAAGAAACTCAGTGCTTCTGTAACCTGCCAAAAGGTAAAAGGTAAGACCTTAGTTTTGCATTATGACCCACGTGACTTTTTCCCAGTCTTCAAGAGAAGGGGTGACATGTTGCCTGTTGGAGGGGAGAGGACAGCTATCAGCCTGGGCCAGCTCATCTCTGGGAACTCCCTCTGAGATTATCCTCTTCTCTAAGACACTTTACCCCACAAAGTCACCAGAAAAAAAGTGCTGGAAATGAATCATTAAAGTCACGGTTTCTAATTCAGTTATGTTGAAGACATGGGAGCCCGAAGAAAAAAACAGGAAAGTGGAAAAAAAATCCCAAGAAATAACACTCCATGGCCCTAGACCATTGCTCTCTAACCCCTGTTGCTGTACTGGGGAGACGCTAATTAGCAATGACACAGCAGCTCTCACAAGGGCAGAGTCCATCAGCTGCTGAGCACCATGCCCCTAGAGATGCCTCACAGCACTCAAAGCACTGCTGTCTCCCACCAGGGTGCCCCAACAGCATGGCCAAAACGTCCTGCTCAGTGCCTCCGTACCTTGCCAGCAGCACCCGCTTCTCCCAGGGGCAGGTTCCTGCTCCTCAGGGAGAAGAGCAGTGAAATCGGGTGTCCTTGCACTCAGCCAGCCCGTGAGCAAGACCACTGTAAAGACAACAGCAGCTAGTCTGTCTTGGTAAAGCTGAGGGTCAAGTCACCTTAGTATCACCAGGTGAAAGGATTTTAAATTTGTTTATAAGCCTCTTCAAAGCCATTTGACTACTGTAAATTCCACAGCAAATTTTGAAACTGAGAAACTACAAAATGTACATCAGCCACAGTCCCAAAAGTGGCGTTTCTAACACTCGAGTCTAGTTCTCATGCAGACTCAGATGACAAACTGAAAGCACAGAGTCCATTTCTTGCAATTAATGATTTATAAAGTCTGATCACCCAGACAACTAAAATTAATCTTTTCTTGTGCCTCCCAGAAAAATCACCTCACATGCTGAGAGGACAGAAAAAGCGAAATCTTTCATCAACTTTAGTACTTGTTCCAGTTAAGAACAGAAAATAGATTTAATCTTACTGAAGTTACGTAGTTCCAGCCTGATTCCTTAAGAATATAAATATTTAAAATTGCCAACTTCCCTTCGAATGAATCTGTTGATTTAAAAAAATCAAATCAAATCTGAATTACTCAATTCTGAGTACACCATTTTGCTGAATTTTAATTTAACAAAATCTTCATTGACATTTTCCTGTTGCTCCTGTTCCCTGTATGTGCAGAACATGACTTTTATAAATCAGTTTACTACAAGTCTACCACCACTTTTACAGCCTGAAGGGGAACTACACCAGCCCATCCCCTTCCCCAGGAAAGTGGGTCTGAGTCTAACAGCAGTGCAGGGCCAGGCCTGGAACAGCAGTCCACCCAATTTAAGGTGTCAGTATTGCAAAAAGCTTTTATGAGAAACAAAAGATTTTTACCTACGGAGTCACAAGCGCTTTAGCGTTGACACTGCCAGCCTTCTAGGTGCTAAACCACAGTCTGGACTCAATCTTTGATACATGTTACACCATTTTGGGGATTTGGAATTAAGTTCCAGCATTGCAAATAGCATAATATTAAATCACACACAATGCACTCTAAGCAATCCTCCACTGGCCCAATCTACTGAAATGATTTATGCACAGAAAGTTTAACTGTACAGCAGGGAGACTGCTGCGCATTTGCACCTTCACAAAGAACCCTTGTCAAGTAAGTCACTGGTATAAATGCCACTTGGGCAGGTTTTAGACTGGTGTGAGATTTAGGGTTTGGAAATAAACCCACCTTCTTTCAGTATGAAAGGACAACTAACATATTATATGGAAAGTATGTAGTTTCTTATGCACAAACATATAAATACATTTTATGGCAGTCACATAATAAAAAAAAACCTGCCAGCGTTAAATAAAAGACCTGCCATAATACAACCTGTTGTTACTCCTCGGAGTGATTAAAATATGACTTCACCATGCTGAAGTGTCTCTCCTCCCCCTCACACCAGCAAACCCTTTCTTCTCCTGCATTTGTTATACATTCTCATTTATATTATCTGTCTAGCTGTCCGTCCTTGGATTGTAATCTGCTTAGAACAGGCACTTTTCCTTCTTGACCATTCAATGAGCACTGCAGTTGGTGGTACCATGGACAAATATTAAATGAACCTCTCTGAAAAGAGACAACTGTAAGGGGGAATTCTATTGTGTAAAACAAACGTTCCCACGGAAGAGAGCTGAGGTACTTAACTGAACTAGTTTTTACTCAAAAGACTATTCAAAATATTGAAACACTCCTCTGCACATTGTTTGCTTGCACAGAGAAATATTCAGTGCATTTTTAGGGGCCTCATCCTGACAGCCTTTCAGAAGCACAAGCTTCTGTTGATATTTTAACAGGTAATGTGCCTCATGTAACTGTTTTGGGAAGTTTAACCAATGCCTTTAACAATAAGACCAGAAATGGCAGTTAGTTTGTGATTCTTCCTTAAAAAAATGCTTACAGAGTAGGGGAAGGATTTTTAAGCAAAACTGTATTTCATCTTGCAAAGTGAACAGTGTACAAATGAAAAATGGGGGCTGCGGGCTGACACTATTTCTAGAGCACCTGCTTTCTGCCTTGTTGTAAATTTAAGTAACCTTGCAGGATGCAGTTAACTTTGAAATTAGAACCTTTCAGAAAAGATTTTCTGTATTATTTGTGTCAGCATCCGCAAGTTCAGCTTTCCTGATTGATCCTGATTGAGGATCTCCCACCTAGTTTTATAAAATTTGTCAGAAAAAAATATTTCTGTGAAGCTTCACTGAAGTGTGAAACCAATTCCACAATTAAAAACCTCATTAAAAAAAAAAGATAAAATAAAAATTTACGTGTGTCATAGTCAGGTACGGCTGTGAAAAGGGTATGCACAATTTGCTGCAAAGCTTCACTCAAACCCCCTCTTATCCAGTACCCTTTTGCCCTCAGCATCCACCTTCTCCCCTGTTGAAATCAAGAATGCAGAGTGGATATTGAAATTAACTAGTACAGTAAGTGAACTGCAGAATTAGTGCCAGTCTAGCAAATTAAACAAGGGAATAACCTAAATTTTTTTCCATTTTTCCCTTTTTATTTCCAACAAATTAGAGGGCTCCAGTAGATTTTATCAAATACTGAGCTCCCCACTCTCTTTCTCAAACTGTATAAATGCCTTGAACTCCCAAAAGAACATCACCATTCCTTAGCCCCATGTAGCTCTCTTTCATTTACCCACTTCCACAGCACCATTTTCAAAGACTTATTTTAGCCAAAGGGAACAAAAGTAGAAATCCTGAAAGGAGATCTGCAGATTTTTCCAGAATTTTTAGTCTGCCCCCTCCACCAACTGTCCACAAGACCTCAACTCCCCTGCTGGGATATCCTTTATGGATGACTCCTGAGGCACTTAAAGATTAAAACAAAGGATGATCCTCACAAGTTTTCCACCTCAGTGCCACAGCCACAATAGTTTACTTGCCCTCTCTGAACACAAAAGAGAAGCAGAGCCTCACCTTTGAAGTCGTAAGCCTTAGTCAAATTCCAGAAAACAACAGACAGGCATGACAATATCTTATATAATTTATTTTGTGAAGTGCACAAAGGCAGAACACAGGTACTATGGGATCTGACTGGATGTGAGTGCAAAACATCGGTATCAGCTACCAGGTTGAAAGTGTCTTCTCTGAGCAGTAGTGCGAACTGAACAAGGAAAACATACCACTAGCCTCACGGAACAACTCGAAACATTCAGAAAAATAAGGAAAATGTCCCTTTAATGCATAAGCCGTACAAAATTGGGGCCCAAGTGTTGTGTGAGGCTAACTACAATAGAGTGCCTGCAGGCTGCCTCAGAACTGCACAGGCACTGAATGCAAAAAAGAACCACAGTGCTTCCACGGTGGCATCAGTTCCGATTCAAGCACAATAATAGGGCAGAGCACAGTATTCTTCACTTGCATCACAAAAGGAAAAGACCAGCAATCTCAAATTTTGTGTACATGCTCTGAAACGTACTCTAAAAAACCCACAACAAAAACCCCACACAATTTTACACCGCACTCCCCACACCCAAATTACAAACCTCCACTTCATATATGCAGCTGATTAATTTATTGCAAATTTTCCTTCCCTGCAATATAGTTTTCTTTGCTTTCAAATAGCCCATAATTTCCAACCACTCCCATAGCACAATTTCACCTAAATAAATCCATTCAGGTATACTTCTGTCATCAATTATTTTGCAGAGTACTAAATTCTAACTGTGTATTATGGAGTGAATTTTTCACTTAGATGGGATGTTAATTGGTGATACAAATAAAAGGCCAGTTTCAGTGATAGATTTCTTCTGGTGGCAACTGAAAACTTTACCTACAGCTACTTCTCTACAAGTCTGGAACAAGACTATATGCTGTGCCAGTAACTCTGTCCATAGTGGTATCTTTAGAAGAGGCCATCACTGGTGCCTGTTCTGCTTTGATGATGCAGCTACACAGAGTATGTCACCCCAGAATACTCTGCACAGGTAAAAGGAGAATATTTAGAAAGATGACAAATCTGACCAGGTACTGAGCTGCTCCTACATGCTGTGCCTCTAGAATGGCAATATTCTTCAGGATCAGGAACCAGCTTGTCAAGTCACAAAAATTCCGCTCTCACCAAGGTGGCAAGCAGAGGCAAATGATGGAACGTCTTTTACCGCGTCGAAGCTGTGCTGTACCAAAGCAAGTGAAGCATTTGCTTATCTGCGACAAAACTCATGTTCGTGAAGGAGGAGGGAGAGATGATTCTAACAGAGGAAGCAAGGAGAGCACTTGAAACAGGAGTCCTGGAAGCCAACTGATGAGATGTAGCCTAATAGGATCCACTGATCATTCCTTTGCCAAGAACCCAGTTTTGCAACACCTTTTAAGGAAAAGCATTTGAGTGACATGGTAACTGCGTGCAACAGATTAGCCCATGGGATGAGATCTTGATATAACCATCCATGCGCATTTTAAAGCTAAAAAAAGAGCATTTGGACTATTTACTCTCTGGTCTTAGATGAAGGATGTAGACTTTGCCTCAACAACACTTCTAGTGATCTCTTGAGATCTTAGATGTATTAGAACTTTTCTCTTAAGAAAATTAGAGTGTTTAAAATAAGACTTCAAGTGACAGAGAACCTACTGGGGCAAGATGTTCCAATGGTTAATTACACTACGCTCATTATGGTACACAGGGCAAAACTACTCTGCTCGGGAGACATACTAAAGTCACTAGAGGACAACAACCTAATCTGCTAGCTCCAATTTACTATGTGGAAGAAATTCAGGCTAAAAAGACAAGACATACTCTTTCTTAAAGCAGGAGGTGGCATACTATATTCCACAAATGAGTGTAACTTCCTCTTGCCTCCTTAATTACAGCCAGCATATCTCATCCATCTCTGTTTAAAATATGTACCCATTCCTGTGAAACCCAATATGAAGTCTCAAGTTTGAAAAGACCGTGGAGTTCCTCATTTCAGACTGGCCGAGGCAAGGAAGAAGACAAACAAGTGCTTTTCATCTGAAAATAGGGAATAGCGCACAAAATAATAATCTAATAACCTAACGCATTGCAAGTCCTTGGGAGCTGAAACACAGCAGCTTTATAGTACCATAAACTGCTTAGGACAAGAGAGATTAATATTTTATCCCAACTGAATTACATGGGGAGTTTTGATAAGAATGTAATTTCCCAAGCTGACTAACAAAGCAGGCCTGTGAGGAGGTGTAACACCCATTCTGTACGTGAAGCAGCCTCATATCTATGGTTATCACACGTGTTAAAGAGTTTAATTTCATGTATCATCCAAAGTCAGGACTCCAGCTACACACTAGCTCCTAGCACTGCTCTTGGCACTCTTTATAAGCAAAGCACCAGTCAATTTTGTCTTTAGCACCATCTAAATGCCTTGCTCTGGGTGTTTATCCTAAGGGACATCTCAGATGACTGTGCTCACCTTCTGAAATCCGTCAAGATTACAGGAGAATAGCATGTAGAATATACTACAAAAAAGAAATTTCAACTGGCTAGGCAAAATATCTATTCAGATTTTTTTCACCTTTAGTTTCTACGCATGATGTATGCAATATGCATTAACAGTGAACTTTATCAATCTGGCTGCATTGTGTTTATAATATAAATAGCCCTGTGTTGAAATCTTGAGGCAAAAAGATATATTTTATATGAGATATTTTGATCTGAAAAAAATCCTCTTCAAATGAAAATTAAAATTTAAACAGACCAAATTAAGTGATTCTCTCATATCAATCTTTTTCAATTAAGGCTTCAATGAAGCTTGTTTTTAATGGAAATCTACTTTTCTATCAGAGGCACACATAGATTAATTAGAAATACTCTAAGAGAAATACATCTTTATTTGATTTCTCTGTAATCATTATATGTGTCTTCCTAGAATGGACAACCAAGAAGTTTTAATATTATGATTATAAATAAACATTTAATCTGAGTACTGCAATTTCTGCACTGAAACCTTTTTCCACATTAAAAACGTTTACACTGGTGTAGGTTTATGCATAAAGTTATACAAATACATGATCCTCCTCAGCTGCTTTTTCAAAGATAAGGACATGTTACTTTGAAAAGCTACACACCAAAATCAACTTATGTGCACACTTCTGTATGTTGTATAGTATACAGTACTAGGGTTAATTTCTTCTCTGTAAATTGGGACGTTTCTGCCCACATCAGATCATGACGTGGAAGTGTAAAGAACAATGAATTAATACTTATTTGAAGATAAACCTGAAAACTAATGCTAAGACACTACTGGTCAAGTACAAGAAGCCAAGGGAAACAAGTACATGAGAATAACTTGTCCAGAGTGGGAAGCAAACTGAAGCATCAGCATGCTGGAGTAAGAAATGTGCCACCACTTCATGTACACACTGTGTTTTGGGGCAGACATGCAACTCACGTCAGCACAGACAGCAAAGACTTTTTCTGACTAATAATGCCTGTCTGATTTTAAGAAGCCTGTCCTAATACTGCAGAAAACATCTACTGGATTCACTACGCCCAGAGAAGTGACACTGAAAATTCCTTTGCCTGTAGTGCCAGAACCTCAGTAAGAAACATGGATGGTAAAGCCAGAATTCAGCTTTGGAGTGGGTCTCAAATTAAAAAGGAAATACCTTTGTGATAGACATATGAAAGCTGGACGCAAACTTGCCTTGTGCATTGGAGATATTTAACACGAATAAAGTCTTACCATCTGATAATGATACAACCTTTAATACTTCATAACAATCCTAGACACAATATATTCTTGGCTATCTCATAAAACATAGTGAGTGCCATGACAATAGGCAATTTTGCAAGTTCTGCTTGGCTCAGAATGTCTGTATTAAATAAAATCTATGTATTAAAATATATTTTTAAAACCATTTTCCTCCCTCCTTTTTAAGCTCTTTTTTTTTTCCCCCACCAAAAAAGCAATTATTACCTGTCCTTCTTACCCCCACATATCCAACAACATAATGAAAGGGAAGCTATAGTGCTGATCTAGAATTTAGACCTTCTGCAGGAGTTCCAATTTAATGCAAATCTGATTTCAAACTTTATCTAATTAAGGAAATTGTATGTATTTCTTTAACATGTATAAGCTAGTAACCCAAGCTGCATATGATACACTGTGAAGTTACTAATTTAATGACCTGAAAAGACAGATCAAAAGACCCCAGACCACAGATTTGGGGAGTTATCACAACATACTAACTCAGAATATAAAACATGGAAATTATTATTATTATTATTATTATTATTACCCTCTTAGCAACATTGAGGTGCCACATCAGTTTTGAATTAGACGTCTATATTGAACAGGAAGCCAAAGTAAACAGAGCATGTCATTGTAACACACTTAGATCTGTATAATTGTCAAACTTTAAAGAAAAGCTATAGAACAGACATCTGTGCTGGAAAAAATAAAAACAAAATAAAAATTTCCCATGGCTCAGATCCAGCCATCAGACATAAATTCAAAGAATCAAAAAACATGCATTTGAATTGCTCCCTTACAAGTGGCCAGTAAGGCACTTTGTGAAAATTACTGGTTTTCAAATGATATTTAAGTCTTACTTCGAGAGGAAAAACTCTTTCAAAGAATAATAGATTTATTTTTTTTATTCTATCTTCAATGGTCAGATTTCCATAATATGAACTGCTTGATAGTCACTTTCCCTTTAAATTATTTTTTAACCGTACAGGCAGTCACATCTGATTTCTGATTCTCCTTACCTTACTTTTCCTTTCAATTACTTCAGTTCTTAATACGAACAATAAGAGTGCTCATTGCATGTCCTCTGTGGGACTCCTGGAACTTAGATACTCAATAGACAGGTGCATAGATAAGGATTCAAAGTCTTTGTTCCACTGTCCAGACAGAATATGTTTAATCTTTTTTCTACCTTTTCTATGCCATTTAAACTTTAACCTAGTAGTAACTTTTACTGCCTTGATTCACAATTCAAAGGTATAAAGATGAAAAGTCCTTGCCTTGGAACGTAGCTTGAAAACTTCATTCTTAGTCTGTATTTCTTTTGAACTTCTTCTTGTGGTTTTTGTCTTTATTTTTACAGGGTGCCAACTTTACAGCATAGGACTTTCCAAACCTAACAGCAGGGCTACTTGGAAGGAAGAAAAGTAGAGCAAATTTGCCCAGAATAAGCTCACCTTAATGGAAAATATTTAAATTACTGACCAGGGTTGATTAGAGGGTACACAGTCCATTTTCCCACATCTTTTTAAATACACCACTACTGACAGACTCTTTCATGTAATTGTAAACATACACATTAGCCATCAAGCATGGGACCAAGACCCAGTATAAAAGTAATCGAAGAACCATACTCTGTGCAGCACAAAACACACCCCAATTAATCATACAGAAATAATAATTTACAGTAGCAATCATGATATATAAATAATGTGTCTGGGTACCTAGAAGAAGAAACCTTTTACAATAGCTTCTGGGTACCTAAAAGAAGAAACCTTTCACAACAGCTGATGTTAAATATGTTAAAAGCATATTAATTTCAGAGCAGATCAATGCACTAATTTCTGGACAATTCAAAGCCCTTGGAGGAGCGGGAAAGTTGGTGCTGCCATATGTCACGGCGCCTCAGTCACGATCCAGTGGTCATGCTGAGGCAGTACTGCACCAAGCTGCTAAGCGAGGTGCCAGAGGCACGGGCACGCAGACATGCTGATCTGGCCCCCTGCTCTGATGGGACTAGCCACCAACAGAAGGGCAAGACACCAACCAGCTCCCTTTGCCAGGGGTCACCTGCCAGAGCCCATCCTGCTATTTCAAACTTTGTATGGGGGCTATCCTAAGGAATAAATGGTTTCTCCAATTCTTAAAATGTGCTGCCTTTCGCCTCTTTCTTGGTTTAGGGAGGAAAAAAAGCAAAGTTGGAAATGGCGTATATTACCCATTATCTGGACTGCTTTTCAAAGCTATTAGCTGGAAGAGCTCACTTTTGTAGCTCCTGTAAGACCCGCTAACAAGACTGTCACTCAGCTGTGAAAAGCAGCATTGCCTGCCCACTGCTAAGGAAAAAACCCAGCAAGGCCAGAAGGATGCTCTGCACCTCTCCCAGCATCGCTCCCTGGAGTCCAATTACCATATCCTGCAGTCAGGCTAGGGGAAGAGCAAGCTGCACTTCTGGGCACAGGGTTCGCTCAGGTGACCACGTAAAAATAAACCCAGCTGTATATATAGCTAAAGCCAAGCAGTGGTGTGTTCTGTGGATTAAGACAACCTGCAGACATGATGATTCAGGTTGGCTGCAGAATTTCCCAGGGCCCTACACCGCTTTCACAGACCAAGCTGGGTCATTTTCATCCATGCAACACGAACAGCATTGATGTAGTTACTTATTACACAAGGATTTTAATGAGTGCAAAGCAAAAAGATAATTGTGTCTATCTAGTACCCTTTAATCAACTACTATACATTCATATCAGGAAAGTATGTCCTACCTCCACCCTTTAAGGAACTATCATTAAATCTAAACATGATATATTGTGAAATACAGCCCAAGTATTGCTGAGCATCTTATTAAAACTATTTTGCAAATAAAAAATGGAAGTCAGTAAGTTGTTTCAGGAGAACACCCATTGCATATAGATGTTAACACATCATTCAAGCTACTTCAAAGTTACTAGAGCACTGTTGTATAATGAAGTTATCTTTACCAATTAAAGGGAGACCAAATGAATGCCCCCTTCAACAAGGTGAAAGCCATCGGGAAGGCAGGATTCCAGCATGCAGACTGTCAGGTAGCACTGTGATTACTAACATAAATCCTGAAGCTATAAAAAACATTTAAAGTAATTATGTAAAGGATATGCCCTCACACTCTGCCATTTAAAAACCATTTAACTCATCATTTAAATTTACTAACAGATGTAAACTCTTTTCAAACACAAAACTGATGTCCATCACTACATTCTCCGTGCCTCGAAAGAAACTGCAATTCTAGCTTACAGAGCCATACAAACTTCTGAAGTGCTTCATTCACCATTCAGTCTAGACTTATGAACAGGCGAAAAAAAAATTGAAGGGCATGCATATACTATGCTTAAAAACTTCTGTCTTTAAAAAAAGCCATCAGTAAAGATCTTCCTTTCCTTAAGCATGAGGGACTTGGAGAAGCACTGCAGAGACCAGTAGCTCTGGAGAAGTCAGAGAGACTATTCTAGCTATCTCAAAAATCATAAATCTTAAAAAAAAATAAATAAATTCAATCTATTTAGAACAATTCAGAGTATGGGTTAACTTTGTCTTCACTGAGGGGAGGTGAATCAAAAGTTACAAAGAACCAGGACAATAATAGGTAGGAAAGGAAGAATGCTGCATGGAGTTGGGCATGCACTGGATCTTGGACCTCGCAGTGCTGCATGTCCAGGTATCCTCTGTACCCAGGTCACCAACGGTGAGACCCTCAGACTGCCAACTCCTTTCTCTGTTCATTCCTTTTGAAGGATGGGAAGGGGTACTGTGAGTCTCTTTTAAGCTCCTCTTTCTTGGCCCCCATTATTCAAACACCCAGCAAGTGATGCTTGGTGAACTAAAGTGATTCCAAGTGCTATTCCTCTGGTTAAATGCTACTGCTCTTACTGCCCTTCCTGTCTCTTTCTTATTTTCAGGACTCTTCTAGATAAATGCTGACAGCAGAAGTTACTTGGAATACAAAATATCAAGAAGTGACCCCTAAAAAATGAGAGGGGGGAAAAAAAAAGGAGGGATAAAGAACTAACTGTGACCCATAAATCAAAATGCCACATTTCCTATGAAAAATTACATCAGCTGGTTTTACATAGTTTTCATTTGTAACTTCTGGCTTGATCTGAAATAGCAGTTCTTTGCTATTCAAACTAATATACAGACCATACAGGCAGAACATTTCTTGTTTAGAGTTATAGGCTCACCTGAGAAACTTGGAATTTTATACGAGAGTATTCAATGAATTCTAGAAAGAGTCCACAGAGACATTTTTGGTGTACAAGGATGTCCTTAAAGAAGACCTGGCAGGTTTTAAGCTCTATTACCTATTTGATTCATACCTGCAAACATTTTAGGTACGTTAAGCCTATTCTTCGCTGGATTTCCTGCTTGATTTACAGGTGATATATTTACAAGTTTAAGACTTTAACAAATGCCCCTCTCTCAGATAATACCCAAAGATATGCATAGATATTTTATAAGCAGATATGAGTCAAAGAAATCCACAGAATTAAGATTTTAAATAACTTTTCCCCTTCGGCATACACAGTGTTTGTCTTTATTATGCTTATGCTGGCACCAATTCTTTAATTTTCCAGCTTTCACACTCTGCTACAGACTCCTTCAAATTCTAATACAAAAGCAAAAGGAATGCCTATAACAAATAAATCTTAAAATAGTTCTTTACTTCATAAAGAAATAATGAAAGAAATAAACCTATTTTTAACCTCACTGGAGTAATTTGAAAATGAACTTTTAAAAAAGTTGGTTACAGGATGAAAAGAAAAAAAAAAGAATAAAAAGAAGAAAAAAACCCAAACACCATGAAAACCCCATGAAATTGGTTTCCATACCATTTACGGTTGCCCACCCACCACCTCACCATTCTCTTGGAAGCAGAGAAAAACTACATGTTTTCTCCATGTTTTGAGTCCCTCAAGTAATACAGTGATGTCTAAGGTAATTCTGAACCTTGCAGAAGTTTTAAGGTGTATAAATCTAAGTAGTAACTTGAATCAAGCAGTCAACATACAAAAACTAATCCCAAAAGTATAATTATTTTTTTTAATATTTAGAACCAGACTTGTCTATTTGTCTTTTATTTTTCTAAATAAATGTGGTTTTATTTGGTAGTCTTGAGGCAGTTAGAAAACATTGTTTTGGAATCAAAGAGTAGGGTGCATTTTGTTTAAGAAGTTAAACGTAACTCCTTGCCAAGCGTTCAACAGATTAAAAAAATTCTTCCTTTACCCTTCTTATAAAAATGAGGAAAAAGTCCTAATAGATATATTTTCCCCCCATACTCATTCAAATACCAGACACTAATTATATCTCGGGCACAAGTATGACTACCTTGAACAAAGAGCAAGTCTAACGTGGCAGTCAATAGACTGAGTATTTAGCAAAGCCAGGATACAGGTACAGGCACCCTACAGTTACAAAACTGTCACCAGTGGTACTGATTCCATAGGCTGCTTCCAACAGGTTAGTGTTCACTCTGCTCCACTCATGACTTTCTGCAGGTTTTGTTGCTACAGGCAATAAACTCACGAAACACCCCAGCTGGACCAAGGAAACCAGCTACGTCCCATACTCTTAATTCAGAGCCAGATATTTAGCCTTTTACAATCTATCCTCAAAGGTACTGAGGAATCACAGTTTCCCTGTAAATTTAGAACTATTGCTATGTTTTCTTTGCATCATGTTAGCACACTGGGCAGAAGTGTTGTTCAAGGCTTAATGTGTTGAACACCAACACACACAGAAAAAAGGGACTACCTCCCTGTTAAAAGTATCAAGTGAGACAGGCAGGTAGTGACCAACTTAAGTTTCTGAATCAATTTCTCCAGAAACACCTTCTAAAAACCTGCATGATATAGAAGAACATGTAACCATATCTTAACCTCAAGCTGATTTACAATCCCTAGGCATGCAACAGAATTCCTGTGGGTAGTTTTTCAAGCACTTTCAAGGACATTTACCAGTGTGTTGAAACTACGTTAATAATAATAATAAAAAAAAAAGCAATGCCATTACAGAGGATCATGAAGTTATCTAAAAGGACTGCAGATTTAGTCCTGTTAACCTGGTTAAATTGAGCGAGAACTGTACACTGAGACATTTTAATCTCCTCAGAAGGAATCGCTGACCTGAAAAATTGCAGCACTTGAAACAGTACCTTCTGGTGTCCTCTTTTCTTTGGTGACATATACATCAAAACAAGCTGAAATTCTGTAGGCGCTAAGATACTAACTAGACATAATTATACCACCATCCATAAAACACAAACTACAGGAAGAGTAAACAAAAGGAGATCCATACTGCCTTTATGTCTCCCTTAAGCATCTACTGCTGCTCACTAACTGCTAACAGTTAACTAACAGACAGGGCCTTTGGTCTGAAGTTGCACCTCATTACGTTTATATTCCCGTGTCCTTAGTGAATGCTGACACCTGGTAGAAGTGTCGCTGTCATCGTCTGTCACTGCTGCTTATCAAAGGTTACTTACCTGGTGTAACTAGACAGAAGCATAACCAACAGACTCAGCCCCTCCTCCTCGTCCGTTACAGTGCTGTACGTGGCCTCGACCAGCGAGACTGAGTTAGGGAGCAACCTCATACATCCTCACATCTGACATGAAGGGGGAATTTCCTGTAACAAAAACACAGAGCTGGTGGCTGGGGGTGAGGCGTTTTTAGGAAACAGTTTGAGCCGTATTTCCCTGACTCATGGTTGCCAACTGCAGAAGGAACAGCTCTCTGCTCCACGCTGTGGTTGGGTGTATCCTGACTAACAGCTACTGCAAGCATGTGGAACAGAGAAAGGGAAGGAGAAAGTCAAAGACAAAGGACATCCTAGCCTTGGGCAGCTTCTGATGGGTGGCATTCCAATAAAGCATATGGAAAATTGTAGAACAGTTGGGCAGAGGTTATAAACTGATGTCTGAAATTAAATTTCTCCAGTACTACAAAATGATAGTCCCAAAGAACCCTATTGACTGCCTTCTCTGAACCTAATGGTAGGAGGCAGCAACTTTTATTCTCTCCGTTAACGTGATCAATGTGTTTAATGCTTCTTAAAGTTTATGAATTGTAGCTGCTCTTGGAGTAAAGCCAGAGTGGTCAGTGTGGATAAGCTGGAAACAGTCAGTTTGTGAAGATTTTTCCTCGTATTTCACAGACTAGTTAAAGAAATTAAATTGCTTAGTTAGGCTTTTAGATGAAAGATTTGATACATCCAAAATAAGAAAAAAATACACAGCAGTTGCACACAGTTTTGGACAGCTCCTGAAAGGTTTCTAGTGGCATTCACCATAGAACTTCTGGTTATCTCCATTTCCAGCTTATGTCTTTGACAGAAAACATCAGTGAGCATCCATTAACAGGATTTAGGTGTCCTTTCAAGGTGAATTGCTCTGTTAAAAGGGTATTCTGAATCCCCTGAATGATACTGAAGGTCCAGAAATCACCTGTAATCAGCACTCCTCTATTTTGTACAGCTTATAGTATCTGTACTGATACAAACTTTTTTCTGTACACAGATGAATTTCTGTTGGGCTCAATGGCCTCTTCTGTGGTTGAATATGCCTGAAGCTCAGTGCACCCAGACCCCAGTAAACTCTACTGGGTGTTGCACCAGGTTCATAAAAAAGCAGCTAACCTAAAAGCCCCCGTCAAAGCCTGTAATTTCTCTATTTGAAACCCATTCACTTAACCTGTATTTAAAAAAAAAAAAAAAAAATAAAAGAAGGAAAAAAGAAAAGTAACATGAATTGTACAAGAATCCCTCAAACCATCACTGGGCCTCCTTTACCATAGACATTATTTTCAATCTTTCACAACATCTCCTAAGAGCAGAACTATTTCCCCAGTGCAGCAGCAAAGCAAAAGAAATAACATTAGTTTTCATGCACATGGTAAAGTCAAAACAAAACTCGTATTGGCTCAGTCAATTTGCAGACATCTTCCATTTAGTTTAGAACCACCTTCCCATTCTGAGGCTTTTAACCTCGCTATTTTTCTCCCCAAACTGCTACCATGACCATCGATACTGCTCACTTTTCAACCTCTTTTTACATCAGAACAAGCCCCAACATGTCTACCTGAAACACCCTACATCGCCAATAAACCTGCTTTTGTTGAGATGATATGCCAGATGAATAATTAGCTTGAATCAAGGGATTTGTCTGGATTTTTGCATGGTGCTGCATGTCCCAAAGCAGGACTAGGTAATGCTTTTTGAATGCATGCTCAATAATAGGAAAAAAAAAATAAAGAGAAATCAATCTTTGCAGATGTGGATTTACCTAGTCATACGCAGAGTAAGTAAAGGAAACTGATTGCATTGTGGATCCATTCAGATGGATCAGATGATACAGAAAATAAACATTTTTTTCATAATGCTGCATACAGAAAGCATTTATACCGTACCTTGGGCTGTACTGGTGACTCTTTCCAGGTTCAATTTAAAGTATAACCTTGAGTATATAGATACTGCTTTAACTTGGAGGCCCAGCACCTGTCAGACACCCCTCTCTGGCCGGGTAGAAAGTCACTATTTGAACACAAAGGTGCTTCCCAGAAGTCTAGGTCAGAGGCAGCAGAAACCCCAATGCTGGCTGTGTCAGTCAGAGTCTGAAACAGAACAGATCTTCAGAAGAAAACCACATGGCATTATCCCATTGCATTCCTCAAGTGAGGAATTAAAAGAAAGGGCTTCCTGTTCTGGGGAGAATTATTTGAGTATGAGGCTTTACTACAATATTGGTGCGAATCAGATTTCTGAAGCGTTAAGAATACGTGCAAAGTGCTCAGGAAGCTGTTGAAAAATGTTGCACACAAACCAAAGAACGGAAGATCAGCCATGACCACACTACCTATGCCACTTTAAACACTATTACAGCAGTTGTTTGAGCAGAAATCTGATACCTGGCATTCCCTGGGACTATTCCCAGGAGGAACTTCTAATTCCTAGAAAACTGGTATAAGCAGAAGTCAGCAGCATTTAACAGTACAGCTCCCAGATGTTAAAAAGCTAACACTTTCCCATAAAAGGAAACAGGTCAAACTTTCAATTTTGCCTAGTATTAAATGAGCACCTTTATTAGAGACAATCAGTCTGCCACTTCACTAGTTAAGGAAAAGTATAAACCATTACTTTTGCATTTCCAGTTATGGTTACTACTAGGTAAATCTGACAGCTTTTTAACCCTCACTTAAGTATGCTGGCTCTATAACACCTGCCCTATCTGCTTCGCACCCTGATTAAGCATCAGATAGCAAGGTCATTTACTTTATAGCTGAAGCTCAGCTGGTTCTGTCATGGATGAAGGATGTCCTGGCTCACACAGCTGTATTACTCACTTGTATTAATGCATAAAGTGACTTAAGCCACCTTAGCCCTGTAGCCTTCCTTGCCATTCACGTCGGCAGCACGCGTGATCCTTACTGTGAGAAGACGTACCCAGAGTTCTAACAGCCATCATTCCAGGTTATATCCAAAAGGAGTTGCAACTAGCACAATGAAAAGGAACATCTTAAGAATCAAAACCATGACATCTGAAAGCTAGCATCCCCTCCAAAACTGATGTGACGTTTCCCCGTTTAGTTTAAGAAATTTAGCAGCATGTTATCATAACACAGTAGAGTCAAATGGAATGTTGGCTTGCTTTCAATCCTGAAGTACAACTGAAAAATAACAAACAATGCTCAAGATTCTTCTTAGAAAGTCAATTTTCATTTTAGAAGGCTGTATTTATAGAGGATATTATTTGGGGGGTTGTTTTGCTTTTTTAAATTCAGCCTTTGTTCTTTACCCATTTGTCACCTGGCCATGATCTGAAATGTTAAGGGAAGAAAGACTTAATAAATTTCTTCACACGAATTAGCGAGAATAAAATGCTACAAAGGAAGTTCTACTTTGAAGCAAGTAATTCTTTAAAACTAAGAAGAAAGCTTAGGGACAGACTGTGGTGAGAATAAAGCTGATCTTAAAGAAATATTCTAAAACTTCTAGACTCCTGAAAACATAAAACAATCAGAGATGAGAGAATACCAGACGTACAGATTAAAAAAAAACACAGTGTAAAAGCTTAAGCAAAGAGGATGAAGAAAAGTAAAAGATCAAAAACTAAGTCAACCTCAAAGTAGACACCCAATATAAAGAATAGAAATTTTAGAGTTTGTATAAGAGTTTGTAAATGTTCTTCTAAAGAAATATTTTGTAACTTTAAGGAAGGTTTGCCTCTTTAGCTAGAAGCCTTTTGTGTGTTACTTCATTATTAAAGATTATCAAGAGAATTACAGGAAAAGCTATCTTCCTCTCACTTGAAAAGTTCATCTACCATAGCATGTCCTTTAAAATTATTACAACTTGGTATCTTTTTATGAAAGCTTAAGAAGATAAGACTGAAAAGAATACTGCACAGCTTCTATTATAGGGTGCATAAAAAAACCCAGGATGTTTAAATCTACTTTCTAACCAACTTAAGAGACACTGTAGGACCTGAACTAACTCAGCTTTACAATTCATATTAAAAGGACACTTATTAAATGTTAAAGAAACTAAGAAAACCACACAAGAAAAACTAGTTTTCTTTAACTTTAAATGCTCTCCCTCAAACTTTGCATTAAAAACTTTACACTCTTCAGTTTACGTGCTAATGTTGTATTGTCTATCACTTCAGTTAATGAGCTGCAGAACACAAGCAGATGTGTAAATTGTGAAACACAGCTCTGAATTACAAGTCCAGATACTTGGATTTGATAAGGAGCACAGCTCAACTTAGAGAGTACTGTGCAAATGACTCTGCACTCACCAAACAAGACAGCAACCTGAAGACTGGTTGAATTTTCACTAGTGGCCATTCACTGCTGCTGCTAAGGATGAACAAGGCAACTAAGGAAGAATAGGACCTATGGAAAGAGTGCTTAGGCTCCTTCACAGACAGCATCCTCTTACACAAACAAGAAGAGCACGCTAACTGCTATATCACTTGTATAGCTCAAGGAGTTCCTTTGGTTGTCACTCTGCTACACTGCAGTCTGTTCTCATTGCACAGCACGAGGCTCCATTCAGACACAGGCAATCCACCCTCCTCTGAAGCAGCAACAGCAAAAGACAAACCTTCCAAAGGAAGCCTGTACTGTCTTTCATTGCTCCTCTTCACAGCGGCCCTGCCTCTTCTGGACAGCCAAACCAAGGCTGCACTACACCACTAATGTATAGATGCTGATCAAGTGAGTCTGAGTGTTGCTACCAAGCTCCTAAAGGCTGAATGACCACCACTGCTAGGGAGTCAACAGAGGTTTCAACTCCCATTAGCTTGCTTTAAAACACAGCAAACACAGCCCAGAAACTTTAATTCAACAGTGCATTTCTGTATTTATTTATAAAGCCTTTGTCAGAGTAGCAAGCATCAACAGCCAAATCCCCAAGCCCCCAAAATTCTTCTGCAAATTTTGGAATCAGTGCAATGAAAAGCTCAAGATGAATCTGTGCTACACACCTATGATGGGGTGTAACACACATTTCAGCAATGACCTATACATCCCTTCCAAGTCCAGATTGCTCAGAAGTCATTTAATTAGAAACCTAAGCCAACAGTACACTACAAAATGGGAATAATGCTTAGGGAAGTGCAATGTCAAATTTAAGCATTTTGCAATAAAGCTGCATGCTAAATTGTTTTAATGCCAATAATCTCTCAAAACCTCTTTTCTACCTTTCTCAAAGGGGGACAGAAAAATGTTCTATTAGCTAGCAAAAAGAGACATAAAAAAAATAAAATTTCAAAGCTAAAGCATCTCAATGAACAAAAAAAAGACAGGTATAAGCAGCTAGAAGTATGGATGACTGCCTTAGGGCTGGGAAGACCATGCTAAAGGCTTGTTCATACTCAAAACTACTGCAAATGCTTGTAAAAAGCTTGAGAAAGAAAGTTAACCATCTGATTTAAGGTCTTTTTGGAAGACTGCAACAGAAATAAGCCCCAAATCATAGTCCATTACCATATTCACAAGGCACTCTTCAACCTGTGATCTTCTGAGTAATAAACAGGCATTGTTTGACAGAGACTATCCTATGCCCAAAACCATGGAAGTTTTGGTAACAGCAACATTGCTGAACTACATTAAATTTTCCTGAGAGCTGTTAAAAAGAAGTGTTTCTTGCCACCAAGTGACAGTGTATTTAAATAATTTTCCACCAGGTAACACGAGATACAAGCAAAGAGTTTTTGTTATTTTTGTCTACTTGGATTATTAATTTGTTTCAGTTTGCTTTTTTTACATGCTTAAAGATGTTAAAATGTATCTAGCAATGTTTAAACTAGACATCTAGCACATGTAGTAGAAACCTATTCACCTGAAGTGGAATTAGACAAAAGTATAATGGCCTCAATATTGCAGGATAAAAACCCCCAAATACCAGTAAGAACACACCTCAAAACTCTAAAAAGACATTTTAGCTCCAAGGAGGATTATATAAATCCAGATCAGCAAACATTGTACATATAGGATGAGGTCCTGCTGTCAGCTTTACAAACATCCAGCAAGGGCTGGGCAGGAGAATGCGGGGCAACTGGAAGGCTATTCCACAAAGACCATATGTCTCTTTGTTGCAGACCCTCTCCAAAAAAGTATCCAGCGTGGCTTAGAATTCAATTTAGAGAAACACTTGAACCTGTACTGTTAAAAGACTGTGTGAGTGGAAATTCACTTTGTTTGTGTTTAGCCTGGGGGAAGATGGGGTTTATTTGTTTGGGGGCTTTTCTGAATGTTTGAATACTTGCTGAAGCAATGGTTATTGCTGAAAAGACCTTGTTTGAAAATGCAGTAAGAGACATGTGTTTTACAGTCATACATTACAGCGAAAGCTGGTAGTTTTTTTAAATGCAAAACATAATCCCCACATGTAAGAGAGCTCTCTAAATTAAAAAGCTCCAGCACTCCTCTCAGCCAGGAGCGCGTGTGTGACTAGTGACTGCAGCTGCAATGGTGCGCACGTGCGCACGCAGACACACACACTGGTGTGGTGGGGGGAAAAGAGCTAATAATTGGGTCCTACTGATTCAGTGTGTGAGCTTTTCCAACCTTGAGCAAGATCTCCACAGGAGATACCCACCACAGAGACAGATCTGTGGACTTCTGCGCCACAAAGTAGTGTTTCTTTGCTGCTTAACAGAACTCGGTGAGATTAAGATAAAATGTTTCCTCTCTACATGGTTCTTTTAACAAATCAAGGATTTTGCATGTGACAATAGGCAGTTAAACCATTTATTTTCTCCTTCTATTTCTTTTGGTAAATGAATAGAATTATTTTAATATTAAAAAACCTATACTACTTGTGAAAACAATGAGTACTGCAATAGACAACTCCTTAGAAATTAACAGATGCAATTAGCAAACAAGCTATTAGTTGAATATACTCTCCCCTTTCAAAAGAACACTTTCACAACAGGATCAAGAAGTCTGCCCTTGAAGAATTTAGTAAGCAATACTGTGGGAGATTTTTCAGAAGAAAACTTACATGGTGTATAAAGCAGCAGAAAAGGCATTCCAGCTCTACCCTTCTTCAAGCACTGACAAACACTGCAAAAACTCAGATGTCCTAAGAGAAAGAATGTGAGGCACAGCTAGTCTGACCAGTGGGATTTAGAGCAGCTTTTGCCTCCCTCAGCAAAAGCAAGGAACCCCTATTTTGTCACCTGCAACTACAGCACCCTCTTTAAGGTCTTCACAGTGGACTACACCAAATTGAGGGGACCTGACAGATGCCATAACTGGGGAGGACCTGGTTCACAGAAGTAGGCAGCTTTTTACTATACTGAGTCAAGTAACACTTACCATATAAGCACTATCATAACAGAAGACTTTCATACTACCTGCACAGCTACATCAGGAAGGATATTGGATTTCAAAGAAGAATCAGGAAGCAGATTCCCACAGAAACTACTGTATACTTTTCAACAGAAGGCAGGAAACAGAACTTCTGCTGAAAAGAATAAAAAACCAACCAACCTCATAGCAGACTCGTACCATTCAGGGTTTGTGCACTAATCACATTGTAGGCAAGCGAAACAATAAAGGTATAGCAAATTAGATGCTGTGAGATATTTCAGAATTGATTGTTTTACTGCCAAATTCTTTGTCATGTGAACAATCCCAACTAGAATCACTGCTCTGAACAGCTCCAAGGAACTGAAATAGCTAGATAAAGTTAGGTGGTAACACTCTTTAATCACAATTGTGAGGATAGTGTCTGATCTTGTGTAGCAGACTAGATGGCAGCTGGAGCTGACATACTAACAGCATGCTCATTTTCATCCCTGGGACTCTAGAACTAAAATTGAACTGCTTCCCTGTAACCCCTTACACCGTCCTTGAGAACTGCACGTGCGATGGAGAGCACAAAAGGCCACAGCGCCTCCCTCCTTGGCGCCGTCCTTCCTGGAGCTCATTTTGGGGCAGCACAAATTTTTTCTACTCTCAGTGCTAGGCCTGTGCCTTCAAGGAAGGACACAGAGCCAGGGAATCATGGCTCATCCCCAGTGATATGATCTGCATTTCACAGCAGTCTCACAATACAAGGAAGCTGCTGCTTGTTGCTCCAGAACTGCTGATTAGGGAGCTGGGCTGATTTTTATGATTTTGTAAAGCAACTCTCTTGTTTCCCCAAACTTGTGATTTTTCACCCCCTCATAAAAGCGAATATTGTCATAAAACCTCAGTAGCCAAGCCTATAAATTAAAGTCACCTAACACTTTCCATTCTAAGGTCCTGTATTCCACAGCACATAACTGCTGAGCTTCAAACATTTTGGTGGAAATAGTCTACTTGGTGCAGCTGTTTCCAAGAGCAGAGAGTCACTAGGAGGGTGGAGAGGATGTGACAACTTCCTGGCAATGTCATGAATTCTTTTTGTCAGGAAGCTCCAGGACTAATAAACTTCAGGAAGGACTTGAGAAGCAAAAGTAAGGCTCACAAAAGCAACTATAACATACTTCAATGTTGCTGCTTTGCATGAAACAATGAAGGCAGTTCTGAAGACAATGTAACCAACAAGAGCAAAACAGAGTGGCTACTAGTAAAACTTGCAGCTTGACTGAAAAACTAGAAATTATGTTACCAGACCTTTACTGTTCTCATGACATGGATGGAAGTGGAAGATGGCAAATAAATCCACAGTCACAAAGCATTCCTGGGGCACGAGTGACAATGGAACCTAGATCCCCTTTCACTTCGATATAGCCAACATCTCAAGTTAATAATAAAAAATAAAACTCAGTATAAAAAGTTTTATAATTATCCCAATCTCCATCCAAGGTTGCTCTTTTGCTTAGTTTAAAATAAAAAAATATTTTCAATTTGTTACAGTCCACTTGATTTTAGAGAACAGAAGTTCTAACACCTTGAAAGAATGTTCGATAAAACAATACAAATATTGACTGCTTTGTTTTCCTGTTGTCATAGAAAACAGTTAACTGCTCAGTCTCACTAGTCAGGAATTTACACCATGCTCATCCCTTAATCTTAACCAATCTTAACTGTCCCAACACAGGTGGCAGTATCAAAGGAGAGAAATATTAAAGATTTATTTTTTTTTACAAAAAAAAGAGACAGATCTCATACTTTTACAGTACACTAAATAGATCACCACAATTTGCACTCATGTTGTGCGTACTACTTAAAAAACCAAAGATTTTAACAAGGAGTAAGATAACTGTATTTTTCTTTAAAAGGTTTAAATTAAAAATGGAGAGAACTTTATGGCAGCAGGATTACATGGAACCCATACCACCAGCAGAGTTTACCTCTACTAAATTGGCCTGAATTTAATTTAGGTACTGTGATAATAAGACAATTTACCTGCTCAGCTACCATGAGAATGATACTAATGGAATTACCTAGACAATCTGGACACTAAAATATATTTTAGAGGCTGTTTCACAGTGAGGTCACCCAGTACTAAAGCCTGATGAACTAAATTTTGCTAAGAGATTTCAGCAGTCTAGTTTAAAGAAGATTGTGTCACATGAGAAAAATCTCCTGGGAAACCTGGCCTTAGGAAAGAGAATGTCAGTAGGTGAAGATTGCTAAAGCTGTGCAACTGGAAGCTCAAGGCAACCCACTGACAGCATAAACTGTTAGTGAAGCATACTTGGAAGAAACCATATTAAAAGACCTAAAAAATTACATGATGATGATGGCCAATAGATAGCTTTAACATGCCAACTCTCACATCGCAGAGGCAGGCTAACATCCAACCTCAACCTTCCTCAGTAGCTTTAGAAATACAGGTGGTACTGGTGTTAAACACTACAAATGGGATGGTCTCAACATTTTTCAGAATGGCTACAGGAAGTCAATATGCAAAATAAAAAAAGGGAAGAAAGCAAGTAAGCCAACAAAAACCCCACCAATTTGCTTTAGTGGTTAGAAGACATTTTTAAAAGTCACAGAGTAAAAAAACAACAAAATAAAACTAGAAAAGCTGTAGGAAACACCTTAAAAAAAAAAAAAAAAGTCTAACTGAATCAGTAGGGGACACCTGTAACTAATGAGAAAATGCAGCCAAGCTAGAGAGGAAGATTGGGTCAGAAATGCCAGATATGATGGAAGAACTGTATGATGTGACAGTGGAGGCCCTGGAGGCAACAGACAAAGCCAGAAAAAGCAGAGAAAGAGGCAGCGCTCAAGAGATGATGTCAAGAGAGAGAAAAGAGCAGGTTTTCTAGCAGAGAGAGGGAGGGGGAGGAATCTGAGGACCCAGGGAGAGCCAGTATATAAGAACCCAAAACTGTTTGCCAAGACTATTTACAACGATTTAATCATGCAGAGTTGACAGATCTCAAACTAGGAACATAGTGGGGAGGGAACAGTGAAGATAAGAACAGGCAAGAAGGTAGATAGTAGATTGCCCAAGTTTTTGAAAGAGCTTTTGCTAAAGCAGTTTTAAAGAAAGGTGGCCACCATATGCAGCAGAGATCTTGTGAAGGATGAAAAGAAGAAAGAGCGAAGCTACAGATCATGCTGATGCCAAACAGACAATGAACATGGAGAAAGCAGCCTCAGAAAAGCTAGAGAAAACACTAAATCCAAAAGAGAGGGACAAGAAAGGCCACCCAAGAACATGAGGAATCAAAGTACTAAAGAACAGCAGATTAGAAGACAGAAAAGAGATTGTACATCAGTGGCCAGAAGCAGAGAAATCTCATTATATAATCTGTGCAGCCTGAAGGGCAAACAGGCAACACAGAGATAGGAAAAAAAAAATTTAGTTATAATACTGTACAAGAAGGAAATCAAAAGTGCCATTAACAATGTCCATGAAACAGCCCTGTCACGCGTTCCAAAGAAAATTAATTAAAAAGTTATTCTAAAAAGAAGTCAGGGCTATCATCAGGAAAAAGAAAGTAGAATTAAGTTAAAGGTCCACCTATGTATTTTTAATGGGAAAGCACCAAACTTTCAGCTTGTCTTCTGGACTTCAAACACAATTTTCTTTGCAGATAGTAGAGCATGCCAGCAGAAGTCATAAGCCACTGAGAGTTAAAACAGCAATAAAACTTACATAGAAGTAACAGATACAGGTTGTATCCCTTATCACTACATTTTTCAGCACCAAAGAAACATAGTTGTTTAATCAATATCGGGTCAGAACCAAGTGAACAAAACAAAACAAAACAGAACCAAAACAAAAACCTACCCCACACTGCCTGTGTTTATCTTCCTGTGAAGATGCCAGCTTTGGAGAGAAAGGAGGGTTGTTCAGTGTAGGGTGAGAAAGTCCCACAGTTCAGTAGGGTGGAGGGTGCACTTCTGCTTTAGCAAAGCAGCTGAAATGTAGGCATTTCTCATTGACCAAAATGAACTATAGAAATTAATCAGAAAACTATTTTAAACCACGCAAAGAAGCAGGACCACAGTGGAGGCAAAAAACAAACAAAAAAGTGAACAGCTGTAATATGAGGTATGTTAAATGAGTCTTGAACAGTTGAAGGAGAAGAGAGGATTAGGAATCTGAGGACTACACACACCTGTTTCTGTTGTGAAATGTTACCTCCTCACACACAACAAAACCATTGTTAGTATATCACTGTAAAAAGGGGGAAGAAATTTAAAAAAAGAAATAAAAATCACACAAGAGACACAGGAAGGAATGCTTTCAGCAACAAGTGTGTACAGAATTTAAGCAGTTACCACAAAGAGACACTTTTGATAGAACTCAAAAGCATCAAAGTGGAGTAATTCCACCATCCTTACTCTTACAGGGAGCATCACAAACTGCCCATTCTGCTTTCCTAAAGAAGAAATCCTCAGTGTGAACAAGGTCACTGCATCCAGCCTCTCCCCAGTCATGATACTTCCCCCCATATAATCTGAAATACAGATTCAGATGTAATTTAAAAATAAATAAATTACAAACCTAAAAGCATACAAACAAGGATTTCAAGACAAGATGCTGGTGGCAGCTACAATTTTTTGTGCTGTTTGAGAATAACCTGAAGCACACAGCTTTAACACTCTGCATGTGATGTAACAGAGCTTATCAAGGGAGGGGGGAAAAGCTGTTCAGCAGTCTTCAGCTCTGCAGCTGAAGGCCTGGATTCTCGCACACATACAAGCTGAGTGAAGAATTTCAGGCCCACTTTCTCACCCAGTCTTATACTGGGGAAGATTTCTTCTTGATACAGACCAGGAGAGTTTTCTAACAGCTGGTTATACCTGTATTTTTTTCTATTTAGTACGACCTGAGTAGTACAAGCAGATGTAGTGTATTTAAAAAAAATTAAAACCCCAAACCCATTGGATAGATAATTTCTCAAATGTCATGGTTTTCTTTTTAAACACAATAACATGTAAACCAAAAGCAACTTCTGCCTCAAACTTGTTTCCATAAAGCCTCCAGACAGACACCAACTGCTGTGTAATGTGTTTACATTGAGCAATGACTAAAAGTGGATGTACTGTACTGACCTCTTGCACATTTAGGGGCCTTAAGAGCGACAAAAGATTTCCCCCTATAACCGACGCAGTGTAACTGTAGACTGCCACCACAGGGTCGGTCCTGTGCCCACACTTTCTTCCCACATGCACCAGTAGATTTCCAGCCCCTCCTTTGCATGCGACATGAACACCATGCAAGCACTGTATGAAACAAGGTCAGTTCCCCTGCATGACAGAAGACTACATTTATGTTTAATTTTAATTTTTCCATCAGATCAGCTTGCTGAACCAATCCTCCTCACTCCTGCAGCCACAACACTCCTAGATTTTATGCGAAGGGACAGGCATGGTGAACAAGCAAGCAGAATGCAAACAGAAGCATGCAATGCAGTGGCAGCCCCTTTCACCAGGAACCTGCAGCTACTCCAAGCAAGTAGAAACAAGAAATGACTGCAGTACAAGTGCAAAGCTCTATCAAAACCTACCTGTCGTTAAGGCCAGGGTCTGCAAACTGAGTTGTGGATAAGTGCAGTATTAACATTCTTCACTTGTAGTCTCCCACTGAAACATCTTTCCTCATTCCTTCCCTTGAGGAACAAATTGCATTTTCCAAATGCTGGCTCCAATTTACAGTGTGTAGTTAATAGCAGCATTAAATAAAAAATATCTATGACATGAAAACATCTGCAAAACAAATACACGAAAGAGCACTTTTAGTTTGCATTTGTCTACCTCTGTCCAGCTTTGACACTGCAGCCAACACACTTAAGATCGCTGCATGAGTATCATCACTGTTTCCTGGTTACTAAGACTTGTTCTTGTTCCCTAGTTGTAAGTGCAATAGAGTACAAATGCATTTGCATTTGGGGAGAATTTCTATGCTACCTTATGACCAGTATGTACCACTCAAACCAACTGTTCATATCACTGCTGTCACATGAAGTCAGAAAACTTATGTCCCCAACAACAGTGAAGTAGGAGCCACGTAGCCAGGTGACTTCTGAGGAAGGTTGAGTTTGCCTGTTAGCCTGCCTCTGTGATTTGAGAGTTGACATGTTAAAGCCATCTACTGGCCATCATCATCACGGAATTTTTAGGTCTTTTAATGTGGTTTCTTCCAAGTATGCTTCACTAACAGTTTATGCTGTCAGTGCTTTGCCTTGAGCTTTCCACTAAGCTAAAAATCAGACTACTTATTCTCCACTAATAGAACTGTTGTTTATTTTCCCTGTATTTCATTTTCTGCTCTCCCTTATAATGCCGGCTGTCTGCTCTGCTCACGTTCTTGATTTCTCTCAGCATTAAAGCTATTATTACAAAAAGTGCTAAGTATCTTGCATAAACTATGGGAACACAATAAACCCTTTATGATCATTTCTGACTCCAGGTTCAGTGACCTCACTCCCCACCCATCCTAGCTTTGGCCCTCCCAAGCTATCCCTTATTGCTCTTTCCAGCCTTTTCCACTCTTGGCTTTGCCTCTTCACTCCTAAGGCAAGTACCCCCACCATCATCTTTCCAAACCCCTCCTCTACATTCCCATTGTTCTGTATTCTCCCAGTACCAGTTTTCTTTTTCACACAGTTGATGTGTACAGCATCTACTTTCATGTTTAAATGTTTCATGCCAGGACCTCGTCTCATTAGGTGCTTTCCTACAACAGGGATCAAAAGTGAAAATACAAGCTGCATATTATGTTAAAATGATTTATCAGTCCCTGAGAAATGGAGCAAATACAACGTACAACTGAGGGGAATGCAGTCGCCTTAGGCAGAGCTGTTGCAGTCAGGAGGAGCCTGTCCTCAGCACAACCATGACTTGAGGGTGCTTGGATGGAGAGGACTGTTCGAGCTGCGCGCAGCTCGGTCCTCACAGCTCCTGCCAGGGTAGCAGCTAAAGCCAGGCTTCGTGGGGCAGTTCAGAAGCGTGAGGCAAGACCGACCGAAACCACCAAGCCGCTTCCCACCGCCACCAAGCCGGCGGCGGCTCTCGGCCGCTACCAGCCTGGACAGGGCTGGTAACTGGGAGGAGTCGGCGGCCGGTGGGTTTCGAGGCTCGGGAGAGGGGGAGCTGCGGGACCGAGAGCCACCCACCCGGATCCCGAGACACGTCTCTGCGGCCGCCGTCGTGCGCGGGCCCTCCCTCAGAGCCCGGCCCGCCCCACGCCGCGACCCCTCGGCCAGGCCGCCGAACCCCGCGGTCGACAGAGCCGGGGCGGGGAGGAGCGGTGGCAACGCCCCCGGGCCGGGGACCCGGGCCAGGGACCGCCCCGTCTCCCGTCGCTTGCGAGGGCCGCCCGCCTCCCGCCTCAGCCGCGGGGGCACCTCGCCCCTTGAGGAGGCGGCGCGCGGCGAGGCGGCCCCGGCTGCCCCTCTGCCGGGGCCCGCGCTCCCCTCCTCCGGCCGGGGCCCGGCGTCGCGGGGCCGGGGGCCAGCGGCTGGCTGCAGCACCGTCAGCCCGGCCCCGCGGGGGGCTCGGTTGGCTGCTCCGCCACGCCGCTGGGTTTCCGCGGGGCAGGGCCCGGGGAGCGGGCAGCCCTCGCCCGCCCGCCGCCAGCCTGTCGCGTGCCGCAGGTGCCCGGGCACAGCGCGTGCCGCAGGCCGCCCGCAGCGCCCCTCGGGCCGGGGGCTCCCGCTGGGCCTCTCCTTGCCCTCAGCAGCGCCCATCCGAGGCTCTGCAGGGGCAGCATCTTTGGCTGGCTGGGTGTTGCCATAAAGGTGGATGCAAATAAAGTTCTTCCAGACCCCAGAACGTGTAAAATTAATGTACTCATCAAGTACCCTACAATTTCCCCTCGTTCTTGGGGCCTCCTTGTACTGTGTCCATCTCACACATACCTTTTTACTTAAGAGCCCTCAGAGTATTTTATTTCCAGTGTTACAGGCTAGAAAGTCTTACTTTGTTTCAATGGCATAGTCCTCTGCTGTCACCCCAAGAAAATGACACAGATAGCTTAAAACCTGGTCATTAATAGCTCCTAACACAAACAGTGCTTTTCAATCCCTTCAGCAAGTATTAATTAGTGTATTGGGGGATGACAAAGAAATTGGGGATTCCTAAGACTACATCTTCACCATCTCCCAAAGCTGTAGGCTTCAAGAGCGAGGGCTCAGCAAACCTTCACACTCTCCGTTTTGCAGACCGCACTGCCTGCCCTACCTGGTATTGTTAAGGCTCCTTCAGGTCCTATGGGCATCTGTCATTTCATTCTCTGTTAGTTCAACCAACTGCTACAGCTTCCCGTGTAATCAGTGTCACTCCAGCCTCCACTTTCTTTCTTAAGTTTCTCAGTCCTGTTAATGCGAAAACAGATGAGAAAGTGAGTCAATGCTGACACTGGGAGTGTCACATTAAAGGTGTTTTTGATCTCCATTCACTTGCTGGAAAAAGTGGCAGCTTGCTTAGACCTTACTGGTCATCTTCTCAGATCACCTACTAATGATCGAGGTGCCAAATCCATTTCACTTGATAACTGTATTTGTCCCTAGATGCTGATCAGACCAGCAATATCATTCCTGGTCTGTTGTGGGAGAGCAAGCATGAGTCATTTTGTAGAAGCCTGGGCAAATGTGGCAGTAGTGGTCCAGCTGCAATAATTACCCCTCTTCCCTGTGTGGAAGAAATTACTCATTTCTGATAAAAGAATAAAATATATGGACATAAAGAATTTGCCTTGAATTTGACCCTTTTTGGATAAAATCATTGAGACTTTGGGCTCAGGTCCCAACAGTCTGTACGCTGGCCGTCTGAACTGAGAACTGAGGGGGCTCTGCAAGAAGCAGGTTGTTCCCTGTTCTCCCTCTAGGCCATTAGCTATTCCTTTGATTAGTTTGCCTTCATCCCTCAGGGTCTCACATTTCTTTTCCATACATAATGTGCCATACATTGTATTCCTCTTAGCTCAGTTTTAGAGCACTGTAGAACACATTTTTTCTTTCTGGGCTTGTCCAACATGAGCTCGTATACTTCAGATCTCTTTTTCTTCCCCTGATCATTGAAAATAAAGATACTTAATATTTTTTGATCCATCCAAATCCTCAAAAGCTGTAGTAAATCCTACCATCATGGAGATGGGTGAGAATTAAACCTCAAGTACCCACAGATTTCGAATGTATGATTACATCCTTTGCAGTTCTGGGCTCCAAATTAGCCAGGCAGGTTTGCATGTACTACTTCTGCTCACTTCAGTGGGAATTGCACGTATGAAACTAACAGAATAATCAGGACCTGAAGATTTGAGCTTATGTCCCCAAGCATAGCTACTGCATTTTTAACTGATTCAGTGTGAGATGCATCTGTGACCCTAGAGCAACAGCAACAGCTGGGAGTATGTGCTGGCACCCAGAAAGCTAGTGCTGCCTTTCCACATGGGATATACAGCAATCTCCAACCTGCCCTGCTTGTATTTAAAACACAAACTTAGATATAATGTAAAGGAAGTGTTTCTGTTACCATGACATCGAGCAAGAAAATAAACATTACACTCCCTAGAAAATGAAATATAAGGTAACAGAGCGTTTTAGCAAGTCTAATGGCAGAAGTCAGAGCCATCATAACACATTACAGAAGACAAATGGAAAGGTTGATTTTGATAGCTTGAAATAAGGGAGGAAAATATTGAAATATTTTGCATACAGAAAAAGACACACTCTAGATAACACTTCCAACCGAGTGCTAGAAAAGCACTATTTTTATTTTCATCTTTTGCTTTTGAAAAGCTGCCTTTTTTTTTTTTTTCCCTCCTTTTTTTCCCCCCTGAATTCCCCAACCAACGGATAGGACTAGATGTAAAACTCACTAGGTACTTCCTAGAAATCTCCCAAGCAGAAATTAGATTATTTAAAAAAAAATAAAAAATGAAACAAACAACCAAACAAAAACCCCCAAACCAAACCCAGCAACAAATAATTCAAATCTAAACCACAGGGAGTTTTAGCTATTATCAATAAGATGTTGCATTATTCCTGCAAGAAATAGGTATTGAAGTATTTCATACCTGATATTGTTGGTTCAGCATCCAAATTGTTCAAATCCAGGCTGACTAGCCACTCACGTAGGAAAGCAAATATCAAATCTAAACCTGAAGGCTACATAAGCAGTTAGTGTTACACAGCCACACAGAAGCCTATGCAAAGAAAATACAAGCAATCACCAAAAGAAAAATAAAATAATAACAGCATTTCAGATATACTTTAAATCAAGCTTACAGGATACATATATTATAGTCTTTTTTTTGTTTGTTTTTTTGTGTTGTTTTTTGTTAAAGTAGATAAAGTTGTTGATTAATATTCAAATCCCAATCTTTATTTCTGTACTTAAAGTCTCTTTGTAACAGATGGTTGAGAACTTCAAATGATAATTCAGTAGAAATCACTTCATTCAACAGATATAGGAGTTACACTGAGTGCTAGGATCAAAAATGTTGCAACATTTATGTGCATCTCCAGGGCAGCAACGAAATCCTAATCCAATATGAGTAACTTTAAGGATCTGACCTTGCCCTGGTGCGTTATTCAAAGACATCATGCACCTAAGTCCCATTTTATACTGTTCTAATTTTGATCTGAAATAAGATGTCTTCCTAAAAAAATGTGACAAGGTTTCTTTCTTTCTTTCAGTTCAGAGTACATCTGTAGTACTCCTCTTCCTATCTGTCGTATTACAGTTACCCGAGACATGGGGGCTTCTTTGCCCTCATTTTACAAAACAGCAAGTCCTCCTGCTACAGGCAGGAGTCAGCCACATCATTTTCAGCGAGTCCGTTACTCGCTAACACTGCGCAATTCTGTGAGGGAAAATCATGAGCACCCAACTGAATGTTAATTATTTATTTTGTGAAGTTGTCCATTTTAGAGCTGAATTAGTGAAATGCAGTTGAACTGTGCCAAAGGCTCGGACTGGGCTGCCATTTTGACATTCTCATCAGGGAAATGATGCTGTAAACACCCATACTTGATTCACATGCATGGTCTCTTGGTTGCCTACAGTAATGCCCATCTGTTCGGATGGCATCATGCCCACTCAAGTCGCTCAAGGGAATACATGCTGGGCAGTGATTGGCTTAGGTAAGTATTTTTCAAACTGGGTCGGTGTCGACCTCCTTTTGGGAAGGCCCAAGAGGAAAAGGAAACAAAAAGAATTTTCATTTTTTATTTTAATGGATTGTTTTCATTTAACATTCAGCAAAAAACCCCACCATCTATAAAACATTCAGTAGATGGTTTTGCTGATTCCTCGGTACCTATGACCCCAGTGAGGAAAAACAAATTCAACTATATACTTATTTTTAAATAAATGAGTTTAACCTGTTATAAAGTCACAGCCCATGTAACATTAAGACCATCTCATCTGCAGAAAAGAAACCTGTCTCAGCAGGCATTGCCACACTCTGACAATTGAACTAATTTCTTTTGTTGATGAATACTGGTCAACACTCATGTATTTATAGGTATTCTTGCCAAATGCCATAGCTTGAATTTTGTGGGCAGAGTGGTGAGCAACACTACGTCCCAAATTATTAGTCAGATCAAATGAGTGTTATTGTACAAAAATGCAATTCCAAAATATACAGCAAACACAAATATGCACAAAGACGCAGATGATTGATGGGCAGTATCATGAAAGGATTAACCCCCTTTGGTTCCTAAGTTGGAATGATTTCCAAGTATTTTTTTTATATATATAATTTTACTTCTCCAAAGTCAAAGAACTTTGCTTTAGTGAAGTGTATTGTACAGTGAAGCCATTGTCTGTCACATTGCTTTATCAAACACAAAGTGTGTGGGGGGAACATGTCACTCTTTCTTCCTGCAAATAAACTGTGGGTTTTTTTATTTAAGAGAAAGCGACCATTATTTAAAAAAAAAAAAAAAAAAAAAAAAGGAAAAAAAGATGAAAATAATCCAGCCTCTTTTCATTTGGGAGACAAAAGCCTTTCAGTGCTGCGTCCATGCGCTCTGACTACTGTTTTGACACTGTGTCAAGATGCTCCCACTCTGCTCCAGGTCTCAGATCACAGTTGGAGTGTCTTGATACAGTGTTGAATCAGTAGTGTCAGCAAGTCTCAGAGCAGAGTCAAAGAGCCCTGATGTAGCCTCAGAGCAGGTAGAGAAAAGAGACCTTTCCCCTAAACTGAAGTAGGCAGAGGGTGCTCCATTTTGTTAATTTTAATTGTTTGTTTTAAGACATTTCGACTCAGCTGCACCATGCTTGTCCTTCTAATTACTAGTCTTTCTTGCACTAAGGTATCAGAGCTAGCTTTCGCCCAACCCCGAAGAGCTGTTAAAAAGCAGCATGAAATAATGTTAATATTTTCTTGAAAGAGCAAGCCCAGGCACAGGAACTGAGGACCTGTGCTTTCTTGGAGCAGCTGGCACTGTAGCAGAGGGTTGTTAGCAGGGCCAGAGCCTGCTGTGGCAGCACCCGTTTCTGCTGTGTGATAGCACTGCTCTGCTACCGCCAGGAAAGGTGCCGGGAAAGGCATCGGTAGCCCGCGCCCTGGAACCCTGCTTTAGCACTGTCCTTTGCTGCTGGAGACCCAAATGGAAACCAGCCGCTGCCTATACCTGCAGTCCAAAGCCCTGGCTTCCCAGACAATAATAGGAGCCTTCCGAGCAAGTTTGTTAGGTAGGGGCACTATTTTCCCTTACTCAAAGCAGAGCAGACTGACACAAGTGCTCTGTTCAGTAAGGTGGTGCCACGCGCAGCCAGCACAACCCAGCCGGCGTGGCAGCGGCCTGCACAAGCTGCCGCACACCCGTCGCGGTGGGACAGAGCCACAGGAGGACTGGGTGCTGTGCTGAGGAACAGGGGTGGCAGTACTGACACAGCGAAGGGCACAGGCTCCATAAAGAGTCCAGGGGGACTGCAGAGATTAGTGTTACACAAGGAAGGGGATGGGGTTTGAAAGCTTTGTTAATGACACTGAAAAAATGAAATAAGTTTCATGCCTGAAAGTTTGTCCTTTATAAATTTGTTATTACTTCACTTCGAGAAGTAATGTTGGCTCTTCCTTGTAAACTCTGCCTCATGTCTTTACATCATCACTAATGCAATAGCATGACTTGAAAAGTTCAATGCCACACTAAGGCACCCCTCACCTACTATCAAATGAATGAATATTCTAAATAAGTATGGGTAGAGACCAAATTAAACATATTATAAGCATGGGTAGAAAATGGTATTGGCAAGAAGGAAACTATAAGACCAGTAAAGACTATGGGGCAGGACATGGTGCCAGCTTCTAGCACTATTTTGTACAAAAATAATTATGGAAATAAAATTAAAAATGTTTTAAAGACTGAATATGCAAACTATTCCTAGGCTTCCTCCTAGAAGGTGCACAGATCCCATGACTTCAAGCACCGCTGCCAGAATAGCCACATCTGGGAGGACCAAGCCACACCAAAGGCTGCAGCCTCTAACACGTTGAATGCCAAGCACTGCACCAGGCATCATGTTTTGGGATGAAGTGGATGTCAGTCCCTAAGAAGGCATTTGAGAAGGAATAAAAAAAGATGAGGATTTAGAAAGAAAATAACTAGACTTAAGAGGCTGGATTAGAAAATGTAAATAGGTCAAAGCCAATTTTGCTGTAGGTTTACATCTGAATACGTAATCCAGTCAATTTTGTATGCTAACACCAGGGGGGCACACAGATCAACCTATATAATTTAGGTTAAATGACCACTGCAGAGTGACATGCATGCATTCTTCTCAGAGTTGAGCCAAAGTTATCCCCGATGTAAATGCAGTGATTTCACTGGACTTTTAGCAGGGATACATGTGCTCATTTATACAGCCAGTACCTTCTCAGTAACTTGTCGCTTACACGTGTGTACCCAGCCACACACAAAGGTGGTTTTAATTTTACATTAGTTTCTTCTTCCTTGTGATTATTGTGCTGTTATTTACATAAAATAATTAAAGTACAGGCAAAAATGGCTATACAACAAAGCAATAAATGCTCAAGATTGTAGTTAATAAGAAAATGTAAAGCCCTGCGTTTCAAATTCTATTTTTGAAAGCTGTGTAACAAAATGGCAGTAGAGCCCTTAAGTCAGCAGGAAACACAGCAAAATGAGAAGCGGGAGCAGGGACTTGCCTCCCCACAGAAAGCTGAGGCTCAGCCAGTGTTTGCTATGTTCTTTGAGATACTTGCTGTAAGGTATTATTTAAGGTGCAAAGCATTTCTGTTTAAAACAAACAAAACTCACTGGCTGTTGTGGTGACTTTCTTGCAGGTGCTTTCACAGCAAGCAGAAGACAGGGGTTTCTCTCTTCTTTGAGGCCGTCGCACCCTCACCAGCCGCAGAGGAGCCCTCTGACCTGCCATGACCATTTGCTTTTGCCCCAGCGCTCTCCCAGCTGTCTCTGGCTGTAAAGGAGAAATTAAAGATTGTAGCATCTAGGCACAAATTAAAATCTTTGCTGGTAGAAACCTGGTAGATAGTCTCAGAAGAGAATGAATTATGTATTTGAACACTTAAGATTTCCTTGCCTTTATTACAGCATGGGGTCTGAACTCTGCTTTCTTCCCTGCACTTTATTACATGGTTAGAAGTCCCGCAGTAGGAAACTTGCAGTTTGAATTTTGAAGCACCTATAGTGTCATACTTTTTATTTTAATATTTGTCACCAACAGTGCCGACAGATAAAAAGTGCTGGCTCCCCACAGCATGATATGCGGGATTTTCAATAGAGCTACACAATTGCTTTTGCTAAGTGCTTGCGGGGCTCACAGTGCCAAATCCCGCAAATTGCTGCATTCAGGCCACTTTGCAAAGCTGTACCAAGGCAAGTGGCATTAGAAAAGTTAGTTGCTTGCAGGAGGGACATATGCCTAAATAGCTGATTTCTTTTTAAATTCCTAAGCAGTTGCCTGAAGACATTTCTGCAACTCAGTTCAATAATTGTAGCACTTAAGAGATGGTCAGAACTTTTTGTGTCACTTACAATTTATTCTGTGTTGCATACAGTTTAAGAAAATAAAAACCCAGAACTTCTTCCAGCTCCAAAGTTTGCTGGCCAGGGAATCCCCAGAAGCAATGTCACAAATCGTGGTGACATTCTATTTATGGATTACTACTTCCTCTTCTTCTCCTCTACTGTCTTTAATTTGTTTTTATCCTTAAGTTATAGGTATATAATTTTTCATATCCCAGTCTCAGATCAGTATTGTGGTGTAAATTATTTCATGTGCTCAGCAATTGCTAAGTGTGTAATAGTTACACCTGAGGTATCAGGGGAGACTGTTGTATCTCCTGCCTTATTCACAGGTCAATTAAAAAGCTGATTAAACCCAAAAAGTCTATGATGATAATTGTTGGAAATAGACTGGGATGATAATTGGTTTAATGACTGCTAAAGGAGTCATTGGGATGTGTGTCTCTCAAGGAGCCTGAATGGCACTTTAAGAGCTGGATTCATCCTGGGTATTGGTTGTTGACTTTAATGGTATTACTCCAAAATCTGTTTTGGATCAACTTACAAAATATAGCAGACAAGACAAATCATTTTTAAAGGATATCTCTGCTGAGCTTTGGTGTCTCTCTTGAACTACCTTATTCAATGTCAACTCCTCCAGTACAAATTCTGCCTGTGCAGCTTGAAGTAGCTCTATAAGGTGGGAATTCACTGAAGGTTTTATATTTTTATACTTTTTTTTTTTTTCCCCCTAGCTTAGCAGGAAACAAATTCTATATAATAACTAGAAAATGTAGGCCGAGACCATCCTCTACACAGGAAATTTCACTCAGAGGGTTGGACACCCAGTGAGGTCCTATTCACAGACGTCTCTTTGTATTTTTCTGCCTGGAACCAAAGAAGGGGATTCATGCCAAAACCCTGCAGGATATGGAAATCTATCGGCTGTTCTGTGCTTCTGCATGTCTTTCAAAGTGCCTTCTGATTTGGGGAGCCCTAAATTAAGATCCATTGGCTTGGGGTTTTTAGTTTTGGTTTTTTGTTGTTTTTTTTTTTTTTTAATAAGGACTCAAAACCTGCAGCTTCGATTCAAATAGCAGTCAGAAACATTCAGTACCTTTGAAAAACCCCTGACATTTCATTCCTCATATTGAGGACCCAGAACAGCAGAAATTTAGACCAAAATGATTTCTCCAGGCTAGTCAGTATCAGAGAATAGTGCAGGAGTCAGAAAGCCCTTGCTGCTGGTTCTTGGTCCACATGCACTGCCTAGGCTTGGAAAGGCTATAAGGTTATAAATCTTTCAGTGAAAACAATTCCTGCCTCATGCCATCTACATTGCCTAAAGACATCTGTGTAGGGCATCTCTAGAGGAGGCTCCCATTACTAGACCTATGCAGAAGAATAATGAGAAACTTGCATCCAGTTTGAAAGACATTAATGAGTCTCTCTTGGATACAAAATATTTGTTCAACACCCTTATGGGCAAAGTAACATACAGCTGAGCTGGGGAGCACTGGCTGAGTAGGATGCATCGATAGGTCGTGGAAAAGGAGCGACACACAGCTCTGCAAAGACAGGGTTGGTTTTTCAGGCCTGACTTGCAGTTCTGGTGTTTACTGTGTCCGTATTGCTTTGAGTACATGTTTTCCAGCACCTACTTCTCTGTTTGTTCCAGTGGGGTTTCACATGCCATGAGGGTATTCTGCATTTCTCACTGGTTTTTCTCACATTTTGTGTATCCTCAGTAACATTTTTGACCAAAAACCCAAACCAACAAACCAAACCAACCAAAAAACACACACAAAAAAAAACCCCAAACCGAAACAAAAACTCCACCAACCAAAAACCCCAAAACTTTTTTCCAGCATCTTAAATGAACTGTAGACATATTGACTGTGTTTTCCTCTCCCCTCCTTCCAGATTTCTCTCTGACAAACAAATGTGTTTCAGGGTTCGGGGGTGGTGTTTTTTAGGTTTTTTTTTTCCTCTTGCTTGGTGCACCATCAGGCAAATGATGCACAGTCAAGTTATCCAGTATCACCACATTACCTGAGGCTCTGATCCTAGTGTGCCTCACATATGTGAATATTTAACTCCTTGAAGTCAAGGGAAATGGTTGTGCACCCATTTTCAGTGCAACATGAAAGATGATGCACTTCTCTGGCAGTTTCCATAAAGCAAAGAAGGTTGGTGCATTCTTTGAGGTAATGTATCAATAACTGGAATTACTCTGCAAAATGAAAAATGGAGGGCAGGGATGACTCGGGGCTTAATTTGCATTTTACACTCTATTAGGGTCCTAAAACCCCTCTGTAAAAGGGGTTATCATTCTTGTTTGCTACAAACACATCTTATCTACCAGCAAACGTTGCCTCCCCTCCCAAGTGGGGTGCCAGGTACCTCAGCTTCCTCTTTTCTTTCGTCCTTTCATAAAATAATCAATTTTCAGCCTTAAGAAAAATTTACAAGTGCATAACTTTGCATTCCTCTTCTGCCTCTGCCCACTGTCAAACAACCTTTCTCAAGCCACACCAAAACCAGCAGTTTGTTCTGCACCAGACTTTCTCTTACCACACAGTCGCTCTGTGAGCGTCAGCAAATGTAAATCGGGCGGCCTGTGCAGGTGCCACTGCTGGGGCTGCAGGGAAGGGTTGAGGGAGGGAAATGTACAAAAAGAGCAGAAAGAGAGGCCTGGAATTTGAGAAAAAAAAAATCCAACTAGCCAAGGAGCAGATGAGAAGCATAGACAGTGAGGGCTAGAGGGTTTATCTCGTAGTAGGGACTGCTGGTACAAACCTGCAACGGCCAGGAAATAACGTACATGGCTTCGCTCCACCCAGCACCTCCCCGGCCCTGCTTTGCACTGTCCTAGTGCTTGCACCCACACCCCCCCCCCTCGGCTGCAGTGCTGAGACTGGAGAGAAAGATGGGATTTTATTTAAGCAGAATTGCTCTTGGGACTGTCACAGACATTATCAGGACAGTTAGGGAGAGAGAGGCAAAACTAACTAAACTCATGCACTGCATCCACTAGCCTGGCCACAGTCAGGTGTTGCCCACCTTCTCCTTTCAGTCTATCCACTTCTTTTTCTGCTGCCTGTACACCACACCTTGTTATGCTTTTGGCTGAGGCTTCCTCTTCTAGGTTTAGTGCTTAAGCACTGAGGATATACACTGTAATATAACATATTGCATATTTATTAGGAATTATGTAACACTTGATCAAGTCTTAAGCCACAAGAGCCCTCATGAAGAAAAATGTTTCTGGGTCCTGCTTTGGGTGAAACCCAAATTGTTTCTGCTACATGAGGCTAATGGAAGCTCTTGACCATTTCTTTAGCACCATTACAAAAGCATTAGCAGAGCTCATTTGCACACTCCCCGACCCTCCCTCTACGGCAGGCCTGCACCGAGATACTTTGTGAATAAACAAGAAAAGGTACAGTAGAAGCTGTATCTTTTGCAAACGGCATATATATTTCATAGCTTTCATGCATAGAAGCCAATTTCTTGAGGAATAGAGCCTATAAATTGCAACTGGAAGGTGAAGATGCACTTATTTATTGCATTGCTTTCAACCAGAAAAAAAAAGATGTTCTTTCTTTCTTCCCTTTAATTTAAAGGCCGGGTAAAGAAGAGCCCAGCACCTCAGGGACATGGCTTTGGCACACACAGCTTGGAGGGCTTGTTTGCTCACTCCTTTATTGCAAGGGAAGGATCATGCTGAGGGCCAGGTACCTCTTCCAGTCATGTAAAACTGAAGACATAGATAAATATTTTTTTTTTTTGTTAAGTTCAGAGCAAGATTTCAGTTGGTACCAAAAGATTTTGGGGCTAAAGAGTTTTTCAAAGGAGTCCTGCAATGCACTAGCTCTCTGGTCCCTGCTTCCTGAGGGTACTGTCTGTGTTGTGTAGGGCTTTAAACGCCAACACGCATTTGGGAGCATCGGGAGTAGCAAAATCCATAAAACCCAGCCTGTACATTTTCCCACAGTTCAGTAAATACTCTTGTGTTTCCTCTCCAGCCTCCTGGAATGGGTTGACTCCACTGTGCTGTAAATACAAAGTAGTAAACAGTGAAAATACTGTCGTGACATTCCTTTACCTGGGGTGTTTGATGTCTCTCACACCCTCAGAACTAAGCTAGAAGCCTGATATTTCTCAGAGGGCACCTCGTGACTCCCAGGCAGAAACAGGGTGGCAAAAGCCCCGTCAGGCAAGGCCCCACGGCGGGCCCCGCTTGGCGCCCGCCCCTGCCCCGGCTGCCAGCCCAGCTCAGCTCGTCATCCGGCGGAAAAATAACCTGCTTCAGAAAACAAAAATAACAATTCGGGTTAAAAAAACTAACCCCCGAAGAGAGGCCGCCGCACATCCGCCTCCCCGCCGCGAGGGAGGCCGAGGCGGAGGCCCTGGGGCGGGTGGGGGGAAGCCGAGGAGCCCTCAGCACGGCCCAGCTCGCGCCCGCTGGGCGCGCGGCGGCGCAGCGCGGGAAGGAGGGCGGCTCGGCTGCGCTCGGCTGCGCTCGGCTCCGCTCGGCCATGTCTGCGCGTGCCCGCGGCCAGGCGTCCCCCTCGCCCTCCTGCTCCCGCTGGGGCCTGCGCCCCCTCCCTGCTCCTCCCAGCTGCCGGGCGAGGCCCGGCGCCGGCAGCGGCCATGGCAGCAGCACCCCCAGGCTCGCAGGCCGGCCAGGAGGCCCCGCGTCCCCCCGCTGCTACCCTCCCCGCCGGCACGGGGCACGGGCCGGGCCAGCGGCTCGGCGGGGCGGGGCGGCCGCCCGCCGCGAGGACGCAGATGGCCGGGCACGGCAGAAGGCCGGGGACAGCCGCGGCGAGCAGCGGGGCAGCGCGGCACCGGCTGAGGAGAAGCAGCCGGCAGCACGGGCAGAGCTGAGGGCGGTGCAGGGCCCTTCCCAGGCGGCGGGCTGCCGGGCCCTCGTGAGAGTCGCTGCACCCGTGTCGGGCTGGCCCTGGCCCCGCTTCCCCGGACATCGGGAAACGCTTTGCTTTTTTCCTCAGAAAAACACAGTCTCACGTGGTTAAAGGAAAGCTCATTATTAGAGCAGTGGAGACCATACTTTGTTAGCAACCTTGTAGGTGATGCAGCAACGAGCTCATCTTTCTCTTGGGGTGCTCGATGTTTTCTCCTTTGGACACTTCCCGCCTCCCTCTGTCACCTAATCTGCTAAACCTCAGGAAAATATATTCACAGATAAGTAGATCAAAATATAAGCCCTGGATGCCATTTGCAGGAGAGGGACCTTAAGGTTGAGAGGATGACAGCGATTTCATGAAGAAGGGTAAAACAAAGAAAAAACAATTTCTGAAGAGGCAAAAATGGGGAGAAAAGAAAGAAAAAAACCCACACTCTGTTGGCTCCAAAGCCTGGTGGCCAGTACAGCTCCCACCACCTGGGTTTCTGTGTCCATAATGTGTTGATCTCACATGCTTTTGTCCATGAGAGCACCTGCAGGGCACTTTTATCCTGTCTAACTTCTGCCAGGGGACCACAGGCAGACAGTATCCCCAGACCTCTGCATCATCTTCAAACCTCACTAAAGCCGGTCAGCTGTTGGGAGATGGTGGAGAGGGGATTGCAGAAACCTCACTGCTTTATGATGTGGGCCCAAACATGGAGACCTCTTACACAGACGTGGGGAAAAGCCTTCACTGCCCATACCAGAGTGTGATTTACACACATTAAAAGCCAAACCCACCAATCTGCTCTTAGACATTGGTAGGAGAAAGTGAGACGTGCCCTTGGGATGTGGGATGTGCAGATTCACTGCAACGGAAGCAGCTGCCAGGGGGTGGATTTTCCATTAACTCCTCTGGAGGGCAGAAGGATTCTGGAGGCATCCTGCCCTCGGACCCCTCACACCTCTGACTTTTCCCTTTCACATTCCCTCTGAGCTGCTGCTCATTGGGGTGACCTTCCCCAGCCCACTCAAAGATGCTCCAGCACAAAATGTAATGCCTCAAATGATCCCCAAATGTCTTATCTTTCCCTTTCTTTTGGAAGCAATGGGCTGCTAAACAGTTGCCTTTTCCAAAACTCTAAGGCAACTGACCAACAGTGGTGATCCCTTGCTGAAGGTGACAGATCAGACATGTATCTACAGAAGCGCTGAGTAAGAACACTAATGTGCAAAGCTGACTCAGCAGTCAATGTATCACCTGTAGGTACTTGTTGCTACTTCTTGACTAAGTTATTTCAATGCTTTTTAGATGTCTGGGTATGTAGTGAAACTAAATGCAAAGAGCACTTTAAGTGCTAATAGACTGCCACAAACCTAAGTCCTTTCACAACCCATTGTTAATATGAATTTGGATTTCAGTGTTTGCCTAAACTTGAAACTATTAAATTGCCTATACAACATATCTTCACACAATTAAAACTTTTTTCATGGTTTCCAACACTGTACTGGCCCTAAAGCCACTCAGGTCATAAAGTGATGTCTTGCCTAAAGCCCATCCTCAGCAAGAACGTCAGCAACTCTGGTCTGCACTTACCTGTGAGTCCTCCATGTCACCCTCGCCGTCAGCAGCCTGTGTCTGCTACAGCACTGCACAGGAGCTGCGAGTTACACTGACCGGCAGGGAAACATGACAGGGATTGGAGTGGCTCTCCGTCCCATTTTCAATGTCTTGTAGCTGTTGAAATATAGGTGCGTTTAAAGCCCGCGTTTCTGACTGTTTTCCAAATGCCTTCTGTAGCACTTCCTGGCCACTAAAAAAAAAAGGGAGTGAAACCACAAAACATGTACCAGAAGCTGTGATATTATCTTTCTCCACCTGCAGTTAGGCTCTGTTTTCCCTAGGAGCTTTTAACAGATACAGGACCTATATACCACGCTGGCGAAGCACTCCCTGGTGTGACTGCAGCTACGCCAGCAAGCAAAGCTGTGTTTTGTACCAGCGCAGGGCTGCTCTGCCCCCGCTCCCCACTGGGGAGGGCGGCTCGGAAAAAACAGTCGCACAGGAACCAGCAGACAAAGGCCCGCGTAGCACTGCAGAGCTCTGCCGCCCGGCGCCCTGGCTGCTGCAGCCTGGCCTGCAGAGGCTCAGGCCTTGGGAAGCAGGGTCAGGCAGCAGCACTGCACCCTGGCACAGGCCAGGGACCAGCTCTGGGAGCTGCAGGGGTCCAGCTCGCCGCAGAAGCAGCTCCACAGCAGGAGCAGAAGGGTGGGCGGCTCTCCCTCTGCTCTTTGCAGTAGCTTTCACCCACACACCCCAGCTGGACTGCTTTGGTCCTTATGAAAGCAGGTATCGATACAACACCATCCCTTGCCATGGTGTGTGCTGTGGTTATGACAATGACTGTTCATACAGGCCTGGTTATAACAAAAACACCACAGAGCAACACAGCAGATTCATGGCAAGTGTCTCTGCACCTTTGTACATACTGTTCTAGAAAAGAAAACGTAAAAAAAGCCGCATTTGTCCACTAGCATTATCCAAGTTCTGTAAAATACTGGAGCACCTGAAGAAGAGGACCGCAGCTCAATTTTTTCCCAGTCCTAGGGCACAGCCCAGCCCCCCTCTTCAGCCTGACTTGTGCTGCTCATGAATGAAGCTCGTGTACCAGCAAGGTTGAAGAAGATGGAGCAGGACCACAGCCCTCACCCTGGTGCTGTGGGGGACCCTACCCCTTAAAGGTAGGGTAGAAAACCAAACCACTCCTTTTCTCCACCCCTCCACAGATTCTGGTCAGGGTTCAAAGCAGATGCAACAGCAGCTTAGATACCAGCCACCCTGGCATGGCCAGGCTGAGCGCAGACCCCAGCACCCTGGCTTCCTGCCTTCGTTTCCAGTATAGGTGGGGAAAATTATGCAGCTCAGAATAGGATCCCCACATGGGGAGCTCCCCATCTCAGCACAGTGAATATACACCTAGTTTTATCTAATCAGCAGGGAGATGCTGAAACAAAGTCATATGCTTCTGTACAGCACTACTAAAGCAGCTCAAGTTGCATGGAAACATCAGTTTACTCTTGGGATTCCCACCACAGAACCTTTTCCTGAAGACAAAAACCTACGTCTGTCTTTTAATTTCCAAAGGCCTGCCCAGAAGTGATCAAGCATCATTCCAAACCAGCGTCAGGCAAAAAGCCTCCCCTTCAGGATCTCCATTGTGAGAATCTGCTGCCCTGCTTTGAGCATGGAGAAGATGGCACAGGAGCTGTTCCCAGAGCGGCTGGTACACGTTCCCAGCTAGCTTTTCTTGCCAGGGCATGTCTATGTGCCTCTACTGCAGGACACTTTTCCATTTCCCATCTTAAAGCATTGCCTGTGAGTTAGGAGGATGCATATATTAGGAATGAGAATAACAAACTGGTGATTCCATGAGCTGCTTTTTCAGCCCATAAACAGCTGTGCCATGGCTGGTGGAGAAATGATCAGGTAGAAAGCTTAACACTTGTCCTCGAAATGGATCATGTTAATGCAATGATTCTGTTGCATAAACACTGAGATAAGAATCGTCTAGATGAAAACACGATTGTCCTGGAAATTAAGAAAAGTCATTCCTGGCTTTGTTATATTAGGGTTCATAAATTTATCACAAATCAAAATTTTGAGCCTGAACTCTGACTGTCCATGCAATGCTACTTCAGCATAATAACTGGCAGAGTAAAAAAACAGTTGCCCCAAATGGGACGTTACTTCATTTTTTTGAGAAAGCAGAAACTTTTCTCAGGCTAGAACTTACACTGGTGCTTCTTGCTGGAGGGAAGGATGACCTTACTTCAGTTAGCCCAGTAGCCTTCCCTTACATGTGGTGTGTCCCACTGTCTGGAAGGAGCTCTGTGTGTGCAGGTGGCTATCAACATCAGCAGGTAACTAAATGTTGAAAACATGGTCTGCAGCCTCAAGAAGCTCTACCCTTGCACTTGTTAATAAACTCACTATATAAACTCATTTAGGTGTTGACTATGCATCCCTGAAGGTATTTTCCCTATGAAATATCACTTACACGCTCCAACTCGGACCCAGTACAACGACCACCAGTTGTGCTCTGGTTCAGCGCCGTGATGTTGGAAGGCCCTAGCCATGCGTGCTCCTGTGCCACAGTCCTGCAAAGCCTCGTGCGTCGTGGGAACGCGTGACCACAGTGCTTCAGCTGTCACAACTGCTAAACACATTCTGTGATGATTACAATTTGTTCAAGCAGGAGATACCACGAGAACTACATCTCACTAACTTTCCAAAAGCATCCATGGCGCTTAAAATAACTGTTTCTCTGACTGGAGAGGTAAGTTACCTCATTACTATATGATATGTTTAAAAAGAAAATAAAAGGCCTGCTAATTAGCTCTGTTAGGTTGCACGATGGCAGTTTTAAGTGTCAGAAGCATGGCAGTTACATAGAGCTACAATACCTGTGGGCCTAGAAGTCCACGTGCTTGTAATACACAGTCTCCTGCCAAGGTCCCCGAGGCCTGATCCAATATTTGCACATTTGTATACAATCCAGAAAGCTATTTTCTTGGTATTGAAACAGAGAAGCACAGAGATAGGGTCAAGGCAGCTACAGACCAGGTCCCCTTCATTCACGTTGACGAAGTTAAGAGTATTATGAGCTAGCCACGCCTTTTCGTGCCCAGACTCATAGCAGATGTTCTTACCTCACCTCAACCTACCGTGGGAGCCCGGGAGGCGTATCCAGCAGCGAAGGCAACACCAGACGCAGGGACGTGGCTTTCTCTTTCTGCCAGTCTTCCTCCCTCCTGGGGCGCAGAACACTCTCTGCCGTCGGGCCGTCGCTTCCTGATTGGCACGCATCGGCCAGCAGCGGTGGTGCAGCATGCACGGACAGACAGACAACCTCTGACGCTAAGCTCATGTATTCCCTTTATTGAACTGTACTAGTTATTGCAATCAGATTAAGTCACATTTATAAAGCAGACCATCCAGTTGCACTGAAACCGATTATATTCATTACATAGTTTTAATCACTGTCCGGTGAACTGGCAAATCCAATCAAAGCATTAGTCTTTAATTAAAAAATTAAAAAGAAATATTCAGACAATAGCCAAGCAATCACGTCACAATGCACAGTTACCTAAAATTGCAATTAAAAAGCAGTTAACAAAAAAGAAAAAAAATCACACCTAATCTTTAACTACCAATATAATACAAGAAGCAACAAAGGGCAACAGCATCAAAGCAGATTTATCTAACACTATAAATTCAGTCAGAAGCAGAAGCTCTAAAGTACACTAGCTGAAGCAGGACAATAAAAAATACTGAGCATGGAATACTTTTAATCTCTTCCATTAATATTCATTTCCAGCTGCTTATAATAGCAGCGCCTCATGGCCAAATCATTAGAGTTTTACATCTGGGTTGCAAATGACACTTTGATTGGATGTAATGTTCAAATGGTCCTCCCCACTGTGCCACCGTCAAGTCTTCTGCAGAGAGGTGTCCTGTAGTGCCAGTGGCTCACTGTGCGTGCTGGCTCAATGTGTGGTTCTGGAAAGACGAAAAAAGGAGACATGCATGAGGGGCAGAATAATAGAAAGCATGCCCATACCCTCCCACTCAGTACCATTTATGCAGAGCTCGACATAAAAGCTTCTCAATTATTACAAAACAAAATGCAACAAAGAAAAAGTACTCATAAGTAACAGCTGCCAATATGACACATTTGCTTTGTTCTGACGGATCTGTTAATGCTGGCATGAACTTAGAAATAAAATGCTACAAGCCAAGTACAGCCACAAGGGTTTCTTCTCTCTCTCTCTTTTTTTTCCCCCCCCTCTTTCAATACATATAAAGAAAGTGGTAACACTTTGCGCACAAAATCTGCCTTTAGGGATTCCCTTAACTATAACAATTAACATTTTTTTAAAAAATCACCTGAATCACGGGGGGAACCCTTGCCATATTTTACTCTTTTATTCTCGCTAGTACCGGGTGCAAGTACTGGCAGCAAGAGACACCAGATTGTGACACACGCTTCTCAGTCCAAAAAATACTTCGGCAATAACAGCTGAACTGCCAGCTCAGGCACCAGGGTAATACACCCGGCAGAAAAAAGGCTGGACATGTAACCCAGAAGTTAAATCTCTTTAAAGAATAGACTCTGCTCTACACATCTCTTTCAGCAGTTTAGAGTCTTTTTTGTTCCCTTTCTTCCTTTTGCTAGATTTATAATAGCCTCATGTCATCCCAGTATCTCACGTCAGAGGATGCTGACCTGTCTTGCCATTTTGTGCAGGAGCCAATAACTCGTGAAGCCAACCTCGGATGTGTATTTTTAGAGCAGCACCAACTCACCTACATTTTGCGTGCTGACTGAAACTTTGGTCCTAAATACCAGCCCAGCTTTACTCGTATGGTTGTTCAACTATTGGAGCAACTAGAGATGTGCTTCATGGTGAGTTGTTCTCGAGCTGGGTCCTCAGCATCCCCAAATATAAAAATTCATTTGCATTATTTCAAGGCTAGGCAATTTTACTAGTCTCCATCTGCCAAAGTGCAGAGCCGGGCACGTCTGCCAGCTTGAAGAATAAGTTTTTAAACACCAAATGAATTTTGAATCTAATTATTTATTTACCATGACGAATTTTAAAAATAAAGGTATTTTAACTTTTCATAAATCATCTGGTTCTTCTAAGCTATCCACTGCTACATCGTGATCAGGAAAAAGACGGATCCTCCACTTTATCCAGAGATGACATCTCCCGGACGAAAGAGCTATCGGGTGGCCCGCGATGCGCGGGGCCAGGCAGCGGTGACCCCGTTTGCAGGCAGGAGCATTTCTGGACTGTGCACTCCCAAAAAGTGACCACCAGGTGTCAGAAGTGCTGCTGAGTTCCGAAATCATGGCAAAAGTTTTCAGTGCTACTGTGGCGGGCGGGCTGTGGGGAAACTCCGCACAGTAATGGCCAGGCTCTAAGGTGCCAGAGGGTTATGGAGGCGGTGGTGGAAGCGTCATAACCGCTGCACACGCAAAAGGAGCTCTTGTGAAATCACATACAATCAACCCGTGAAATCACAAAATAACTTGACCTTTTTTGGCATAACCCTCGCCCTCTGAGCACACTCCGGTCTGTGATGCTAAGTATCTCAGAATCAACAAACAGAAGTACTGGGTAAAGATCTGGAAAGCTTATCAGGGAAGAAAGCATTAGACTCTATTAAATGTCAAATGAATTGACAGTTGAAACTGCTTTGCTTTTAGACATTTTAACATCACCAAATGTAAAATCCAATGGCTTTTTACTTTGCTACACATGGTAATTTTCCTGGCCCTACAAAGGAATGACCTTTGCAGTGCTGGATGTTGTTCTCAAGTCCAATAATGACTTTATGAAAGAGGATGGATGGAGCCCTACAAACACAATGGCAGAACTGACAAGAAGCTTATACACTAAACCTAACAGGGAAAGGATGAAAATGTGAAAGAATACACAGGCTGCTTGTGTGCTTGGACACACTGCTCGGTATTTTAACAATGCCTGTTCCTCGTGCACTTCATTACAGTTCTATTTTTAGGTCATCCGGAATATCAATTAAAAAAGCAAAAGGTTTACCATCTTCAAATCGAAAGGAGGGCTATTTGTGGTAGACAAATCCATACTTATTTAGGCAGTGTCATTTAAAACATAATGCACAATCAGCACTAGATGCATGACGCACGGTCTACAGTCAGGGAACATGATTTCAAACTTGTGTGGCTGCTGCATTGATTACACCAGGCAGGTCAATAAAGGAATGGTATGTGGTTCTAAATCTGATAATGAAGCTTTCATTATGAGCCCTCCCTCCTCAAACACAGGTTAATAATAGGTTCTGAACACTCCTAATCCAGCGAATACAGCGAGCAGAGTTTTCACAAAGAAACAAACAGATTATACTCAAATCGTGCAGCCATTCAGAGCTGGGTCAGGTAGGAGCTGAGAAACTACATGCCAGAGGGCTATCAGTTAAAAGGATACAAAACATACATTTTCCATATGCAGATCTTGATCTTGTCTTGGCAATGCACCATTTATTCCTTTTACATGAATTACTGGCGATCAATAGTCTAGTCCCTAGACCAAGCAGTTAATAAACAGAACCACATTTTACACAGGACCTCACAAACACAACCTGCAACGGACACAAAAGCCGGTGTGCACCAAACCCTCCCCCTGCCTTTCAAAAAGCAGACCCTGCACGAGCCACGTGCACAAATGTGGTAAGTCCTGCACACCCAAGTGCTGCTGAACAGGAGACCACCAGGTTCCTGCACGTGCAAATACTGCATAACGACCACTGCTGTGTATTCAGACCCACCACAAAAGCCTGTCCGTATCCGCTGCAACCAGTACAGGTTTCTCACCCATTCAGTGTATTTCAGACCACACAAACAGCTTTCCAGAGAAAGCCTGCCTCCCAGCACTGGCAACAGTCATGTCTTATCTTCTGGCTTCTACTCCCTCTGCCCCGTGTGTGTGCAGTTTATTGGAACTGTACTTTGCAGATGTCAGAAAGCGTCTGAGACGCTCAGTGCTTATGTCTCTTCCCTCACGTGCATTTTGCATATCTGACCCAAGCTTTATCAAAAAACTACCCGAGTCACCGAGGGAAACTCCACCCGCCCTCCCCGCAGGAGCGTGGGCTGCCAGGAGACAGCTCGGGCATGATTTTTCAATTCTAGAAGCTGTAGTTAAAAAAAAAGGAAACAAAACTCTTAATGGCGATCTCCAAAGGGAAACAGAGCAGCCCCAAGAGCGAGGTCTCTCCGGGCACGCGTGTGCGCGTGTGCTTGCACACGCCTCCCTGCTCACAAGGCCATCCGTACGCGTGTGCAGCTGGGGGCCGGCAGGAGGCAGGACATCATTTGGAAGCTGAACAGTAAAAATGGTTCTTCACAGCTCCTGTTAGGCCCCCTGGTTTACGCATGGCTCACAGCTGATACCCCACTGAATACATCATTCTGAGACATTATTGCAGCTGGAAAACTCTACAGCAGCACTAAGTCACCTGTCAAGATCAAGTAAGTCACAGCTTATTTACAGGACAAGGTTGAAAAATTCCTTCTTTTCTTAATAATCATGCAAAACGGAGAGCAATTCTGTTAGCCACGTCAGTGGGAAAAATGCAGCTACCCTGAGCCTCGGGGCTGTCGCAGTGTTTAAGTGGAATTTTCTACTGGCTGCACAATCCCCAAATGAACCATCTGTGGAAGTGTCTGTGACCAAGGAACTGGGCGATGGGTTTCGCAGGAAACAGAAAGATTTCAAAGAATGGTTGATTATGGTCCGTGTAGATACTGACTGCTCTCCAGATCTTCCCTGGGGACACCCCCCGCCTGCCCTCTGGATGCGGATCAAACCATTTGCGCAGGACACCTACAATGAATATTTCTCTGTTTTTCTATGTGTATTATTAGGAAAACACTGGCATGACAATCTCCATTTTCAGAGCACTGTGTCAAGAAGGAAAGCATCAGGCTTGAAAGATGATCACTTACAGCAGTTCAAGGAACTCTTACGAGCTATATAAAGATCGAGAGAAAAAACACGCACAAAAAACCAGCACATGATGGAGCAAAGCTCCAAGCCAGGCAGTCAAGCTGGGAGTCTCCCACACTGCAACCACATTCGCTGCCAACAAGTCACAGGTGTACTACACAGGAGCAGGTGAAAAAAGTAAAATGCAACTGCGAGGGGTGTGATAATGGTTTGGGGCCATAATACATCCAGTCTATAGTGCCATTGTGCATCTGTTATGTAGTTAGATATTTCATACCAGCCATTGAGAGGTACACTGTCTGTGTGTGTGAGCATATACACCTACAAGACCATGCGTTATGCAGAGGTTAAGAAATGGCACCATAAGGCGTCTACCACCCCGAAGTGAAATTCATAAGCCTTCTGCAGCGTTACATAGAGACTGGGACTCTGATGGAAGCTAACAAAGCCTCTCTCCCCTTCAAACAAACAGAAACCATTCCCCACATCATTTCAATAGGAATTGTGGAGGTAAGAGATTCGTGCCACGAACAGCCAGTGTGAACCTTAACTGGCGTTAGCCGTCGCGTGACCCAGGCGGCTGAGCGCGCCGGGCACTCGGGCAGGCAGGACGCTGGGCCTGCTGCCCCTGCATCGCCGCTCCAGGGCCGGCCGCTCAGCCCTCGCCTCTCCGGCTGCCCCACGGCGTGGAGCCTGGGGACAGCGGGGCGCTGCCCAACCACCCCAACCAGGAACACCCCGGCCAGAACCACCCCGACCAGAACCACCCCAACCAGGAACACCCTGACCAGAACCACCCCGACCAGAGTGCCAACACCAGCGCCAGGGATGATGCATGAACACAGCTGCCTGCTCTTGGGTCCGGGAAGGGAATTGTTATTAATCCCTATATTTTGGCCATGCAGGGGTTTCTCCAGACCTGGGGGAGAGCCCAGGTAGCTTCTCTCCATGCTACTCCTGACCCTGCTGTCCAGGGTTCTGCCACTTCTTCAGATACCGTCCGGCTCCAAGCCCAGGGATCAGCATCTTGGCTGGGGAGTCCTTGGAGCTGTGCCCCCTTCTCTCTCCTTTACTCCTTACAGAGTGGGGCTCAGGGAATGAGAAAAGCAACCCCTCCTTTGGCTGGCAACACTCACAGCTCGCCAGACAAAAACAAAGCTCAGATTCAAGCGCTGACTTGAAGCAAAGGTGTCACATTTGAACATACATATATATATATGTATAAAAAAAGACAACCCAAAACCTACAAATTGCTACAAACAGAAGCAAGAATGCCTAAATATTTACAAAATACCATCTGCAGCATTCTATTTTCAAACATCTTTTGAATTCAAATCAGTCTAAAAATCTCTCAGCTACTATTCCTCATTCTGTATCCGTAAGCGCACACACACACGTGCACAGGTACTGCTTCCCTCTAACAGCAATCCATGAAGATGAAAATCTTTATGCCTTGACTTTATAAAGGGATTACTTTAGGCAGAGGACACAAGATGACCCTTGCTTTAGCCATCAGAGATTATGCTCTCTACGGAAAGCTGTGAGCCTTAAATTGGTGCTGCTCTAATCCTAAACTGGAGAGGCATTCAAGGGATGCCATGACCCAGAAGAGCAAGAGGTAAAAAACTAATTTTAAATTATTTTTTTTTTTTTTTTTCCCATTAAAAAAAGAAAAGCACACTGAATGGGGCAGGGGGAGGAAGGAAGAGAGAAAGGGAGAAAAGGAGAGCAAGCCTGTTTTGCAGGATATACCTATTTATTTTTATTTTTAATTTCTGGTTGCTACTTTCCCTTTGCTATCAGACTCTAAAGAAAAATCACCTTTGCACCCCCTTGCAGTTTGTATGCACTTATTTTTAGAACTGTTTGACAATTATCCAAGGGTCTAAGACTAACAGATGGCCTGTCTTAAAGCCTCATATGTTCACTAGTTTGCACTTCTGACAAACAGTAAATGTACTCAAGAGCGTGCCATAAACTGGGCTGAATGAATACTCAGAACACAATTTAGTTAATACACTTCATTAAAACTGATAGTGGTAACCAATGTTTCCCATAAAATCAGGTGTTAAATGCCCTTCCAGTTGTTTCAGGTAACTCTTATCTGGTGACATTTCTATGTTTAGATCATAGTTTTTCAGGAAATACAGTATTACTTCTTTCCTTTCCCCTGGTATTTCACCCACTGAGTAAAAATGCTTGTAACAAGTGAACTCCAAGTTATCATGGTACTCAATAAAAAAAAAAAAAATAATAAAAAATA